>CM076576.1:954355402-954743637 GCA_034641835.2 Pinus albicaulis
TGGAATCCCAAGCCCACCCGAAAGGGGCTATGGCCGATTGAACTGTGGAGAGCCCGATTATAACTATGTTGTACATAAGGGAGGCTCTCGTCCCATTTGCGTGGATGCTTTGAATTGTACATGCGCAGAATGTGTACAATCATTCCCATAGGCTAAGTCCTGCCATCATTTTGGGGGATTGGAAAGTTGTGGACTGGTGAGCTTGTGTCCAACATTGACCAGAGGCTAGACCAAAATGTGTTGGAGGAACCTACTATACTGATCTAATATGACAGATTGTGTGGGATCCTGTGCACTCCACACTGCTCAAGGAAGATTTTAGCAAGGGCTTCTGAGGCTTCTCACAGATATTCTTCACAGACACACAATGGCCATCTTTTGAGAAATCTGTCAACGACCACGAAAACACAGTCATTTCCATTCTTAGTAGAAGGCAGGCCCGACATGTAATCCATGGAGATGGATTCCCAAGGTCGACTAGGGGTAGGTAGTGGAGTATATAGGCCCTGCTTCTTGATGGTCGGTTTGGCAATGGCACAAGCAGTGCAGGATCTGATGTGCTTCTCGACATCCTTTCGAAGGTTCGGCCAATAGAAATACTTCTGTAGTATTGCTACTGTTTTCTCGACCCCGAAATGCCCAGCGACTCGACCGTAGTGTGCTTCCCATATCATCTTGGCACGCTCGCTTGAAGGAACACAAAGGTGTCCCAGGTGACATAAAAGTGCATCTTGGAGGTGAAAATTTGGAACTTGCGTTCCCCCCAAGAGTGCCTTGTAAGTGTGGCCGAATTCTGGGTCACTCTCATAGAGAAGCGACCAATCAGAAGTCTCGTGCCCACAAGAGTTGAGCACGGTGGTGAGCGCCACGATCGGTGGTCGGCTGAGGCAGTCTGCAACATTATTGGTGCTACCCTTCTTGTACTTGATGGTCAAATGAAACTGTTGCAGATATGTGGACCACTTCTGATGGCGATCATTCTGCAACTTCCCTTGTGTCTGTATGAACTGCAGGGGCCGGTGGTCTGTGTGGATGATTGTTTCCTTCCCCAAAATGTAATGCTTCCATTGTCGACAGGCTTGCACAATGGAATAAATTTCTTTGTCATAGGTGGGATACTTGCGAACTGTCTCAGACAATGTCTCACTGTGATATGCCACTGGATGTCCCTGTTGAGTAAGAACTGCCCCAATAGCATAGTCAGAGGCATCTGCCTCGATCTCAAATGGCTGCTGCAAGTCTGGTAAGGTGAGCACTGGGGCAGAACAGAGGCGATTTTTCAATTCTTTGAACGCCTTCTGTTGAGGTTCCGACCAAAAGAATTTTGCTCTCGCTCCTCCTTTGGTGACTTGACTCAAGGGCCAAGTGATATGATAGAATCCCAACACGAATCTACGGTAGAAATTAGCAAGACCCAGAAAGCTGCGAAGCTCTGTTATAGTAGTCGGGGCTGGCCAATCCCGAATGACTTGGATCTTGGCTGGATCCACATGCACCCCCTTTCATCAATAATGTATCCCAGATATTGAACCTGGGTCATGCCGAAAGTGCACTTCTCCAAATTGGCACACAACTTGTGTTGCCATAGTGTTTGGAGGACTTCTCGGATGTGGTGGAGGTGCTCTTCCCAAGTCTGGTTGAAGATCAAAATGTCATCCAAGTACACCACTACAAATGAGTTGGTGAATGGACACAAGATGTCATCCATCAGCCTCATGAATGTTGTGGGAGCATTCGTCAACCCGAAAGGCATGACGAGCCATTCAAAAAGGCCCTCCTTGGCTTTGAAGGCAGTCTTCCACACATCAGAGGGTTCGATTGGTACCTGGTGATACCCAAACTTCAAGTCGATCTTGCTGAAATATTTTTCCCCTTTGAGTTGGTCCAGAAGGTCATTAATCCGTGGGATCGGGTACCTATTCCGAACAGTGATCTTGTTCAGTGCCCGATAGTCAATACAGACTCTCCAAGTCCCATCCTTCTTCTATACGAACACGATCGAGCTCCCACAGGGCGATGAACTTAGCCAGATGTGACCTTTCTGCAACAGCTCCTGAATCCGCCTCTTGATTTCATCATTTTCCAGAACAGAGCGTCGATAGATCGGTCCATTGGGTAGTGGCGCACCTGGGGTCAGATCAATCGGGTGCTTGACCTGGCAGTGCAGAGGAACCCCTGTGGGTGAGGTGAAGATGTCCTCGTACTCCTCCACGACCTTATCCATTTTTTGTTGTCGTGCAGAGGGGCCCTGTCTGGAGGTCGTGGCCACAGTCTTCTTCTTGCCCTGGGGGCGGATCATCAGGAAAACGAATTTCCTGGTTTGGGAAATGAGCTTACTGCATTGTTTTGCAGTAACCAAAGAGATAGCAGCAGGAGGTGGTACCTCTGGTATCCTGTACAACTTATTTTCCAAAGTAACAATAACAGCACGAGGTCGAGACTCATACACAGCATGATGCTTCCACAAGTATGGTTGTCCTAATAATACATCAGAAACATCAATAGGAGCAACATCACATAATACCTCATCCGTGAAGGGCTTGATGTTATAGGGAAGGCGGCACTGCTGGCTGACGCGGAGATCTTGTCTCATCATCCTTAAGATAATTTTTCAGTATTTCATCACTCCATCATGTCAAGATTTGCTTACCAATCCCAGAAAACCCATTAGAATCCCATGAAACTCATTTTATCTATATTTGTCACCTTTGGCCCAAATCCTTTCTCTTGTTTTGCCTAAAACCCCACTATTACCTAAGGCCACCAATCAAACAGCTCCATTGTGTCTCCCTAAAATACCCCAACCATTGATGGTCTCAAACTATTTATGTAGGCTCTTTAGATAAATCAAGTACATTAGATTTTGGATCTTCAATACATCAATTTATCATAAAATCTATCTTACACTTGATGATCCCAAAGTCTAGGTTTTACTCCAAAAGCCAAGTCCAAGAAAGCTTCCACTAGGTCACCTAGGGTTTCACAAAGTCATAGAGTGGATTTGGTACCTTACAAACTCTATTTTTCCTATATGAAGAAACTGCATTCAAAGAAGAAAAAGACAGGTGATCTTGTCCAAAACTAATCAAAAAGGTCATTCAAGGAAGGCTTTTTGGCCTAGAGCACAAATCTTAGAGGGGGATAGCTTCCCCTTGCTCACATTTTTTCAAAACGATCAAATGGCCATCAACCTAAAAAAGAGGTAAGGTAATGGGAAAATCATCCCAAAAAGACCATAAACAACAAAGAAGAAGGAAACAAGGCCTATGTTTGAATAAAACCAGGGTTTGTGACTGTTTTGGCCAAAAAAGTAATTAGTACTAGGTCTACAAGGGTAGAGGTCACCTCAACTCCATCAAGTGCACATTGAAGATTATTTAGAAATAATTAATGAGTTTTGAGAAGTTTCAGAGAACTTAGAAGACAACACTATTTAGTTTTTCTAAGCAGCCCTAAAACCTAGGAGTTTGGGAAAATTGACAAAATAGGTCAAATGATGACAAAGACCCTCCTTCATAACAACAGATGGTATGTCAAGGGTTGCAAGCTGCCCTCTAGGGTTTGGCAAAGAAACATTGATTCCACCTCACCAAAGGTACAAAAAGGCAAAGAGTATTAGCACAAAGGCATGAGTTTTCAAAAGGTAAAATTAGAGGTCTTAAAAGATCAAAGGAGATAGACAAGAGGCACTGTATCCCACTTCACCACATGGACAAAAAGGGCCAGAAATATCAGTGCAAGGGTTTGACTTCTCGAAAGAATAGTCAGAGGCATTTTCGAATGGTCAAAGGAGGCAAGCATGAGGTAAAATTTCCCAAGGAGGTAATTATGACAAGCATAGGTTCATTGTTGATAAAATGAGGTGTTAAACTCCAAAAGATAGTGATTAAAGGCAAAAAGTTGTGTAGGCACCTGCAAGAACATAAGTGGCCAATGGAAAGACACAAAAATAGTTTAATTTTCTCACCTTCCCAACTAGAGATACATCATTGTCAAAGTGGTCTAAGGAAAAAATATACCATTGGTTTAAAGTAGAGCAGTAAAACCTCAACATAGGTATCCTTATCAAAATTATATTCTACAAGAGATAGATTAGCCATAAATTACACTTTTGCAGAACTGTCAAGGATGGCTACCTACAGGAAAATTGATAAGGTCAAAGCAAACCTAAATATTTCTAATGATCATGGCACACATGAAAACTAAAGGGGTTGTTGACACCACCTGCTAGGGTTTTCACATTAAGACGTTTTCCACTGATTCACAGTGAGATACATGATAGAATGTCAGTGAAAGGTAAAAATGCCAAAAAATGATCACATTTCTGCTATCTACAAATGTTAAAAATCATGAAAAGGTTCATGTTTACAAATGAGGGTAAAGAGCACAGTTTGAGCTGGTTGAAGGGTTTGTGAGTACAAAGGAGAACATCAAGATGCTCCAGCAAAGAAAAAAGCCAATTTTCTTATGTCAGACTGCCACCTACAGGACCAATAGGGGCCAAAAAGACAGTGAAAAAGTAAAGAGAAAACAAACTTTAGAAAGTGGGTTTTGCCTCATGAAATTATTTTTCAAAAAGGCTATAAAGGTCTCCTTGACCTCTTCCCCACCTCATTTTTCATTGAAAAAGAAGAGAGAGCTATTGAAAGCAATTTTTTAAAGTTTTCTGCAACTGTGGTTGAAAATTTTCAAGCGTTACGCACTGACGGAGGTGTTATGCACCTGGATGTCAGTCCTATGCACAGAGGGGGCAGCTGCAATGTTAAATTACACTGCATTGTGCACCGGGAGGGCAGCTCTACAGATCGGTTAGGGCGCTATGCACAGGCTTAGACCGGGCCGACTACCCGCCATTTCACACGGCGCTGTGCTCCGACAGGGCCCGACAGACCCGTTTCACCACTCGACTCGCCCATAGAAACCCTTTGGCGCTACGCACCGGTGATTTTTGGTCAAAATTGCTCAAAAATGGCCTAAATTTAAATTTTTTTCCTACAAAGCTCCTGCATCAGTCAAGCAAGGTTGTTGGTATTTCTTCCTTGCCTTCCAAGTGGTCTTTTTCATAAACAAGGAGAAGTTTAAAAACCTATGTGACCAAACCCTAATCTTCATAAAAATCAAATTTGACCTTCTAGGGCAAGGTTTACAAATTGGGGGAGTTTTCATTAGCCTAAAGACACTCAAATACAAGCAAGCCTCCTCCTAAAACTCTGAAAATTTCCTATACCTACTTCATTTTTCCCTCATTTGCTAAAATTTTCCCTCACATCACTTATTTTCCCTCCCTACACCTAAAATCTCTCATCAAGCAACAAAACACTTTGTTCAAGGATATAATCAACCACCATGTCTGAGGAAGAGATCAATACCAGCAATGATGAAGGCCAAGGGCCTAACAAGCCAAAACACAAGGGAGGAAGGGTTAATAGGTTTGAGCCTTTAGATACCATTCAAATCACCTCTTCTCCCATGATCCTTGCATGTTTTCAAGATGTTGGATGCTATCAGTTTTGTGAGAGGGTTAAACAGGTCCAAAGCTACTCAACTTGAATAGGTTGTTCATTCTCAGCCTACAATGCCACCAAGTCAACCTAGCAGGAGTAAAATTTGAATTATCATATGAATCCATTTCTAAAGCCACAGGAATACCAGATATTGGTGAGAGATGGTTTAAACAGAAGAAATTGGATTTGAGCTACTATGAGCCCTTCCTCAAACCTAGCTGTCAACAAGGCTGCAAGGTTGTTTTCCCCTTCTCTCACCTGCTAGAGAGATATGCCCTAATGATGAGGCAGATTATCAAGTACATCACTTGTGAGGGGAGGTACTCCAGGGTGTATTCATATCACATAAGGCTACTAATGCACTTCACCAGGGTTAAATTTCTAAACCTACCATACTGTCTCTACTAGAGCATTGAAAAAATGGCTTCAGTGGTCAAGAAGAGGAGTTATGCCCACCTAATGAAGAGCCTTTTTCACCACTCCTTGGTTAAGATGATTATTTTGCACCAACTGGAGCAGCAGGGAATCCCTTGGGAATTTTTTATCTCACATGATGTATTTGCAAATCCCCAAGCCTTCATTCAGCAAAATTTTCCTTCCACTTCACACCTAGTTACCTCTACTCCTCCATCATCTCCACCTATGCCTTCTCTACAAGGAAACTTACCTCCTACTTCTTCTCCTGATGCATCAAATGAATATAATAATAGTGGCACTGATGAACAAGCAGATGACAGTGAAAGGGAAGAAAATAGTGAGGCAGAAACAAAGTTAAATGAAGAACAAGGAGATGACAGCAACAATGAAGAAAAATAAGATGATGAGGGAAGTGATGAAAACAATGGGGCAGATACGAAGTCTAATGAGGAAGAGCAAGAAGATGATGATGACATGGCGGAGAGAGATGAACATGGCAGTCAAGAAGAGCAAAAAAATGAGCACTTGGAGCAAGACAGTGACAGTAATGACACAAATGAATCCTTCCCAAGTACAGAAAAGGGTGATGCTAATGAACAAGATGAAGACCAAGAGGATAATGAAGTAAAATTTGAGGATGATAGTCAGCAATAAAGTGCACATAGCAGCCAATAGAATAATGTACATGAGCATAACAGTGAGCCTAGTCTTAGTGAAAATAGTGACAAAACGAATGAAGATGATGAAAATGAAGACATAGAAGGTAATGACGAGGAAACAAAAGACCAAGAAAAGACAGATAATGAGGCTGAAACAGAATTTGAAGAGGAAGGCAGTGACCAAGGCAAAGCACAAATGAAACAATCAATGATGAGCAAGGAAATAGTCATGACAGTCATGACACTAATCAGCCCCTAAATGACAAAGAAAATCAAAGTGACATTGCAAGAAATGATGAAGAAGAGGACCTTAGAGAAGGACAGAGCCAAAGTGAAGAAAGTGAAGAAGGTAATTATTCATTTGAAGGCCAAAGTGATAGTGTAGAAAATAATGAGGAAGACAATGATTATGATGAGGCTAAAGATCAAGAAATCAGTGACCTAATGGGGCATAATGTGACTCATGGAAGCCATGGAAAAAATGAGAAAGTTGGTGACAATAACAAGGGTCAAGGTAGTGCTGGAAACACTGCCAAAACCATCATCACCCCTCTCACATGCACATAACACAGAGGAAAAAGAGATGTGTTTGCTGCCTCAGAAAGGCAAAGGGCCATCTCTCCTCTAGCTATCAATCCCAAGGAAAAAGGCAAGGAAAGGATGGAAAAAGGTGAGCAGCAGGTAAAGGTAAGGAGAAGAAAAAGAATCAAGAATACTTCTCAAGAGCCTCAATTCATTGATCTAGACAGTGACAATGAGGACAAAGAGATGACCACAAGATTGCTACTCTTGGACAAAGATGCACAGCTTAGGGATTGGGAAAGAGATTTTGAGATGGAACAAAGTGTCATTCACTATTAAAAAGAGGAGTATAAGCATTTCAAGGAGGTAAAGAGAGGCCTTCCTCTACAAAAGAAAATGACCAAGCACTATGCAAAGAAAAACATGCTTGCTTGTGCCAAACTTAAGAAGGCCCTCATGGAGCTAGAAAACCTGAAAAGAGAAAAAGAGCATGATGGCCTTGGATTTTTGGCTGAGACTTCTCAACAAGTGTCCAAGACCTCTTGAGGGACCTCTCCACTAATTTTGGGCAAATTGAAGCAAATTTTTTCTTATTCAAATTTTGAGGTCTCTATGCGCAGCACCCTAGGTGATACTCACAAATTTGGTGCACCGTCAACCTGAAAAATTTGTATTTTTGGATTCCTCTCATCACCAGTAGTCTTCGCACCAAATTTCAAATCATTTGGAGCATTTTCGACCCCCCAAAAGGTAAAAAAAAATCAAAATTTTGACCTTTCTGCCTCATTTTCAAACCAGGTGCTGCGCATAGAGTAGTGTTGGGATTTTTTTTTTTAATAGGTAAATGGAACTCAATCAGCACAACTCAAGAATTTTTAGAAAGTAGACTCATCAGGATTTCAAATGAGCCATCACGGAGCCAAATCCAGTGTCGGGAAGGGGTCCAAAACTCAGCTACAAGAGACCCTATTTTCTACTGAAGTGGCGCTGTGCACAGAGGCTGCCTAGTGTGTTTTGGACCAAAAGTTAACAAAACACACTCATTTATTGTAAATGGATATTTTTGAGTTTTTTGAGGAAAATTACTCTAGAATTAGGTGCAAATAGTTATTTTGGAATTTATTTCATAGGATATTATGTGCCTTGGGCCTTGCATGGTCTCTTGGCCATAAATGACATTTATGGTTATATTTGACATTTTCCTACCACATTTAGGTTTTAGTCCTCCTTTGCACCATAAATAGAGCATGAGGCCCCTATGTATTTTGTTGGCATCTTATGAGATTGAAGAGCAATATACATGGTTTTATGAGCTTGGAGAAGAAATTGGTTTTGTGAAGTGGATGAATGGCTTGTTTGGCTTGATGATGGAGAAGCTTGTTTGCAGGATTCCTTAGCTTGGTGAATGGTGATGTCTTCTTAAATTGTTAATGTTTTCTTTTTCTCGTTCTGTTTCATGCTTCTTGGTTGCTATAAATCAGAAAAGTATAGGTTGAGACATGCTCTTTGAGGCACCTCAATCCTCCTGTTTTTTATATCTTTGATGTTTTCCTCTTTTGGCCATCTTAAGGAATTCTTGATTTCTCCTTAGGTCCACCAAAACTTTTTTTTGTTTCATGTATGGTTAGTATCCTAGTTTACAAATATGATTCATGGTATGCCCTACTTATTTGAAGCTTTCAAAACCCTATCTTGAAGCCTTTTTGTTGAATATTGATTGCTAGGTTAAGTCAAAGAGGTCTCATTCGATCTTGCCCTTTGTCCATGCTTACCAACTTGTTTCAAAGTTCCAAATAGCTTGATGTATGATGTTTAGGATTTCCCTCTTCATATATTAAGTTATTTGTTTTATCTTATATGTTTTCCCAAACTCTGAAGGTGAATTTCTAAAGTTAGAAGCTCTTATGCTTTCTATGTTTCACTGGAATGTTTATCTTGGATATTTATCAGTTTAAGTATTGTTCATTGAGCTTAATGGTTTTCCCTACCTCATGAGTTGTAGCTTTTAACTATATGTATTTAAGACCTCTTATTTTTTCCCAAACTTGATTTTCACTACACCTCATACATCACCTTAAGGATCTGTTAACCTTGCTAAATTGGCCCTGCAACACACTCTGTTTCATCATTTAGACACCCTTGACTTCATTTGACTCCATATCCCAATGGATTTGATATAATATCACTCCACCTATTCCACTTGACCATATTACCCAACCAAAACAATCTACAAACCCTACACTTAACAACTAGCCTAAAATCAAAACCCTAGAGAAAAAATAACACATCCTTTGCGCCCAATAGAGAGATCCCTCTCTGAGTCCAAGAAGGATAGGTCCTAAGACTCTAAATACTGGCTCCATGTTACTCTATCATTTGGTCTACCAATATGCCAAATCACGGGACCCTAACATTCTGGCAATCACGGTGGGACTTCTGAGTATATAGTTGCCTAGAAAACTCCTATAGACTCATTTGAACCTTGAGTTAAGCTTAAAATTGACTGATAGTATCTGGTGGTTTATTTGATACCTTATCACCACACTAATACAATGGTGATCATGATGGAAACTCTGAGTTAGTGACAAAATAAGTAACCCTTAGGACTTCAGATACCCTTATCAAATCATTGATAACTCACACTATCAGCCATAGAGTAAACCCTACTTGTTTCACCATATTAGCGAAATGATGACTCAGCTATAGGACACTCACACAAACTTTAAGAAACTCAGAAACCCTCAAAACACCATTAGATTGGTTTCTTGTCAGTTATTGGTGGTGGACCATAAACATACATCCTTAAAAGAGCAAAAAATAGCCACCTGGCGACTCCACTAGCCTCCAGTAGGCCTACTACTTCATTAGCACTCATTTGACTTTCTAGATTTGTTTCAAACCAACCCTAAGAAGCCTATGAACCCATTTATATACTATAATAAGTACCAAGCATTAAGAGAGGTAAGCCTTAAAAAACAATCCAAAAAAACTTTCAGCCTCTTTGACTTTTGAAATTTTAAATCTGGCTTCTCATAGGATCAGTACCAGATCTCATCCAGACCCAAACCCTCCTAACATAGTTAATGACCTAGAAAATATTTTGTGGAAAACTTCTAGATCTGGAAACTTAACCACTGTTAGGACTATCCATAGAGCAAGCTCTGTACCTAAACATCTTATAGCTTTGCAAGATCCCCATTTTGACTTGCACCATACCAGGAACCTCTTCAGAAATAGGTCTCAAACTGATATTGACCAAACTAACCTTCAACCCTTAGATTTGCACCAGAGTTCTAGTAGAGAAGCCTCTCCTTCCACACCACCTGACTTTCAGCTTCTCCATCACTTCAACTCTTTCCATACCAAGTCTACTCAAAATCAGTTTGTTGGTCCAAGTACTTCCACCACACCCATCCATATCACCACTATGAAAACCACTCCGCTTCATCATACACCCCCTATCACAAACCCACCTCTTGTAAATCCTCCATTATCTCCCATCATGGCAGCTTGATATGCACCTTTGTCCTTACCTCAACCCCTAGTACCTTTTCTAAATGACTATCAGTCTAAGGTTCCTCATTTCACAGGGGTTGAATCCATCACTGCCCAACAACATATAGATAGAATCAATGATGCTTTTGATTACATGGAGATAGAAGAAGAGACCATTAAAATTAGGATCTTTGCACAAAGCTTAGGAGGAGAGGCCAAAAAATGGTTCAAAGCATTAACTCCTAATTCAATACATAACCTCCCTTCCCTCTACCAAACTTTCATAAAAATGGGAGATCAAGAAAAATACCCTCCAAATCCAGTCTGAATATAACAATCTTAAAAGGAATGTAGGGGAAAGTGTGCAAGACTATTGCACCAGGTTTAACATTGTCTACAATTCCCTCCCACCTCACATGAAACCTCCACATGCACTAGCACTAGAGAAATTCCCTAAAGGTTTTGACCTTGACATTACTTTCCAATTACGAGAAAGAGACTCTGAAACCTTAGAAGAAATGAAAAGGGCAACAATTAGTGCAGAAGTTAACTTGATTGAAAAAAGAGCCAGGCTGAAATCAGAGAAGAGAGTAACCTATAAGGATGAAACCATGCCCTCAACCTCCTCATTTGACACCAAAATGGACGGCTTAATGTGAACTATGGAGAGAATGATAGAAAGAATAAATTTGAATGAAAGGACACCTCCTAAGGAAAACCAAGCCAACTCCCAAAACTGAAACAAAACTCAAAACTTTAGAAGAGATACTCCTCAAATCAAACCAAGGGAAAGTGATCAACAAATGAAACCTCCCTTTCAACAAAACTATGTAGATGAAGAAGAAGGGGAAATTATAGAACCTGAAGAAAACCATATAAATCTAATAGGTTATGATAATGAAGATGATATTTTTCTCACCAAAGAAGAACAAGGTTTATTTTCCTCAAATCAAACAAACACTAACTATGAGGATTCTAAAGACTACCACTTGGGATTTGAAAATTCCATCATGGAAATCCATAAGTAATATGATCTTAGGAGCAAAAAATACCTAGATTCAGCCAAGAAATACCAAATAGATACTGTTTTTCAGAAAGTACCTGAAAACACCCCTATGAAAACAGTAAAGAATGTCAACACTATAGTTAAGAAAGCTGAACCAAACAAAGGAAAAATCAGCCAGCCAAACAATGGCCTTAGCTATCCTAGTACCTCCACCATTGACCCTAAGAAAATCATTTTGACTAAAACTCCAAATCAGGATCAACAAATTAAGAATTTAGAAAATATCATGGTTGATAAGGATGATGTTAATATATCCAAAACACTAGTACCTTTCAGTTTTGAGGGAGAGATCTCCAAAATAAAGATAAATATGCTTCTCACTGAACGGGTTACTCAACCAATGTATAGGTCTCAGATGTTGAAGGTACTAAACATAAGAAATGATGCTGACACTTTTCACTTGGCTGATGACACACCTGAGTTGTCGTTTGGACCCAAAATAGAAGGAAAGTATTAGGAAGGAGCCATTCCCCCTTTCTATATCAACTTAAACATACATGACCAAATATTACATAATTCCATGCTAGATTTCGGTGCCTCTCACAATATCATGCCCAAAGTTTTGATGGAGAGGTTAGGCCTAGAAATAACTAAACCTCACTCCTGTACTCCTTAGATTCAAGTAGGGTCAAATGTTTGGGCATGATCAAGGACCTTTGTGTTAACCTGGCACAAGTGCCTGCTAAGAATCTTGTCATGGACATAGTAGTGGCAGATATTCCTCCCAAGTATGACATGCTCTTATCCAGATCTTGGGGAGCCAAGCTTCAGGGGAACCTTCAACTAGATATGTCCTATGTTACCATCCCTATTTTCAATCAGACAAGGAGATTATACCGAGAGTCACATATGAAGTATTTGTTTAGCAGTTAGGATAGGCCAGACAACACTCCTCTTTATTCTATTCACTCAGATCTTGATTCTTTCATATTATATAATGAGGAAGATAATGATGAGCAGGTATATGAAGTTGAAACACATCAAGACACACTACAATAGCCATACTAGTCTTTACATGAAGAACACAGTATTCAAAACTATAGCAGCCTTGAGCAAACACAGTATGACAAAATCAAGCTTGACTCTCTACAAACTAACAATGAAACCTCAAAACCAATGGTCAGTTTGACATATCAATCAGGTTTCTCAAAGAGAGGACAAATCTCAGAAACACAACCCTTCCCTTTTACCTATCCCAAAATGCTAAGATGCCCTCACAGAACAAAAATATTGGGTGATCTAAATCAAAGGAGTCTTATGTTCTTACCTTATCTAGACACCTCATTATCATAGAGTCTTGTTCCCCTAGAAAAGCTATTGACTCTCACTGATGTTGCCATCAATCTTAAAGGGATATCTGTTGAAACCGATATAGAGGGATAAAATGTAGGCAGCCTAAGAGGACCCAAAGTAATTAAGTTATCCAAAACCTTTCCATTACACACAAAACTAAAATACTTGAGGTTATGCAAGAAAGTAAAAGCTCAAAGCCTGATGACATAGACATTGCTCAGAAGAGGCCTTTTTCCAAAACGAACTATGAAACCTTTGGGAAAATTCTATCACTAACAAAGAAAACCAAAGGATGTAGACTATGTATGGACTTTAGACACTTAGGCAAAGCCTCCATGGAGTCCAAATACCCTTCTCCCAAGATAAATCATTCTATGCCAAAAATAGGAATTTCTAACAAGGTGACTTTGATTGGTAGTGTTTCAAGTTTTCATGAGATGATACCACTGCAAATCAATCAACACAAAGACATTTTCAAAGTTCCTTGGGATGACTACATGCTTGACCAATTTTTTCCTGGAATAAGGAATGCTAAAGACACCTTCCAAGTGGCCATGGCACATGTTACCAACTTTCTCACTATGATGTACATTGATGACATTGTCATTTGTTTGGGAGCTGATGAAGAACACCTTCTTCACCTAGACAATTTCTTTCACAGAAACAAGGTTTGGAAACAAAAATTAAAGAAGAAATATAAAAGAGACCTTGGCATGTTTAATTTTTTTTTACAGAAATATTGTACCATGCCCTCAAAAATAGATAGCCATGTTCCTTATCTACAAGAGATGAATGAAAAAGAATTAGTGGATGATCCTGTGCAAGACAGGGTAATCAAATACCATGGCCATTTAAAGTCTTAGTTGGAGTTTCTCATTCATTGTACATATCACTATTTGATGAAAATATATTGAGCGAAATCACAAAAAAATACAGAACAGAAAAATGGAAAAGAGGGCAGATTTGAAAAGAGGTAAATCCCCATACCCAAAAATAGAACTATTGAAAGTGTGTAAGTATAAATACCACTACTAGTGCATAAAGAAGTCTTGTTTCAGTCTTCTAGCTTAATCATGGTTGAAACATGTTTTAAATTTGTTGTTGATAAGTTAGTGAAAGATAGTTGGTCAAATTATACAAGCTTGACTTATCAAAATGGTAGACCAGGGAAGAAAGATACTAGTTCCACATGCTCAAAACAGAACCATGGAGAAAAATAGGGATGAATAGCAAACAATGTATCCTAGCCCTGATTTTTCTAAATCTTATTTTGTACAAAAATAACATTTGTGTGCATCTTGTTTTTATGCCACAAACCCATGGTAAGTCAGATTGTCTAATCCCGATTTAGCCATGTTTTCAATTTCATGTTTATAGCTTAGTGAATGAATCTTGTCAAACAGTTTAACCTTGACAGTTGAGTAGCCTAGGTAGAGAATAAAAGGAGTTCATTATCTTAATCTGAACTCCTAGAAGAAATAAGATAGAAGTAGATAGTTTGTTTTGTTTCCAAAATAAAAATATGTCAAGGTTGCTAGTCCAAATGCACCTAAAGAAGAAAAACATATTAGGCAGGTAGGTTGGGTAGGTAGAGATGAAGTTGAGCTAATCATGCCTTTCAGATTATTGAGTTCATAACTCCAAAGAAAACATAAAAAAATGAGAAGAGGTAAAATCTGCCCAATGGATGAGTCACTGGTCTCCATAAAGCCAGAGATCTGAAGTTCTGGACACCTCCTGAAAAGGAGATGCCCTCCCCAAGTGGAGCCACTATTAGTCATCGGTAATTTTTTCCTTAGTTGATGACTAAATGATTTCCCTATATTTCTAGAAACAAAGGTTGTGAACATTGTGAGTTCTGGAAATCTCATTGTCTTCATCATCCTTAAGATAATTTTTCACTATTTCATCACTCCATCATGTCAAGATTTTCTTACCAATCCCAGAAAACCCATTACAAGCTCATGTCACTCATTTTATCTATATTTTTCACCTTTGGCCCAATCCTTTTTCTTATTTTGCCTAAACCCCCACTATTACCGAAGGCCACCAATCAAACAGCTCTGTTGTGTCTCCCCAAAATACCCCAACCATTGATGGTCTCAAACTATTTCTGTAGGCTCTTTAGATAAGTCAAGTACATTGGATTTTGGATCTTCAATACATCAGTTTATCATAAACCCTATCTTACACTTGATGATCCCAAATTCTATTTTTCAGTCCAAAAGCCAAGTCCAAGAAAGCTTCCACTAGGTCACCTAGAGTTTCACAAAGTCATAGGGTGGATTTGGTACCCTACAAAATCTATTTTTCATGTATGAAGAAAATGCATTCAAAGAAGAAAAAGACAGGTGATCTTGTCCAAAACTGATCAAAAAAGTCATTCAAGGAAGGCTTTTTGGCCTAGAGCACAAATCTTGCAGGGGGACAACTTCCCCTTTCTCACATTTTTGCAAAAGGATCAAATGGCCATCAACCTAAAAAAGAGGTAAGGTAATGGGAAAATCATCCCAAGAAGACCATAAACAACAAAGAAGAAGGTAACAAGGCCTATGTTTGCAGAAAACCAAGGTTTGTGACTGTTTTTGCCAAACAATGAATCATTACTAGGTCTACAAGGGAAAAGGTCACCTCAATTCCATCAACTGCACATTGAAGATTCTTCATAAATAATTATTGAGTTTTGAGAAGTTTAAGAGAACTTAGAAGACAACACTATTTACTTTTTCTAAGCAACCGTAAAACCTAGGAGTTTGGGAAAATTGACAAAACAGGTCGAATGATGACAAAGACCCTCCTTCATAACAGCAGATGACATGTCAAGGGTTTCAAGCTACCCTCTAGGGTTTGGCAAAGAAGCATTGATTCCATCTCACCAAAGGTATTGAAAGGCAAAGAGTATCAACACAAAGGCATGAGTTTTCAAATGGTAAAATCATAGGTCTTAAAATATCAAAGGAAGCAGACAAGAAGCAATGTATCCTACTTCGCCACAGGGACAAAAAGGGCCAGAAATATCAGTGCAAGGGTTTGAATTCTAAAAATAACAGTCAGAGGCACTTTCAATGGTCAAAGGAGGCAAGCATGAGGTAAAATTTCCCAAGGAGGTAATTATGACAAGCATAGGTTCATTGTTGATAAAATGAGGTGTTAAACTCCAAAAGATAGTGATCAAAGGCAAAAAGTTGTGTAGGCACCTGCAAGAACAGAAGTGGCCAATGGAAAGACACAAAAATAGTTTAATTTTCTCACCTTCCCAACCAGAGATACATCATTGTCAAAGTGGTCTAAGGAAAAAATATACCACTGGTTTAAAGCAGAGCAGTAAAACCCCAACAAAGGTCTCCTTATCAAAAGTATATTCTGCAAGAGATAGATTAGCCATAAATGGCACTTCTACAGAACTGTCAAGGATGGCTACCTATAGGAAAATTGATAAGGTCAAAGCAAACCTAAATATTTTTAATGATAATGGCACACATGAAAACTAAAGAAGTTGTTGACACCACCTGCTAGGGTTTTCACATTAAGAGGTTTTCCATTGATTCACAGCGAGATACATGATAGAATGTCAGTGAAAGGTAAAAATTCCAAAAATGATCACATGTATGCTGTCTACAAATGTTAAAAATCATGAAAAGTTTCATGTTTACAGATGAGGGTAAAGAGCACAGTTTGATTTGGTTGAAGGGTTTGTGAGTACAAAGGAGAACATCAAGATTATCTAGCAAAGAAAAAATCCATTTTTCTTATGTTAGACTGCCACCTACAGGACAAAAAGGAGCCAAAAAGAAAGTCAAAAAGTAAAGAGAAAACAAACTTTAGAAAGTGGGTTTTGGCTCATGAAATTATTTTTCAAAAAGGCTATAAAGGTCTCCTTGACCTCTTCCCCACCTCATTTTTCATCGGGAAAGAAGAGAGAGTCGTTGAAAGCAAGTTTTTTAAGGTTTCTGCAACTGTGGTTGAAAATTTTAGGGTGCTACGCACCGACGGAGGTGCTATGCACCCGGTCGTCGGTGTTGCGCAGAGAGGGGGTAGCCGCAGTGTTAAATTACAATGCGCTACACTTCGGGAGGGCAGCGCTATGCACTGGCCAAGGCACTACGCACAGGCTCAGACTGGCCTAACTGCCCACCATTTCACACGGCACTGCACTTTGACAGGGCTTGACAGGCCCATTTCACCACCTGAATCACCCACAAAAACCCTCTGGCGCTACGCACCTGTGAATTTTGGTCAAAATTGCTCAAAAATGGCCTAAATTCAAATTTTTTTCCTCCAAAGCTCCTGCATCAGTCAAGGAAGGTTGGTGGTATTTCTTCCTTGCCTTCCAAGTGGTCTTTTTCATAATCAAGGAGAACTTTAAAAACCTATGTGACTAAACCCTAATCTTCATAAAAATCAAATTTGACCTTATAGGGCAAGGTTTACAAATTGGGGAGTTGTCATTAGCCTAAAGACACTCAAATATAAGCAAGCCTCCTCCTAAAACTCTGAAACTTTCCTAGACCTACTTCATTTTTCCCTCATTTGCTAAAATTTTCCCTCACATCACTCATTTTCCCTCCCTACACCTAAAATCTCTCATCAAGCAACAAACCACTTTGTTCAAGGATATAATCAGCCACCATGTCTGAGGAAGAGATCAGTACCAATAATGATGAAGACCAAGGGCCTATCAAGCCAAAACACAATGGAGGAAGGGTTAATAGGTTTGAGCCTTTAGATACCATTCAAATCACCTCTTCTCCCATGATCCTTGCATGTTTTCAAGATGTTGGATGCTATCAGTTTTGTGAGGGGGTTAAACAGGTCCAAAGCCACTCAGACTCGACTAGGTTGTTCATTCTTAGCCTACAAAACCACCAAGTCAACCTAGCAGGAGTAAAATTTGAATATCATCTGAATCCATTTCTAAAGCCACAAGAATACCAGATATTGGTGATAGATGGTTTAAACAAAAGAAATTGGACTTGAGCTACTATGAGCCCTTCCTCAAACCTAGTTGTGAACAAGGTTGCAAGGTTGTTTTCCCCTTCTCCCACCTGCTAGAGAGATATTCCCTACTGATGATGCATATTATCAAGTACTTAACTTGTGAGGGGAGGTACTCCAGGGTTTATTCATATCACATAAGGCTACTAATGCACTTCACCAGGGTTAAATTGATAAACCTACCATACTATCTCTACTAGAGCATTGACAAAATGGCTTTAGTGGTCAAGAAGAGGAGTTATGCCCACCAAATGCAGAGCCTTTTTCACCACTCCTTGGTTAAGATGATTTTTTTGCACTAGCTGGAGCAGCAGGGAATCCCTTGGGAAGTTTTTAGCTCATGTGATGTATCTGCAAATCCCCAATCCTTCATTCAACAAAATTTCCCCTCCACTTCACACTCACTTCCCTCCACTCATCCATCACCTCCACCTATGCCTTCTACACAATAAAACCTACCTCTTTCCTCTTCTCCTGATGCATCAAGTGAAGATAATGATAGTGGTAGTGAAGAAAAAGCAGGTGGAAGTAGCGATAAAGAACAAGCATATGACAGTGAAAGGGAAGAAAAAAGTGAGGAAGAAATAGAGTTAAATGAAGAGAAAGGAGATGACAGCAGCAATGAAGGAAAATAAGATGATGAGGGAAGTGATGAAAACAGTGGGGTAGACATAGATTTTAATGAGGAAGAGCAGGAGGATGATGATGACCATGAGGAGGAAGATGAACATGGCAGTCTTGAAAACAAAGACAGTGATGAATTGGAACAAGATAGTGATAGTGATTACACAAATGAGTCACTCCCAAGTGCAGAAAAATGTGTTGATAATGAACAAGATAAAAAAACAGAGGACAATGAAGAAAGTAATGAAGATGACAGTCAGAAAGAAGATGCATAAGACAACAAAGAGAAAAATGTGCAGGAGCATGAGAGTGAGCACAATAATAGTGAAAACAATGATGAAATGAATGAAGATTATGAACTTGATGAAACAGAGGGAGATGATGAGGAAATAGAAGACCAAGAATAGGCAGATAATGAGGTTGAAACAGATTTTGAAGAGGCGGGAAATGACCAAGGCAATATCACAAATGAAACAGTCAGTGATGAGCAAGGAAATAGTCATGATAGTCATGATAGTTGTCATGACTGTCATGACACTAATCAACCTCTAAATGACAAATAAACTCAAAGTGAAAGTGCAGGAAATGACAAAGAAGAGGACCTTAGTGAAGGAAAGAGCCAAAGTGAAGCAAGTGAAGAAGGTAATGATTCATTTGAAGGCCAAATTGACAATGTAGAAAACAGTGAGGGAGACAATGATGATGTTGATGCTGAAGGTCAACAAAGTGTTGAGATTGCAACAAGACAATGAGCTTAGTGGAAAGAAGTCGCCTTCACTAAGTGGGCCCACAGGATATTTTTGGCGCAAAGTCTATTTTTAGACTATGTCTATTTTTAGACATGTCGATCATGATTCTGTGAATTGCAGGATGCTATTTGTGGATGGTTGGTCAAGTTGGAAAAATAGATGGACTTCTATTTTTATACATATTGGGTGGAATCTATTTTTAGATTGCCAGTCTAAAAATAGATATGTCGAATATTATTAGCTATTAATAATATTTGGACTATAAACATTATCTTATTCTCTTGGAGCACTTCAGTTAAGTGCACAGATGTGGCACAGGAGCTGACAGAAGGAATTACGCTATTCCTAAGGGTTAAGTGGAGCTATTGCATGGATACTTCAGTTAGAACTCATGTGAAAGAGTTTCGTGGAGTTGATTGAGGAAGTTAGTGGAGTTGTATTCAGTTTAACTAATCTAAACATAGTTGAGCTATTTGTATTCAGTTTAACTAATTGATGCAATTAGTGAGAGTGGTGTGAATTAATTATTAATTAATTCACTAATTATAAACTCATAAATCAACTAAATAATGCATCAGTTAACCCGGTGTGAGACGATTTCGGTGAGAGACCAGAGTGAAGAAATGAGTGAAAAACGTTGTGATATCGGACCGGCTATCTTTGTTGCATGATTTGCAACAACCAGTGATTGGAGATGCCATTGAGGATTGCACAGTACAATCCAGGTGGTTCGAAGTTATTTATGAGCCATTCTTCAGCAGTGATTGTGCAGTAGAAGCAGGCTATCAGGTGGCAGAGATTGGAGCATGTGTTTTGCTAGATCTAGCTTGATTAGTGTGTAGCAATTGGAGATTGTACTGAGAGCTTGTGAGGGGCTTTGTATGATGATTGTTACATGATATTTATGACATATAATATATAGATATTTGGGGGTTTTTAGCTTTAAGCTTTCCCATAAAATACTGTGTTCATATGTGTGATTGTTTATGGTTTTAATGTGTGCATGCGATTGTTTTTATTTCCGCAATTAATGATCAATGGTAGAAGAGATTCTGTATTGTGCATGAAGTTAAAATAGTGTGTGATCATGAGAATATCGGTGGATAACATATCAGTTATTCAAATTTCTACACAAAGCAGTAACCAAATGGGGCATGAGGTAACTCATGAAATCCATAGTAAAAATGAAAAGGCTTGTGACATCACCAAATATCAAGGAAATGATGGAAACACCTCCCAAACCATCATCACTCCTCTCACATGCACATACCATAGAGGAAAAAGAGATGTAATTGCTGCCTCAAAAAGGAAAAGGGCCATCTCTCCTCCAGTTATCAAGAACAAGGACAAAGGCAAGGAAAAGATGGAAAGGGGTGAGAATCAGGTAAAGGTGAGGAGGAGTAAAAGGATCAAGAAGACTTCTCAAGAGCCTCAATTCATTGATCTAGACAGTGAAAATGAGGACAAGGAGATGACCACTAGATTACTACTCTTGGACAAAGATGCACAACTTAGGGTTTGGGAAAGAGATTTTAAGATGGCACAACGTGTCATTCACTATTACAAAGAGGGGCATAAGCATTTCAAGGAGGTAAAGAGAGGTATTTCTCTACAAAAGAAGATGACCAAGCATTATGCAAGGAAAAACATGCTCGCTTGTGTCAAATTGAAGGAGGCCCTCATGGAGATAGAAAACCTAAAAAGGGAAAAAGAGCATGATGGCCTTATATTTTTGGCTGAGGCTTCTCAATAGGTGTTCAAGACCTCTTGAGGGACCCCTCCACCAATTTTGGGCCAAATTGAAGCACATTTTGTTTTTTTTCAAATTTTGAGATCTCTGTGAGCAGCACCCTAGGCGCTACGCACAAAATTGGTGCATCCTCAGCTCCCAAACTTAGCATTTTTGGATTCCTCACATCACCAGTAGTTTGCTCACCAAATTTTATATCATTTGGAGCATTTTTGACCCCCTAAAAGGTCAAAAAAAATAAATTTTTGACCTTTCTGCCTCATTTTCAGACCAGGCGTTGCGCACAGAGCAGTGTTGGGAAAATTGGTTTTTGAACAGGTAAATGGCACCCATTCATCACACATTAAGAATTTCTAGAAATCAGACTCATCAATATTTCCAACGAGCCATCACAGAGCCAAATCCGATGTCGGGAAGGGGTCAAAAACTCAGCCACAAGAGACCCTATTTTCTGTTGAAGTGGCATTGTGCACAGAGGCTTCCTAGTGTGTTTTGGACCAAAAGTCAACAAAACACACTCATTTATTGCAAATAGATATTTTTGAGTTTTTTAAGGAGACTTACTCCAGAATTAGGTGAAAATAGTTATTTTGGCATTTATTTCTTAGGATATTATGTTCCATGGGCCTTGCATGGTCTCTTGGCCATAAATGACATTTATGGTTATATTTGACATTTTCCTACCACATTTATGGTTTTAGACCTCCTTTGCTCCATAAATAGAGTATGAGGCCCCTATTTATTTGGTTGGAATTTGATGATCTTGAAGAGAAATATACATGGTTTTATGAGCTTGGAGAAGAAATTGGTTTTGTGAAGTGGATGGATGGCTTGTTTGGCTTGATGATGGAGAAGCTTGTTTGCAGGATTTCTTAGCTTGGTGAATGGTGATGTCTTCTTAACTTATTAATGTTTTCTTGTTCTCATTATGTTTCATTCTTCTTATTTTCTATAAATCAGAGAAGTATAGGTTGAGTCATGCTCTTTGAGGCACCTCAGTCCTCCTTTTTGTTATAGCTTTGATGTTTTCCTCTTTTGGCCATCTTAAGGAATTATTGATTGCTCCTTAGGTCCACCAAAACTTGTTTTTGTTTCATGTATGGTTAGTATGCTAGTTTACAAGTATGATTCATGGTATGCCCTGCTTATTTGAAGCTTTCAAAACCCTATCTTGATGCCTTTCTGTGGAATATTAATTGCTAGGTTAAGTCAAAGAGGTCTTGTTCGATCTTGCCCTTTTTCCATGCTTACTAAGTTGTTTCAGAGTTCCTAATAGCTTGATATATGATGTTTAGGAGTTCCCTCTTCATATATTGAGTCATTTTTTTTATCTTATATGTTTTCCCAAACTCTGAAGGTTAATTTCTAAAGTTAGAAGCTCTTATGATTTCTATGTTTCACTGGAATGTTTATCTTGGATATTTATCAGTTTAAGTATTTTTTATTGAGCTTAATGGTCTGCCCTACCTCATGAGTTGTAAATTTTAAACTATATGTGTTTAAGACCTCTTATTCTTTCCCAAATTTGATGTTCACTCCACCTCATACGTCACCTTAAGGATCCATTAACCTTGCTAAAATGGCCCAAAAACACACTCTGTTTCATCATTTAGACACCGTTGAATTTCATTTGACTCCATATCCCAATGAATTTGACAGACTCTCACTCCACCTATTCCACTTGATCATCTTACCCAACCAAAACAATCAACAAAACCCTCCACTTAACAACTAGCCTAAAATCAAAACCCTAGAGAAAAAAGAACACATCCTTTGCACCCAATAGAGAGATCCCTCTCTGAGTGTAGAAAGGCTAGGTCCTAGGATTCTAAAGACTGGTTCCATGTTACTATGTCATTTGGTCTACCAATCTACCAAAACACAAGAACCTAACAACGCCTACATAGGGTGTCGATATGGGCATATGATCATATCAAATGGGACAATTACAAATAATCTTACTCTTTACCCTCCTGTGGAACCTAGCCCATCTGAAAAATTATCAACCAGTCAGAAAACTCTACCAATAGAAGAGCCTGAACCTGAAAATGAAGAATTTAGACCAATCGTTACTATTGGGTAGGCCCTTCAATTGAAAACAGAAACTGAGGACGATGCCATCAACACTTTTATAAATGATCCTGGTTCTATTTCCAATTCAACTCACCAAATTTTAGAATATCATATGAGCTGTGAAAAACAGGAAAAAATTGAGGCAGAAGATGAAATTGAAGACATTATTCTAATCTCATCCCATGATAGTATTCCAATTGATATTTAACCAGGGAAAACACTTAATATCAACCCAAATCTATCTAAATCCTAGAAAAAATAGCTTTTGAAATTCCTTCAAGATCATCAGGAAGCTTTTGCCTAGGATTATACCGACATGAAGGGGATCCCTGCTAACTTATGTACTCATCATATTTATATTAAGGAATATTGCTGCCCTATAAGACAACCCCAACAGAGAATGAACCCTTCTCTCAAGAACATTGTCAAAGAAGAATTACAAAAATTATTGGATGTGGGATTCATTTACCCCATCTTAGGTAGCCAATGGGTATCTACGCTAGTGGTTGTTCCCAAAAAGAATGGTAAATGGCGGATCTGCATAGATTATAGGGAGCTAAATAAGGCAACTCAAAAAGACCATTTCCCTTTGTCATTCATTGACCAAGTCCTAGATACCTTGGCTGGTGTTAGGGTCCCGTGATTTTGCCGATTGGTGAGCGAAATGACGATGTAACATCAAACCAAGCTTTGGAGCCCAAGGACCTAGCCTTCCTGGACTCAGAGAGGGCTCTCTCTAAATGTGTAAGGGATATATATGTGTTTGCTTATGTTGTTCTGATATTAGGCTAGTTATGAAGTAAGTTTTTGATTTTTGGTTTTTTAAGTTGTGAGGGATGAAACTGATCAAAGATATAAAAATAGATAACAAGATGTAGATTAACTGGGCTATGGGGTCAAAAGGTCAAGAAAGCTATTAGATGACGATACAAGGCTGTTGAAGGGCCGATTTGATTCAAGGTAGAAAGGATCTTTGGGCAAAATGGAGTAAATGGACATCAAGTTTGTGAACAACAAAGAGTTTCAAGCATCATTGGTTCAATAGATAACATAAACATGGTAGGGCAAACCATTAATCATGCAAAATGTAACTATAAACTAATCAATACATAGAAACAAACATTCAAGCCATGCATAGAAGTATAAGACCCTCTAACTTTGGGAAATGGCTATCAGACTTTGGGGAAAACACATAAGAAGGACTAACAACTCAAAATACTATGCCGGAACGCCTAAACACAGTCTTTAAGTTATTGGGCACTTTGACAAACAAGCTTTCATAGTTTTAGGCAAAGGGCTAGATCGAGACTAGGCCTCCTTGGTTCAACAAGATGATAATCTAATCAGTCAAAGAGATAGTTTCATGGATAGAACTATGGACAGCCATGAGTATGGAGCCTGCCACATCGTCGCCAACACTTTATGAACATGAATGAAACAGCAGCAAGCCATTAAGTTACTAAAGAGCGTTAAATTAACAACTAAGGAAGAAGAAAACATAAAAGCTATGAAGATTCAGGAAATTTGGGTGCCTCACATGGGCATATCTCAAATTGTTCTCCCAGCAAATCTGCCGCCAAGCAATAAATATGTATCATGGACGTGAAAGCTAGAACAACAACAGAAACAAGCTTTCTGCCATTCTGCTGTCATGGAATCCATCAACAATCCTTCTTCATTCATCCAAGAACATCCAAGAGTCAATCCATAAGCATAACACAAGTATTTCCTTCAAAGCTCATATGACCAATATATTGCTTCTCTTCTCAAGTTCAACCTTCTTTACAATGAGAGCTTGTGGAATAAATAGGCTCAAGTGAGGAAAAACTCATGGTTCAACTTGCATCCTCATTGGCCTAATCAAAATATCTAAACTTGTCCTTGAGGCTTTGCAAAGCCCAAGGCACAAAATATCCCATAAAATATCTAAAAAATGCTAAAAATGGGAATTATATTGACTTTACATCATTTTCCAAGTGCAAAAATAGCTAAACGCACATTTGGAAAAAGCAGATTTTTGAGGTTCAAAAATTACAAAAATACTTCAAATTTATATCAGAAAAAGGTCCCCTGACTTGCCGGAAACATTTGGAAGCCTTCCTGATGTCGAAACGAGGCTCATGATAGCTCGTTGGAAAGCTCTGAGTGTCTACTTTCCGGTGCAACTGAAATTTCTTCAATCCAATGCTCATAAGTCCTCCAAATCTGCACCTGTGTGTAAAAAGCCAGAAAAAGACAGTTTGCTGATAGACCGGGCAGAATGTGCAAAATGCGAACCTTTTTCGCTGTTTTGAAGGGGAAAATGATCTCCAAATGATCTGAAAATCGCTGGGGGCCTGCTCATGAAATTATGGCATCCGATGGTACCATTCTCCTCCCTTGACGAATCCTCAAAATGAAATGGCGAATTTATGAGTGTTTGACCAAAAACCCAAAAATGCCAAAAAACCAAAAGTTGTCAAAATGGGCCCAAAATTGGTATGCATGACCCTCAAGGGTCCATAGAAACATGCTCCGAAGCTGAAGCCAAAATATCAAGTGCTGATGTGTCTTTCTTCTCTTTCCGTGCCGGGCGCTTCCCCTTTGCTTCCTTCAGTTTTTCTTGGGTGGCCTTTAGCTTGCGTCGGGAAAACTGATTCAACTTTTGATAGTGCTGTGTCATCTTCCTTTGCAGCTCCAGGTCTCTGTTTGCCTTTTCAAGCTTCATCTCCAAGTGTTTATTTTCTCTTTCTAGCCATGCCTCCTTATTTTCTTCAATTTCCTGCTCAAGTAGTGCAGTGAGGGGAAAGGCTTGAAGATGGGCTTGTTCTTCTTCCCTTTGCTTTTCCAGGGCTCTTTTAAGCCCTATGGTTCTAGGCCTCTTCCACCTAGGCTGGTCCTCTTCTTCATCTTCATCAAACTCACCAATGAGCTCCTCTATCCTTATGTGTGCTTTAGCTGCCTCATTCTTGTATTTGATAGCCCGTGCCTCATGGACAGCCAAATGGACATTCATTTGTTTATTTTGGATCTCCAAGAAGTGATTGAATGTTTTTTCCCGATGAAGGTCATTCTCCAATGCTTCAATTTGACCCTCTCGATGGATTAGAAGGTTTTCAAGGATGCAGGCTTCATTATCGCTGTCATCACTTTGGATTGGAATGACAGCTAATGCACCTCCATGTTTTTGACTCTCTCCAATTTTTCCTTTCCCTTTGAAAGCCAATCTTGCACTCTTCCTTCTTGGCATACTAGTGAGAGATCTATTGGGCGATTTTCTTTTGCTAGGGACAACTCTTGTCACTTTTGGAGTGGCAGCCTTAGGCCCTTTCTTTCTTGCTGTGATGGGTTTTGTTCTTTGGGCAGAAGGGGATACAATGGCTTTACCTTTGTCAACTTCTTGAAACTACTGCTCTATTTCAGGCTGATGTGTGTCCTCTTTAAGTTGCCTCTGTCCCTCAATATCATGAGGCTGATCTGCCTTAAATTCTTGTTGCCCTTGATCATCAACCTTATGCTACTGTTGTGCTTGGATTTCCTGTTCATTTTGTGGCTGAAGCTACTGTTCAAATTCCTGCCCAAACTGCTGTTCATGACCTTCAACATCAGGCTGATGCTCTTCCTCTTGTCCCTGCTTTTCACTTTCACTGAGATGCTGCTGTTCAGCACCTTTTTCTTCTTGCTCCTGCTGATGCCCTTCATCTGTAATTTGCTGCTCTTCACCCACCTCTTCCTACTATTCAGATTGCTGCCCCTGTTTACCAACATCAGGCTGTTGGTTTGTTTCTACCTCATGCTCACTGTGTGGCTCAATCTGCTGTCCCTGATCATCAAAATCATGCTGCTGGTCTTCATCATTTTCTTCTTGCTCATCCTCTTCCTCTTCTACCTGTTCATGTCCTTCTTCTTCCTGCTGTCCTAATTGTTCTGTAGGAAACTTGAGCCTTCTAGGAGTAGGCCTGCTGGACAAAGGTACAAGGCGATGAACAGGCTGGGTGGGAGATATATGGACAGGAGGAACAGTAGAGAAATCTGGGTGGATGATAAAAACATCCCATGGAACCTCTTTTTTCTCTAGCTAGTGTAGGATGATAATTTTGATCAGAGAATGATGGAAAAGGGAAGGTATTTGCAGAGGTGGGGCCCTCTTCTGGACTGTGGATGCCATCTTCTCGAGGCTTTTGTATAAAAAGTAAGGGAGATTAAGCTGCCTAGTTCTAGTGAAATGCATCAATAGTCAGACATGGTAGGCATAAACTCGAGCAAACCTCCCTTCACAAGTAAAATACTTCATTATGACTTTCATTAGAGGAGCATAACTGTCAAGAAGATAAGAAAAAGGAAAAATAGCAGTGCAAGCATCTCTATGCTCAGGCTTGATGAAAGGCTTGTAATCTTCTAAGTCAAGATCGGTATGTTTGAACCATTTCTCGCCATGATATGGAATCTTGGTGGCTTTGGACACTGATCTTGGAGAAAACTTGAAATCAAGGTCCGCTCCCTGAAAATGCTTGTTCTGGAACCTCAGGGCGTATAGGTGTGTTAATGGCGAAAAAATTTTGACCTCCTGTATCTTCTGGCAGAAATCTAAACAACCTACTTCATGGAAGTTGAAAAGGATGGATGGATGAGTATTTACCTCCTATGTAGAGATTGGCTCATATCTTTTATGCGAACCACTTCTGCTGTCCTGCCTAGGAGGCATTTTGACCTAGGTGTGCTTTTGAAGAACCAAACAGCCTCACTGTCTATAAACTGCCTTCTTGGAGCCAAACTGTGTCAATTCACTGTTTTGATAGAGAAACAATGTATTTGGATGATTGCAACAATTTTCCTTACAATACAAAACCCCTGCTCTTTCAAAAAAGTGGCCTGTCCACCTTTAAAGTATCTCAACTAGCAGACTTTTTACTAAGAGACAATACAGTGGAATGGAGACAGACTGTTAGGTGAAAATGTTGTTTAGAGTTGTCAAAGTTACCTTGCTCTGTGGTGCTTGGGGGTCAACAACATATTGCTGTGTCTTTGACAGGGGTGTATTTCTCAATTTCCAAATCATGCCCTTGTCCTAGTATGCAACTCAATCAAAGCTTTTACCAAACACAGTCAGCCAGATTATATAAACACAGTCATAATTTACTGCCTATAGGACGAGGTGGTATAGCTTTGACATGCTTCTGGGGTTTAAACAAAGGTAAGAGTGTTAATCAAACAAGGCTCTTTTCAATAAAAATATTTCACTGTCACTGGCACAAATTTGACAAAAACACCTTCAGATTATAATGGCAGATTCCTCACTGGTTCTTCTCTATGAGATGCAAGTTTACACACTGTCATGCTTTGTTGACACAGAGGAAGGCTAGACAAGGTAAAACATTTATGGAATGTTTTACTGTTTATTTAACAATAAGTGCATTGCTTTCATCTGACAACCTTCAACCTGATATTTCCCAAACTGTTCCACCTTCCCACTGTGCTTTTCTTTTGGGGGTATGCACTTGGGTCTTATACCAACAAACACAGTAATTTTAATACGTAGACCTCAGGCTCATAGTGACATGGTAATCCTGAGTTTTTAACCACAAAACACACTTCTCTTAGCGAACTCAAAACAGTGGTTTAGACTGTGATTTTCTAACCCTTTCTCATCACTTGTGCAGTTTGAAAAACCAAGGAAGATGCGTGAAAATACCTTGAGAATTTGATGATGGCTTTGGAGGCGAGGTTGAGCACACTTCAGAGGTGATTTGAGGGAGTTTTGGAGGCCACAATTACGCGCGACGCGTTTAGAAGGAGGAGCGCCACGCACAAACAGGTTGTCGGGTCACTTGTCGGGTCGGCCGGGTGCCGTGTACAGACGCGTCGCGCACACGTACAGGTGCGTCACGCGACAGTTGAGCGCCGGTGCAAAAATCCACCTGAGCGCGTCGCGCAATACTCCAGGCGCTTCGCGCTGTTAAACTGTGACAAACTTTTTCAAACTGCTTCGAAATTTCTTTGCTTGATCTTGAGGGCAACAAAGGATCTTTGCTCAAGCTAGGGTGTTTGCGCAATGTATTTGCAATGGTCCCTATCACTTTGGAATGCAAAAAATGGCCAACGGTCTTAATCCTTTTTGAAAAGGTGTAAAGGCCAACGGGATTTTGTCATTTAGAAATGAAAAATTGAAATCCAACTCCATGTTTTAACCTTTGTAAGGCCTTTTTAAAGGTTTGCTTTTTGCAGTGCTGCCTTGGTGTACCCTTTGAAATTCGAACACATGTTGACTTCATCTGAAAGGTGCTTACCCCTTTTGAAATTATTTCGGTAACAGAGTTTTTATGCCTTTAAAAAACGCTAATAGAGTTTTCAATCCTTTTATAGAAAGCAACTACAGTTTGAAAAGTCAGAACTCTGTTCATTTATGCACATGGGTCTGAAAGGTGATTCCTGTCAGTTTTGTCCCTCTGGTGACCATTTAACACAGCAACTCCAACTTTGAATAATACCCTGATGACCTACAGACCATCCTTTGCCACTTTTTTTTAACACTGTTGATGACATTTGTTATGTAAACTCACTTTAAATCTGTCAATAAAATACTGAAGACTGCTTTGTTATTTGAAAGGGTAGGGTTTGTATTTTCAACTTGCTTTGACAGTTTGTCTCCAATTTCTTCTTCAACCTCTTTCCTCAACTGTAGGTATCAACAACTTTCTGCATTTATTTGGACTTTGTTATGGTCTATTTATTAAGAGGGGCGCCTTTTTCCAATACACTCCTCTGCTCAAAACATATCATTATGATGTCTCTGTTTTTTTGAATAATGAAAACATGCATTTGTTTCAAGCTTCCCAAAACACTAATAGTATGTCGAATGACCCCTTTTGTACAATCAAAAAATCTTTTCAGTGATGATATATCTTGATAAATAAAGCCCAGATTTCCTTTCCCAGCTGTCATAAATAGTTTGAAAAAGATGCCTGTCTATGAATGGAGCTGTTTTTAAGAAAGACATGCCTGATTGGCTTGGCATGTTGTCCCAGGGTTTTTAAAACTAAGATCATGACCAATTTTTGTCCTTGTGTTGAGGAGGCAAGTATATAAGATGTGGAATACTGCTAACCTATTTCACAGATACCAAGGCTTTTATTAGCCATCTTCCTCCTAATGAAACTCTGAAAACACCAACCTGCTGTATCTGAAGAAACTACCTGTCTTTGTGGTGGAGTGTAGATTGCAACACTTGTACCTGCCCTGATGCTTTGAATGATATCAAAATGTCACATGTCTGGGGTTGTGTACTATTCTCCTACCTTTTCTTTATGTTCATCCAGAAACCATGAACTGTACTTCACATTTCAACAGGAACAAAAGAACACACAGGGGTCTTTTCACTGAAGTATTTTCCTGCTTAAGACTGATTGAAGCTATTCATATTTAACACCCCTGCAGAGATATTTGTTATGATAGCTTTGATTGAGGAGTCCCTTTTTGATGCTCCCTGATGATGACTGAAACCTCAAATGATTCTCTTTACAAGACCACACACTCTGTTTTCTTTTGTCTTGAACATTTCAGATCTTAGTCCTTACTGATCATTACTTACACTCAGAAACCTAGAGTCACTGTTTTACTGTCTAGTAAAAAGCAAACCTGGGCTTATAGTAAGTTCTGCAATCCTTGAAATCAATATTGGCCATCACCCTCTGCTTGTAGATGAAGGAGGCGCCTTAACCCTCTGCTTGTAGATGAAGGAGCTTCTTGGCCATGACAAATTATTAGTCTGTTTGATAGTGGTGTCTTTCTTCTACTGTGATTTCATGCTGAAAGGAAGCTGCAAGGTCTTGATGAGTAACTCTCTGTCTTGCAGATATATCTCAGGCTCATGTTTACATTGAGAAGCAGCTGTTCTTCTAAATGTAGATTCAAGAAATTTCTTCTGAGATGATGTTATATTTCCTGTCTTTGTAAAATCTATAAAACACTGTAAAACACCAAATAATCAGCTTGAGACTGTGGTCTATGCAGTGCTGAGACTTAGGGGTGTGTAAGTGGCGCGACTTAGGGCTGTTATCAATTTCATTTGTAGAGTGGGAGGTTTGTCATGATTGGTCTGTAGCAGATGGAGGTTTTTTGGCCTTTTGATGGTTGCCAAGGGTAAAATTCCTTAAAGTGCCACTTCCTAACTTAGGGGAGGCTTTTGAAACAGACTTGGATTTTTCCTTTTAGAGCTGATGGACAGACCAGTAGGGCTAAAGCTAGATAGGATAGTGATAATGAGTTTTAACTTTGACATGGGCAGACTGAAAAGTAGGAGGGCGAAAAAAGTTTTATGAGGGTTTTCTAGATGACAAATTGACATATGGAAATCAGCTTCTAGAAAACTCAGCTATGGATCTAGTCATCAATAACAAGTGAAAAATACTGATGACTAACAGCTGGGAAGAAGTTCTTTTCCTTCCTTGATGGATTCAGTGGATATAACCAGATCTAGATAGCCTTGGAAGACCAAAATAAAAAAACTTTCACATGCCCATGGGGAACCTTTTCATATAGGGTCCTCCCATTTGGCCTGTGTAATTCTCTTGCCACCTTCTAGAGGGAAATTCTGGGAATATTTTCTAATTTGGTCGATGATAGCGTTGAAATCTATATGGATGATTTTACTCCATATGGAAACTCATTTGAGGAAGGATTGGAAAATTTGGAGAAAGTACTCAAAAGATGTAAGCAGACCCATGTATCTCTGAGTACAGTCAAATTCCATATGATGAGAGAAGAAGGAATAGTACTAGGACATTTTCTCTCAGTTGCTGGAATTCGAGTTGATCCGACTAAAGTAGAGGTAATATTACACTTCCCGTTACCCAAAACATCCACACAAGTACGTAGATTTATTGATTGTGCTGGTTATTGCAGATGCTTTATAGAAAATTTTGCTAAAATAACACATCCACTTTTTCAATTTCTAACAAAAGATGCAGAATTCTTGTCGATTGAAGACTATGAGACAAATTTTACGAAAATTAAGGGGCTGGTTTGTAAGGCTCCAATCCTCTAAGGACCTGATTGGGAATTACCATTTCACATACATGTCAATGCTTCTCAAACAACAGTAGGAGATATTTTAGGACAACAGGTAGATAAAACACCGTATGCAATTTATTATGTCAATAAGAATTTAATTCCTGCTGAAATCAATTACACGGTGACAGAAAAAGAATTCCTGGTTGTCATTTATGTTGTCAATAAGTTCTAGCACTACATCACTGGGTATCCTACTTTTGTACATACTGATCACCCAGCAATCAGGTATTTGATGAATAAACCTATTACTCCTGGACATGTTACAAGATGGTTGCTATTGCTTCAAGAATTTGATATCACAATAGTAGATCAACTAGGAAAAGATAACATAGTTGTTGATTTCCTATCTAGAATGGATAACAATGATGAATGCACACCTATAGAAGATAGTTTTCTAGATTAACATATTTTTGCAGTTTCTACTAAACCTCTATGGTATGCAAATATTTCTAACTATCTTGCTACAGGGAAAGTGCCTCCTCATTTTTCATACAGGGAACAACAAAAAATGATTCATCATAGTGCCCGATATTCTTGGATGACAAGGTACCTTTTTCATACAGGAGCTGATAAGCATATTCAGCGCTGTGTATCTGAGGATGATATTTATGAAGTATTGAAGGCTGCCCATGATGGCCCCTGTGGAGGGCATTTTGTAGAAAAAAGAATAGGCCATAAGGTGCTACAAATGGGATATTACTGGCCTTCTATATTTCAAGATGCATGGAATTGTGTCAGGACGTGTGATACTTGCCAACGTATGGGGCAACCCAGTCGAACTCATGAAATGCCTTTGCAGGCACAGGTAGTCCTCAAACCTTTTGAGAAATGGGCTATTGATTTCGTTGGAACCTTTAACCCACCCTCCTAGCAAAAGGTCCACATCTTGGTATATACTGATTATGTGACTAAGTGGGTAGAAGCCAAAGCTGTTGCGAAAGCAACAGAGAAGGTGGTCTTAGATTTTCTATTTAAAGAAATTTTTGCTCGTTATGGTACTCCAAGAGAGATTGTTTCAGATGGAGGAGCACAATTCACATCACACATAATAGAAAAGCTTATGAAGAAATATGGGGTCAAGCATAGGTTGATGTCTCCATACCACCCCTAGGTGAATGGACAAGTGGAAAGCACAAACAAGACATTGGAAAATATCTTGAAAAAAACCGTGGCATACCATCATCGGGATTGGGCTCAGAAGCTGCCTGAAGCTCTTTAGGCGTAAAGAACAACATGGAAAAATACAACTGGGTTTTCACGATTCAAGTTGGTTTATAGGAAATCCCCATTGTTTCCAATAGAATTTGAAATTAGTATGCTTAGAACAGCTTTTGAAGTTGGTTTGGATTTTTTAGATTCCCAGAAACATCGACTGGCTCAGCTCCATGAACTAGATTAAATTCGCTCAATGGTTGTCCAAAGAACTACTACTATTCAGCAGTAGAGAATAAAATGGCACGATAAGTTTATTAAGAATAAGGTGTTTCAGAGGGGAGATTGGGCACTACTCTATGACTCCCGCTTTAAGGATTTTAAGGGAAAGCTTTGCACTCGCTAGATGCAACCTTAAGAGGTGGACGTTGTATTTGATAATGGAACAGTCAGGCTAGTCGCGAATGATGATACACGTGCTTCATTCATAGAAAATGGACATCACCTGAGATTATACCACCGCCCAGCCTCTAAGGATTCTTTCATCAAACATCTCTCTGGGAAATCTGGTTTGAAGGTTATCAACACAGAGAATTATCCCTCTGCATCCTCGCTCTAGAGCATAATATATATATATATATATATATATATATATATAGAGAGAGAGAGAGAGAGAGAGAGAGAGAGATAAAAGAATAAAGAATTATATTGTTACTATTTATCTTGTTGTTTTTTTTGCAGGAGTTACTACTAAGGAGTAAAAATCAAAGAAAATTTTTCCTAAGTATCGATTGCTGCTACTCATGATGCAGCTACTTGGTTGCTGCTACTCATGGTGTTGTTACTCGGTTGATGCTACTCATGATGTTGTTACACGATTGCTACCACTCCTAGTGCTATTACTCGGTTGCTGCTACTCATGATGTTGTTACACAGTTGTTGCTACTCATGATGTTGTTACTTGGGTGCTACTACTCATGGTGTTGTTACTCGGTTTTTGCTACTCATGGTGTTGTTAATCAATTGCTGCTACTCAATGTTGTTACTCCTTGATCGATGCTATTACACTGGATGCTGTTACTCGCACTGCAGTTACTCCAGATGTTGTTACACTAGATGTTGTTACTTGCACTGCTATTACTTTGGATGCCGCTACTCGCACTGCTATTACTCCAGATGTTGTTACACTGGATGTTGTTACTCGCACTACTGTTACTGTGGATGCTCCTACTCGCACTACTGTTACTCCAGATGATGTTACACCGGATGCTGTTACTCACACTACTGTTACTCTAGATGTTGCTACTCGCACTGCTTCTACTCAAGATGTTGTTACTCTGGATGTTGCTACTCGTACTGCTGTTACTCCAACTGCATCATTACTGCGTCGTCATCCCACCAAATGTCACTTTGTCCAGGTAGGTTGTCAAGTACAACTCCACGTGACTTTTACTGATTTAATTAAATATCCCATGTGAAGACTTTAATGATGTGGACGAAAAAATTTAAGTTGGGGGGAGTGCCGTCATAATTTAATGACGAATAATGATGATTCCGTAAGCCATTATTATAAATTGGTGTGTGGTACACCCTATGATTCGTATCAATACTTTGTATGATCATTAAAAGTGTATTGGGATCCATAACCACACGAACCATACTTTTTTATGATTTTCCTCAGTCTCCAAGAATTACCATTCGTATTTACCATTATCACCTTTCATTTTCACCATGCTATTTTTACAAATTTGGTATCTACCATTTCGCCCAACAGTCTACTATTCCAAGAAGTGTTGTTACGAGTCCCCACAATATGGGCAGACTGGTTGTGCTGCATCAGCCTGAAAATATAGCTTCGGTCCGTAGTAATACAGAGGTATGGAAAATATTTGTCAATGAAGGGTGGGATACCTAATTTGACAGATTGTAGGGGTTTGACAGGGGAATCACAATGGAATTTGTACTTAATTTGGATGAGAATCACTCGCGGGTCAGAGGACTGGAAGTTCCTATCATAGAAGAGGTAATTGAAAAATTTAGTAGGCTGAGACAACAAGGGTGGCAATGGTTTTCTCAAAGAGTTTCTCTCTCGGAGTTTCCTGAATTATTCTTGCAGGCAGGAGAAAGTGTCGTCCAATCGGGCAGAGGATATGAGTGCAACATTGTGCCATATCCTTGGAACGAAGTCGCAGGTTTTGTAATGAAATACATAACTTGTGAAGGTCGGGCCACAACTCTGTTTAAATATCATTTTAAAATTCTAACGCACCTTTTATTTCCACAGGCTCAGGTGCATGCCTTAAACATGCCCTTCTTCCTATTGAAACTATTGCAGCACATGGCACAGTCCACTCGGTGTTCGCGCCAGATGCCAACAATGCTCTCCAATCATGGATTGGTGCGTTTACTAGTCATGCATGCAATAAACAGACTTCGGGTCTCCTGGGTGGAACTCTATGGATGCTCAGAAGAATATATAGCAATCGTTATTGCTGTTAGAGAAGAGGAACCAGTCTCTCTAGCTAGTTTAGCAGAAGAAGAACATTCAGAGGGAATTGATCAAGAGGAATCCGAAGAAATGGAAATGGATTTTGATCAGGAGGAACCCAAAGAAGTGGAAATGAAGGTTGATCAAGAAGAACCTGAAGAAATGAGAACAGAGGAGATAATTGGCGACACAGTCGAGGCTACCACACAAGAAATAGCCTTGCCTGAGGAGCCCACGTATGAAGGAATTATGGATATCGTGCATGAAGTCGAGACTATCATACAGTCATCAAATTTTTTCAATAAAGAACAGGGAAGTGAAATGGCAGAAAGAGGAATGGCAAGTGATGTTGTTTTCCAAGAAACAGCATCACCTGCCCAAGCAGATATGGATGTTGAAACAAGTGGGGGTGCTACACAAGAACCACCCCCGATTAAGCTAGAACAGGGAAATAGGGAGCAGTCAGCCTATGAAATCGACATTGTACCTCAAGGACTAATATCGACTGTGGAAAAAGAAGCAATCCATAAAGAATAGGACGATAGAGGAGGAATAACCCGTAGGGTCGATACTATCCCACAAGAACCAGTATCGACCTTAGAAGAAGAAATGATGAACAAAGAGTGAGAGGACAGAAGGGAAACAAGCTTCGGAATCGATGTTGTGCCACAATAACTAGCATCGACCTCGACTGAGGTAGTAATGCATGAAACTCCGGCTCAAGCCCAATTGAAGAGTTGTTTGAAGGTCAAGAATTTTTCATGGCCGCTGAAATCCAGAAGTGGTAGTCTGCTGCGAGTGACCATAAGAAAGAAGAAATGTGGGTTCGAGAATAGGCTGTCGGGATCGTCATAGGATACATAGACTAGTTAGATAACGTAGCTGAAAAAAGCTAAACAGAAGGCCAGAATAGAAGAATTGGAAGAACAAGTGCAGCTGTTGCAATCAGATAAGGAGAAGATGTTCTCCCTAGCACAACAGGTAATGGCCTGTAGACCTCCTGCATATAGCTATGCCTTATTCTTTCACGAACAATTTATTTTCTTTTTCCTTGAAAGTATATATAAGGAGATTTGGTATGAGATTGTGGACCCCATTCAATTTCTCCATATCTTAAAAATTCATGATATCATAGGACAACACTTAACGTGCAAGCTCTACATGCATGTGTATTTCTTGAGACATGATCAATCTTTTAACCCTATTCCATTTTTGGGGGAAATTCATTTAAGAGCTTTTACTTCCTATACCATCAATCAGATTAAGTGGAGAAAGGCCTGTGATACGTTTGAAGAGAACCAAGTCAGAAGGCCTCGAATGATGAGGAGGGAACATGGCCAATCATCAAACATTTATAACAAGCATTACACATTTCTACAAATTGAGGGGCATAGAGAACACATGTTGGAAACCCATAAATGGTGTGCTAAACTATGTTTATGAGATATTGCAATGTTCTATAAGGAAGTGTTGGACAATTTTCAGAGAAGGTGGATGTTTTCGTACTCAATTGTCAGAGGACGAGAGCCATTTGGAGCACCTAACTTTGCACGGGTTCTAGATAGGATGCCACATTTTGTAGCATGCATTCAGACCTGTGGGTTCATATGGATGGGGTTGAGGTTTCAGTTTCCCCTTATTTGGTTACCAGTCAAGCAATATACTCCTGCATACAATGTTGATCCATATTGGTGGAAGGATGTTGTTTTGACGGAAGGTTATAACCCCCTTGGGACGGAAATGGCTGAAGACTATGATCTCACACAGCTTCATGTCAGTCACAGTCAGTCTAACCCGGATCTGAGGAGACGACGAGCTGCATGAGGACATGTAGATAGACCATTTGGGGGGAGATGTTGGGTATCAGATTTGTATACTTTTCTCTCCCATTTTTTCCCACCTTTCTATCTCTTTGTGTCATTATTATTCTTAAACACATGAGGTAAACCACTTTCTCTTAATTTACATGGGATATTTGATTAATGAAGTAATAGTCCAAGAGGTTTTACATTTCTGCAATGTTAACTCCGATATTTTTACAGATTCAGCAAAAGTAGGAAGGTTATAGCTATGAGTCATGGAGCGGCTCCTAATTCCCAGTGTTGCCTTCACTTTCTACTATAGCGCAAAAGACTCTGTTTCACCCCAGGGCAATGTCAGGATTTTTCATCGTTTCCTTCTTGGAAATTAGGTTGTTGGTGCAATGAATTGTATAATTGTAGATATGTAGTTGTTGGAGGAAATATGTGATTTCCTGAACAGGTGTATAAAGAGGGCCTGTTGGCTGTGAATCGGGGTTAAGCCCAACACATATAGATTTTGTAACAATATATTCTGCAATTAATTGAATGCACAACACTCTGTTGTTTCACCTGTAATTTGTTAGTTCGCCGCAACCCTGATAAGAGAGCTGGGCCCACTCTTCTGATCAGGTGCTGCGTTACCTTTATTTCCATTGATTTCATGTTTTGGTTTGATTTTTTTACTGTTGTTCCAGTTTAATCTTTCAATTGCTGTGAATGTATTTTTAATTCTGCAATATATTTTAATTGTTGTTACAATGGTCTACATGTTATGGATTTAATCTTGTGATCTACAACAAGTCATGTGGTTGCTCTTGCATATACTGTGCCATTAGTCTTGAAATAACTAACGTCCTCGAGTTGATAATTTATGTGGAAAAAGGGTTTGAATATTGTTCACATCTGGACACCAACAGGTGGTACTAAAACAAAACATCTGCTTCCCGGATGAGAGATTGTACTACGAGCACTGCTGCTAGTAGATATTTGTAATGTGTAATTGGTACTACTCAACTTGCTAAACTCCCGTAACTTAATAAAGAACTTATGAGGTGGATGATAGAGTCCCAGGCGAAGGTTAGGACCAGTGCTACTTGAACCTTGGGGAATAGGATTACCTTGCATTATGGGTGTTGGCCTCTCCATGAATATTTTCTCCATCGCAACATGCATATCCACATCAGACTCCTCCTCGAGGCAAGTGTCCTCCTCATTGAAATTTTCTCCCTTTTCTCTTTGGGTTGTGCTCCTATAAACTTGCCTAACTTCCTTAATGGTCCCTTCCATTTCTTGGGATCCCATCTGACCTTTTATTTCCTCTGTCATCTATGACGCCTTTTCCTTATCCTGTCGATTATTCTCCTACTTCTCAAATTCTTTCATTGCCCTTTCCCACCACTTCTCAGCAATTTGCACCCTCTGATTTTCTCTCCACTCTCTCAACCTACTGGAGGTTCCAACATCCATATCCCTATTCCCCCCCTTTTATTTTCTCATAGCATATTTCCCTCAACTCCTTCCCCTAGTACTGGAGGTTTAGGTCTCCATCTCAAGGTTTTGGAATGGCATCAGGCCCTCGTCCACCATTAGAGCTTTAATCCACACTGATATTTATTTCAACAGTTATCCCCGCAACCCAGATCTAAATATGTCTTCGGCTTTTGTAAAAGATTGGTAACACTTGGCTGCAAACTCTACGACGTACCCCTCCAAGGTATATTGTACCCAAAAATCTACTACTCAGGTTAGATCTATTTCTAACCGATGGAGTGCTACTAGATCATTGTGCGTCCAATTGCAACGAACTGTATGAAATCCTTCAGGGAGTGACTTGATCTGATGTCTCCGAAACCAGTTGTAAAGATCTTCGGGAAACTTTCCCCAGAAAATTTCATACAGGTCACTAGCAGATTCAGAAAATAAGACTCGATCTTTGACAGTCTTTTCCCTCTGTTGTCGAAGTTCTGCTTGTTGTGATATGAACTGATTTATGTGCTTGTACCACTGGTTTCATACTTCCTTCTCATAGATCCTCGATACCATGATCTAAATTCTAAATAAATTTTCAAGTCTCGGCAACGAAACCATTTTTTTGCAAAAAAGGAGGTCTCTAGGTAAGACCTGGGTTTAGGTTTGAGGCCAACAAGGTTTCCGTAGTATTCTAGAACGATGTCGACATTCTCACCCTGCTCAAGGGAGCAGGGAGTCTCACCCGAGGCATGCCATGACCCTAATAAGATTAGAGACTAGATTAATGATGTTGAAGAAATATTACAAACAAAGACAATAGTTATTATCATTTAGAAGCCACATATATATCTCAACTCTAATAAGTAGCTATCATTCATCAAAACATGCTCAGAGCGCTGAATTAAAATTTAAATTAGGCATACATTCACCATAACCAAGAAAACATCAACCAATTCATGATGTACAACACATCAACAACCCGATTTCATTAAATAGATCAAAACAGGATAAGCATACTCCGCTAAGTCTATTACAATTCAGTTTAGTACAAAAGACTTCACACAGAGATTTCCCGGGGCTCTGCATCCTATTGGGCTCTCGTCGGACTGAATAAATAACTAACAAACTGACTGACTGACTGGATGCCTATTTGCCTTCTGCTGACTGACACTCTTAGTCCTTGCCTCTTTTGCGCTCATTTACTCCCTTGCATTATGCTTCCTTCCACTTCTTTTTTATCATTGGGAGTTCTATTGTTTGTTCTTATCTCCCATCTCTGCCATTTGTGTTGTTCTCTTCCTATGCCCCACCACATGTATTTTTTCTTTCCGCAACTGTGACAGCTCCTTTCCTACCTTGGTTGCGCTCCGCCACCTATCCTCTGACTCTTCGTAACTCCAAAACTATTATATCCAAAAAAAAAGGCCCTAACATTCACCTCATGATCATCACCTAGTACTAGCGACGATGCTTCATCATGATCACCTAGAGAAGACCAACGAATACCTTCTCTTGCACCTGATAGTTTGATTGTTGATGCAGTACTTGACCAGGCTACATACCAGGCTACCACACACCAGGCTGCCACTAATACATCTGTTGTATAAATATTCAATAGAATTTATTTGAATTGATGTAGTTTTTTGACAACTTGTATATATATATCATTTTTTTCATGTTTATTTACTTAATTTATATGTTGATGTTGATGTGTATATTGTTAGGTCATCTTACATATGTTCATTTAATGTGCTTACAAATAGATGTTTATGTGATATGGGTTATTTGACATGAGACATATGTTAATTTGAGGATTTGTGTGGTGATGATGTGAGATTACAATGATTGTGTTTTGTTAGATGTGATCAAGGTGATGATGCCCGATTAGATTATTAGGTTTGTGTGTTAGCTAATGACGTTCATATGTGTTAGAGGTGTATATAATTAGATGATGGTAGTGAACTTGAATGTGTATCTTATATGATATTTATGTTTCTTAGATTGTTATCATTGTGATGTTTATTTTTATGAGACAATATTTATTATAGATTATGTATTGGTGAATTTATATCGAAATTTCCATATTGAAATTACATGCAAAACAACTTACTTTTAAAAAAATGCAAATATTTTTTTATAAATTACAAAGTTTAGTATGGTTGAAACTATAATGGTAAAATTACCCTAAATATTTTCATATTGCTTAGATAGTTAATTCATATTCATTCTAATCTAATTAGTAAAATATTTCAATACTCACAAGGAGATAATAATTAAAGGTAAAATATTTTAGTTAGTTCTTAATAAGACGAAAATGTGTAACTTATTCAATTTTTAATATAAAATATTAATAATAATAAATTATTCAAAAATACAATTCAAACAATGAAAAATTACACTATGGTCGATCTATATAGAGAGATATAAAACCACGATAGATCCATCTTAATCACAAATTTATCAATCATTAAAAGAGATTAAATATTTTGCTATTGTGGTCTAAATTTATCTTTTTTTTTAATAATAAATATGAGTTAAATAATACAAAAATCTTACTATATTAGATTTAACTTTTTGAAAAATAATATATTTGATTATTTCTTAATGAACAACTCAAGAAATATTATTTTTTCCACATACTTATCATGAGATAGTCACTAAAATTCATTTTTTCACATTTCTCCTAGCTAATATTACATCATTTTCACAAAGATAAAGACACATTTACTTTAAATAATTTACTTATAAATACATAACAGTAGATATTTATTTTACATAATTTAAATAGGAAAGAAAAATTCATCACTAAGTCTATTGGAAAGTCAAAAAAACTCCTCTTAATCACCATCATATAATTTTAATCTTAGCCATAAAATATTTATTAATTCAACTTCTATTTGTAAGTACCATTGAAAATAAAAGTCAAAATTGTTCCATTATCCATGAAGACAAAAGTACACTAGAAGGAAAATATCCTCTAGTAGAGGTTATAAAGGAGGTTTTTAGTGCCATTGAATTGGCCAAAATTGTGAAAAAAACATTTGCTACAACATAAATTTTTGGTAATGGAGTTTTTGATGGAGCCGCTAACAAAACTTCACCACAACTAAAAAAAATAGGCGGCCAAAGGTTTTTACAGATGTTTTCTTATTGGTGCGCGCTTCATGTGTGAACGCAATGGTGCGTTTTAAACGGTATGCACCAGTGAGGTAAACATACCAAGCACTGGGAAAGAAAATAAATTTATGAAGCCCCGAGGCATTTACATATGCAACGTCCTGGTGCTTGTCACCAACAAATACGGACCGAGCCGATAGAAGGTGCATGCACTGGTGTTATTCGGATTATAGTTGTAAGTCACTGCGACATTTAATACAAATAGTACTGGTGCATTAAAAATATGAATGCGCCAGTACGTTTAAGCCAAATAAAACCGATGCATGCACCTTCTATCCTCCCAGTGCGTATTGGTTGTGTACACGCCTTGGGCCATTAAGGTGTAAAAACACACCGGCGCATTAAAGGAAAGCCATATCGGTGCATGCAACGCATATTCGCTCAGGTCATAGTCATCGATAAAGAAAATTCAGGTGTTCTAATTGGTATTGGTATTTGGTGAGGTGCTCATAGGTCGTAGAAATACACTAGTGTGCAGTATCATACATATGCACTTGTGTTCATTTTCTATTTTTTAGAAACATCGAAGTGTGATAATGTAATTATTGTGATTTTTTAAAATTCATATTCATCAAAAGTCGACACATATATTATAACATTATTCATATCAATTAAATTTTTATTAGTGCATTTGCCTCTGATGTTTGGATGAATATGTTATATCATCATATTCCGCATCTCTTCATTATAATATTTAATCATCCATATATTTAATCATTGATGTAACATTTCAAAGAGACAATGGTAAATACAATAGAATAAATTAAAACATATTTTATTATATATGAATAAGAGACTCTTTGTCATAAAAAATGGAACAGTTATTGGTAACCCTTTTAATTTAGGCGAGCTTAATTTTTCCTTTATATTGCATATGAATATTTTCATAAACCTAAATATATAAAAGAAACTTACATAAAATTGAACATCCTTGCGTAATAAGAACTGGAGGATAAAGAACAGAAAAATCAGAAAGCCAATTCCAACATTCAATTGCTCATCGCTAAAATAAACTTTTGATTCTGCAAAATTATGGCAGATGCCCTATCTTTCGTTTTAAAATATTCGACACATAAATGTGGAGAAACTCTAGACATATAAAGCGACCAATGACTTGAAAAAGTTTCTTATATGGAAGAAGGCGAACAAAATTCAAAATTCTCTCAATGAATATCTTATATCAACAAATGTATTTTTGCAATACTAGGTCAACTTGTTAGTTATGTTTTTGGACCCTCCTGGTTCACTTAAGTCAACTTATCTGGTGTTTTTTTGCTACTCCTGGTTTAGATACATCAACTTGTCTATTGTTTTCTGGCCGATTTCCTATTTCAATGGGCAACACCATGTAAAATGAATGTATCTATACACAGTTTCAACAAAAACACACGGGCTTGATTGTGGGTATTCTTTATTTCTTTTTGTTATACTTTTTTTTTTTAAATTTGACGGCAAAACCATTGGTGTGGCAGTGACTCAGTGAGGTTCAACCACTTGTGGGATCTAGTAATATTATGGCAAGTGTACAATAGCCACTTGATTGATTTATTAATATTATGGTAACCGTACATCAATAAGTGCCTGGTGCACCGAATCTCCTTTTCCTGCTGGCTTTAACAATTTTGTTGTGGTGCACTTGCCTTGTAATCTTATAGTAATTTTATTAAATGGCCGAATTACAGGATTTCAAGCCTATGTAGCCATTAGAGTTGGAATTTGGATTTCTCCTTACCCGTCACAAATTTTTTTTTGACGTTTTGGGTCATTATGCTTCCCTTAAAAAAACGTTATCTTTAAAAAATTTCCCTTCAGTTTTCGAATACCATTACACCACAATACAAAAAAAAACTTAACTCTTTTCACACTTTCATTCATTTGGAAAAGGAAAACGTTGTAAGAAAACAATTATTTATAACCCTATAAATCTAATCTTCTCCAATCTCTTCGTTTAGCATAATATTAAATTAAATGAAATGAAAATAGATTTAGATATGGTCTCTAGACTTTCAAAAAAACCAAATACAGTAAAAAAATGTACATTGGAAGGTATTCAATATAAATTTGATAGGACATGCATGGTTTATTCAATTTTTAAAATTACAATTTATTTTTTATTAAATTGCAATTTCCACAGTTCATAACCATTCAAGAGAATTATGAATAAAATATATTTTCAAAAATTAATGTATGGTTAAATTCAAACATAAATTAAAATAATAAATAAAATTACATGAAATTTTCTATTTTCAAAAACACACCTAAAAAATTGAAAAAAAATGAAATTTTTCAACATCCCCAAATCACATTGCAACATCACCTCAACCACAAGGACTTCACTGCAAGAGAAATACCATAGCACGTGGGTTCATATTGGGGGATATATAATGAGGAAAAAAAGACATAATATATTGGGGGATGTATAGGGGGTAAAAGGTTTTTATATTGGTAGGTATAAAAAATGGAGCTCAAAGTTAATGAAAAAATATAAAGGGGTATCAAAAATCTTAATGAAAAAATGGATACCTACAATATATAGTGGAAGTATGGGATTTTTAAATTGGGAAGGTGTATTGGGTTTATATTGGTAGGGGGTTAAATAATGACCTAGATTTATGCAGGAACACAACAGAGTACACATATAACCATAAATACAAAGATGTAGCAGAAATAACACCTGATTTCATTAATATCAAAGAACTGAAATTTGCTTACAGATAGAATGGAAATAAACTAGCTAGGGCACTAGTAGATTATCTCTGAGAATGGATGTCGCAGCTACAGGCCTCTGAAATATGTTACAATGAGGCTCAGGGGCCTATTTATTATTTAGAAACAATGGAAAACCCTAAACACCAAAAACCCTAACCCTAGGAGATGAAGCGCCAAAACTATGGGCCCTGTTTGGGTAAATTGGCGTTTCAACTTCTGGGGGACGTAACTTTGGAATATGATCTCTATTTGACGTGCACCATACCTTGTTAGAAATATATATCTGAGGAATACAAATTTTTATGTGAGAAACATTAGTCCATGGACACATGTTGCTCCCGTTTTTTCCAAAAAACATCGTTTAGGGCTTGTTGACGGGAAAATGTGTCCGGCCAACAGTAGGGGATCTCCCTGGTAGAAAGTCCCAATTAGACCTTGAACCGTTTGGAATAGGGATCCCATCCGGGGTGTGGGTCTGGCTGCCACTTAATTCACCTTCCCCTTCGGTCTCAAAAGAACCTGATTGAACCTGCAGACACAAACTTATTCACATGATACAGAATACATGATTGATGCATTAAACACGTATATAGCACTATGCATAGAAATACAATAAATGAAGCATATACGCCGAAGGAGGTGTCGTTAGCAACACATCTTTGGGGTTATGCTTGTGAGGTATTCTGACCACAAAATAAATAGTTCTTTATGGCGAGTTTCCCCTTTTCTTCCTGAAAGATAAAATGAAATGCTAATAAACAAGGTCATTAACATCCATTAAAAGAGAAATGAAAAACTGGACATCATTAACACAAGCACAGATAGCCATGATGCATAAATGATGTCAATAAGAGTGCAGCTTCATTAATCTAAAGATGTTTGACACAGTATAAGAAACACACATAGTGTTCGCACAGCAAAACACATCATATCCACAGGGAGTTTTAACAGGTATCTGTATTCATATGCACAAGAGTGTTATCTTTAAATAAAATGTTGTATATCTCTTGAGTCTCCAAAAGAAAAAGCCCTTTTACATTTCCCCGGAGGGGGTTTTATAGATCAAAACTTTCCCTTTGGGCTCCTTGACCCTTTGCCTGCCCGCCGGTTGAGTTGCCCTGCGACCTGCGAGAAAATTGCGACCCGCGACCTGGCTAGTGGGTGTGACTTGCGACCTACTGAGCAGTGCGACCTGCGACCTATTGGGCAGTGCGACTTGCGACTTGTCTAGGCGGTGCGACCTGTGACTTGCCTCTAACTGCTGCCAGCAACTTACAGCCACCGGGATATGAAGATGGATGAGCAATTGTGAGGTCAGGGGCATCAATCTACTGCTCTTTGAGGAAATCCTGCCAGGTCTGATACTCTGCTACGATGGGGGAAACAAGAGGGACCTCTTCCTTCAACTAATGCATGCATTCCAAAGAATTTGGGACTAGAGTTTCCCTTTTTTGAGAGATCTGGTTGGAAATAGAGGCGAGCTTGGTATAAATCCATACTGGCGTGACAAGAAACTGACCCAGATTTTCTTGTGATACTGCGAGCTCGGGGGCGGCAGCAGCTTGCTTGATGGGCTGCAGAAATGACTGGATTTATTGATCTACTTTCTTCCAGGTATTCTTTTCATCCAATGCCCCTAGCGAAGGAATGTGGTGAAGAGCATGCATCGAGTCGATGCCGCTGATCAAGCAGTCGTATGAAGACATCACTTTGTCCAAATACTTGGATAGCTTGTCCTTGGACTGCATCTTCATATGGATTTGTACTTTGGCATCCTGTGTATGAATCCAATCCTTCTTAGGAAAATGCTCAGTAGCCTGAGGGTATCACACTGTCCAGTCCATCATTTTATCTAAGGCAGGTGAGGCTTCCTTGAGCTTCTCGTGCTTCTGCTTAGTTTCTGCTCGCGCTCTTACCAATGGGGCGACTGTTTGTTTTATGGTGAACATTTCCCCATACACCTGCCTCATGGTCGCCTCTAATACATCGCACTCCTTTAGAATGGCAAGTGGGACCTCATTGACCGGGGGAGTCTTGTTTCGGAGTTGTTGAATCTCTTATTTCAATGTCGACCTCTCCTGTTCCACCTTCTTCTCCCACTGCTTTGCTGCTTGTAATCTATTTTGTAGAGAAACGATTTCTCTACTCATTCTGGTTACATTTTCTTCCGTGGCCGCAGCGAAAGCCATGCCTGCCGATGCTATCATCATGGGATTAGTCCTACTATCAAGGACTATGTCTTTTCCAGTTGCAACTGTGGATGCAGTGGAAGGACTTTGTGCCAAGGACCTTCTCTTGTCCTGCCGGATTTTGAAGGAGAATTGATCGAATGTGAGCCTGGTGAGGTCAAAGACCTCTTCCTCCTGCCCCTGGGGGGAATTAACATCGGAGAGCATGGTTCCTGTACCACCTAGAGGTACTTCGAGGGGAGACACCTCAATGTCTTCTATCATTTCATCCTCCTCTTCTTTTTTCTTCTTTTCCTCCTTTTCCCTTCACAGGTGCTCGGCTTCCACCTTCTCATGTTCTTCCTTCCGCTTGCGCTCCGCTTCTACCACTGCTTCTATTTCGGATTTCCTCTTCCACTTGGCAGCAGCAGCTTGGTCTGCTTTCTTTTGGCATTCAGCTTCTGCTTTGTCTAGCTCTTTCTTGAGTGCCTGTTCTGCTGCGGCCTGTGCCTCTTTTTCATCCTTTTCCTTCCTGGCCTCCTCGGCCTGTTTCTTCTTCTGTTCTTCCCTTAGGCTCTTCTTTCTCTTTTCCTCGTCCTCTTTCATTTTCTTTTCTCTCTCTTTCTGGGCTTTGGCCTCTAATTCTTTCTGTTGGGGAGAGGTAACAGGTCCTGTGCTGGTCTGGGGCTTTTTTGCTAGAGACGAAGAAACACCTCCTAACTTACGACTCTTGTCTTCCAGGCTTTGATCATCCGGATCCTCTTGGCCAGATTCTGCCCCTGGAGAAAGTTTTCTATATGCATTGTACCAGTTCCTTCTTTCATCTTCTCTCGGGCGTTCTACATGCTGGTAGTTCCATTTGAATTTAGCCTTCTTGCAGTGTTCGGGAACTATCCTCTCCGGGTCGTATGTTCGGTACTCTAAAGCCCCAAAGTGATAACTTTTCATCTCTTCTCCCTTTGCCCCTACCTCTCTAAAATATTTAACTGTGTACGCGCCGATAATGAGGGGTAGCACGGGCCAAGGCTTCTTCTTACCTTTGGAGAGGACACTAGAGAAGCCCGAGGACATTTGGAAGCATACCTCTTGTATGAGCATTTTGTCTGTAACGAAACGAGGCATAGCATGTGGTGCCCTGAACGAGCCAAAAACTCCGATGAAATTATATTCAGCAAAAGGAAGCCAATGCACCACTTGGCTTAGAGTCTCCCTGGCTCGCCAAGACATGCAAGGGGTGTCCTGGCCAAATAATTTTCTGTATAGAGCGGGGAGGAATATTTGAGAGATTGGTTCTATATCCTGTTTATACCTGGATTCCAAAAGCACATTGGTTTGTAGATGAATTGCACGGGTCTACGTGGAATCCCAGTTATGTTCCCATCCTTCAAAATGCAACCTCGCACAGACGACTTCCAATAGATAAGAGGCCATATAGAATTCAGAAGGCATTCCTTCCTCTGGGGCCAATGCCGAGGACAAGTTTGTATGCATTGAGGTCATCAATATGCTAGCCCAATTGAAACGGGTGCCATGCACCGTTACATGTTCCATGATAGTAGCCCATGTGCCGTTGAAGGTGGTGGCGTCGGGGCGCCCGTACAATCTGCAAAGCATGGAGGCTACTAATTTATACACTTTTCTCAGGCTGGCCACCAGATATTCTTGGTCTTTCTTGACTTTAAATTTCTTGGGCTCCACACACCACTGCTTGATAGTGTCAACTACAGGGACTGCATGGGCAAGGGCCCATTCTTCTGTAAATTTTTCTTCTTGGTGAGGCAAAGAGTAATAAACATGGGCATCCGAGCCTATGAGCGTTGCAAAATCCTTGCCTTCGCCATTTCGGATCACGAACTTCTTGGGATCCATTTTCTATATGATCCAGTCTATCATCTCTGGGCATGGAAATATGGCTGGATGAGCACCTGCGAGATGCAGCTTGGACCTTTTGACTTTTAAGTATACTTCCCGATCCGGGAGGTCTTCGGGAAATTCCGTTATGGCGAACTCATGGTACACTTGGTACCATCGCATGTTGTCCCCTTTTGCAAATGTACAGAGGGTATCTCTATATATCGGGGGTGGGGACACTGGCATGTCCATCTCCACATCTTCCACTGCCAAGTTTTTTTCTTTCTTCCGGGACACTGGGGGTGCCATGTCATTGGAATCCGAGAGGACAGGTATACACTCTGCGTCTGCTTCAAATTCACCTGTCATATTCATGAAAGAATCCCATGATAAGAACGACATGTTGATATAAGACCAATTACAGCTTATCAATGGTTTAGCTGGGACACAGGAAAAATTGACTAGATGTTCTACTGGGTCGCGGGGTCGCATATTGTGAGAAAGTGTGAAAATGCGACCTTGCGACTAGGTCGCTAGGTCGTAGGGTCGCAAGGTTCGGGAAACAACGGAAATGTGACCTGGAAACCTTGCGACTGGGTCGCGGGGTCGCTAAGTTGTAGATTGGAAAAAATGGAAGAGATGTGACCTTCCGACCTAGCGACTAGGTCGCGGAGTCGCGGGGTCGCAAAATTTGAAAACCGAGGAGAATGTGACTTTGCGACCTAGCGACTGGGTCGCGAGGTCGCAAGTCGCACTAGGGCTTGTCGGGGGTTTTGGGCGCGCGCGGCGTGAAAGGTTTTTTTCCTTTAACTGAAAAGATACAAGGCTAAATGGGTCCAGGTAAAGTCAAGGGATAGCTTTAGAAGTAGGGAACAGGCCATGAGAAGCTGGACAAGAAATTGTGGTGAGTTTGGGAAAATGTGTAGAAAACAGGAATCAGGGAAAACCCTAAGTAAGAAATGCAGACAAATGGTTGAGGCAAATGATAATTTAAAGGTTAGGGGTGCAGGGATTTAGAAAGAATAACCAAAAAGGAAACAACAGGAGGGAAAAAGGAAACTCACCCGGGAAAATCGCGCGCCAGTCGACCTGTCAGAGCCGTTTCTTTCTATTCGTTGCATATGAAAAATGTGACCTAGCGACCTCCTTTATATAAAAGGGTCGCACATGCGGGCATTTAATGAGGTCACAAGGTCGCAATACGAGTGATCTGGGAGGTATACGACCTCGCGACCTCTCGACCTTGCGACCTGCGGGTCGCAGGGTCGTAAAGTCGCGGGGTCGCAATTTTCCAAAAATTTGAGTTTTACGAATTTGCGACCCTGCGACCCTGCGACCTTTAGGTTGCGGGGTTGCAAGGTTGCAGAGTCTCGGTTTTCCAAAAAATAGAGTTTTTCGACTTTGCGACTTAGCCTTCTAGACTCTTAGCTTAGTTTTTCTTTAAGTTCAAGGGGCTCCGAATTTTTTTTTGAAGTGGGGTTTTTTGGAGGGTGTTCTAGAGGCTACAACAAATGGCGATTCACTGGATGAACCCAGAGTCTCTACCGATGGTCAGCCTTGAAGGGGGAGGGAGGGGTCTTCGCTCGCTGTTCCTTTTACCTTAAGGTCAACGCTGCCTAGCTTTTGGGCACCTTGCGAGGTTGCTCAGCCTACTGGTTTTTTCGGGCGCTGGTTAACCAAATTTCATTCCTTCAGGTCTCCAAACCGAAAGGGTTGGAGGACTCCAGGAAGCTGCAGGGTCCAGTATGATTATTTTTTCCTCATCGTGTTGCTCCGCTGCCAGCGAACCTCTCGTTCCCGGTGGAGTCACTGCCTAGGAATCATGAACGTTGCTCCGCTGCCAGTGAGCCTGGTCAGTACCCCGGCGGAGTTGTTACATCACCTCTCTACGCAGGAATCCTTTCTCAATCCTTTACCCTTTATTAGTGTGCTATTGCACTTATTTTGAATGTGCCTGGGGCACTTATTTAGATGTGATTGTGGCACTTATTTGAGATGGGCAATTTTTTGCCTTGGGCGGATGAGGGATCCCAACTTATTTTGCTTGCAGAGAGGTTGTTCCTGGTCTGGTATGCGGACTTTGGTTTTTCCTGAGTGCCCTAACATAGCATGGAGTACCTCTTTTCCCTTCCGATCTAGATACCATTGTATCACACTTTCTTTTGCAGACATCCTCTCAAACTTGCTAGGTGGGCTCCCTGCCTGATGACTTGAGCTAGATCATATGCTGCCTTTAGGTGCTAGTAACCAGCAACCTTTACCACCTTTGTTTTTATCAGAAAAAAGCCTTCGATCAGCATAGAACTTGTTGCAGTGTGCCAAATACGTGACCCTCACAAGCCTTTCCGTTTTTTTTTTTTTTTTTTGAGTTTTAACAAAAGGGATGAAAACCGAAACTATGGTACAAGGATGAGATATCCCTCTAAGGGCTACTAAGTTAAATAATGTTTGAGGTCATGGCCGGTTACCGGGAGGACCTCGACTCTTCCCTCAAGGGTTTGCAGTCTAAACGTATGGGAACCTAATTTCTCCTTAACTTGGAAAGGACCTGTCCATAGTGCTTGGAACTTGGAATGTTTTCCTTTTTCTTCGTGAGATTTATCCCATTTCAAGACCAGGTCTCCTACCTCAAAGTTTTTATTCCCTGCGGATTTTCTATCAAACCATATCTTGATTCGGCTTTGGTGGATGGAAAACTTATCCCGGGTTTTTTTTCTTTCTTCCTCCAACTTCGGTAGGGTGTCAATCCGAGTCTGCAAGGTAGGGCATGGGGTACCATGAAATTCTTGGGACAGCTGAAGGACGGGGAGAGATAAATGGGGAGGAAGAACAACTTCTTTCCCATACACAAGAAAATATGGAGAGGTGCCTAGGGAGGACTTGGGCGTGACACGGTCGGCCCAAAGTGCATTGTGAAGGGCGTTGTGCCAGTTTCGCTGGTGGGACAGCAGGGTCTTCTTAATGATGCGGATCCAATTTTTATTAGTCGACTCAGCTAAACCATTTCCTTGGGAATATTAATTTGCAGAATGTTTAAGAACAATACCGTTTTCCAGGGCAAAATCACATAATTTAAAAGATGAAAAGTAAGTTGCATTATCAAAAACCAAGGAAGTTGGAACGCCAAACCTGGTAATGAAGGAATGAGTGACGAATTCTATTACCTCCTGATCATTGATTTGGCATAAAGGTGTTGCTTCGACCCACCTGGTGAAATAATCAGTAGTTTTAAGAATGTACCGGTGTTGTTTGGAAGAGTGAGGTATGATTTCGCCAATGACGTCCAAACCCCACTGTTGAAAAGGTTCTTCCACCACTACTGACAGTAAGGGGGCGGCTGGCCGCGCTTCTCGGTTTGTGAATTTCTGGCACTGGATGCACTTCCAGACATATGCATGCACATCTCTGAAAAGGGTTGGCTAATAGTATCCTGCGCGCATTATCTTATGGGCAGTGGTATCCCCGGAAAAATGACCTCCCGCTGGTCCGTCGTGTAGCTCGGTCAAGATTTTTTGCACTTCATCATGTTCTAAGCAGCGTAACATGACCCCATCGTAATGTTTCTTGAAAAGCTTCCCCTGGATTAGCTGGTAAGATGCAGTTAGAGCGGGGTCAAGGGTACCCTGGGCTAAGTATCCTGAAATGTTGGAGTACCAAGAAGGGCTACTCTGCTGAGGAACATGGTCACTTTGGTACATATCGATTTCTTGTTCCCAACACTCTTCTTCAACTTCAACTCCATGGGAACTTGCAGCGTCCGCAGCCATTTGGCATAAACCTTGTCCTTTCACGGTGTGTGCTGGTTTAAACTCTAAATCGTACTCTTGCAGGCACGCCACCCATTTGCCTCGCCTCTTGCCTAGCTCCTACTGCACAAACAGTGAGCAGACAGCTAGGTGTGGGACGAAAACCGTGACATGGTTTTTCAAGATGTAGGGCCTAAAATGCTTGACTGCTTTATAGACCGCATAAGTTTGCTTTTTGATTTCAGGGTAGTTCAATTCATCTCCTTGTAAACCAGTGCTCATGAAGGAAATAGGTCGTTCATAATTGTTGCCGTCTTTCCGCGTGAGGACAACTGCAAGTGAAGAATCTGAAGTGAAAGTGTACAAGATAAAACCTCTGCTAAAATCTAGAATTTGGAGGGAAGGCGCTTCAGCTATATCCTGTTTGATTTTTTCGAAGGCCTCCCTCTCTGGCAGATTCCACTGGAAATACGCATTATTTTTTATCATTCCCTGCAAAGGCTTGACTATCTGGGCGAAATACGATATGAATTTATGGACAAAGTTAATTTTTCCCAGGAAATATTGCATTGATTTCTTACTGCTTGGGGGGAGAATCTGGGAAATGGCTTTTGCCTGCTCTAGATCTACCACAATGCCTTGCTTAGTTATAATGTGGCCCAACAAATTTCCTTCTGCCACAGCGAAGACACTCTTCTTCGGGTTGATTGAAATCTCGTACCTTCTGCACCTCTCGAATATTTGTTTGAGGTGGCGTAAATGATCGCCCCGATGTTTTGAAAACATGGTGACGTCGTCCAAATAGAATACCACGCTCTGCCCGATCAAACCATGAAAAGCTATATCCATGGCCCATTGGAAGGTCACCCCCATGTTTATCAACCCAAAAGGCATGCGTCTGAAAGTGAAAGTTCCCCATTTGGTCCGAAAGGTAGTTTTCAATCTGTCTGGTTTTGCTACCAGTACTTGGTTGTAACCAGAAAAACCATCCAATAGGGAGAACATCTCGGATCCTGACACAGCTTGCAATATTTGTTCCATAGGTGTCATGGGATAATTTTCTTTGTTAGAGGCTCGGTTTAAGTTCTGGAAATCCACACATAAGCAGATCTCGCCAGACTTCTTCCGTACCGGGACCAAATTTGACACCCATGTGGAGTGACGAACTTTGAAGATGATGCGAGCGTCCAAAAGATTCTTTAGTTCCTTTAGGATCATCGGTTCTAGAGTAGGATGTACTTTTTTGAGCTTCTGTTGGAACGGCTTCGCACCTTCCTTCATGGGTATCACGTGCTGAATAATCCGGGTATCGTACGTACGCAGATCATCATACGTCCAAGCAAATACGTCTCGATACTTCTAGAATAATTGGGTGAAGGCTTGCGTCTCTTCATCAGTACAGTCTTTTCCAAGGTTGACGAACTTTGGGTTCTCCTCTGATCCCAGGTTCACTTGCCGATGTGCCAGGATGGAGCTTTGTACTTTGGTATTTGGGGGGCCGCAGAATCGGTTTTGCAGATCAAAGAGCTTTTCCAGTGACACTACCCCCTTGGGCATGGGGTTCTCTTTACATTTATCATGCTCTTCCTGCAAAGCCTGATCATGATCCGCCTCATCTATTGCCGCGTCTTTGAATACTTCAGAGTTGAGCATAAATTCCAGAATCTGTTGATCATCATTAAAAACGCATAAATTAGTAATATTATCTGGCACGGAGGGTCTATATATAACTTCAATAGAAAAATCATCCCTCAAAGGGGTAAATCTAGCAGCAGCATTAGCCAGAGTATCAGCTGATTCATTGTGCATTCTAAGAATAGATTTGATTCCAAACGCATCGAAAGCAGAAATAAGACGACATACCTCTTGTTGATAAGCTTTTAAATGCGGAGACAAACAATGAATAGTATCGCATACCTGCCGAGTAATGATCTCGGAATCTCCAATGACTTGTAAGCATCTTACCTTTAAATCCAATGCCTTCTTGAGTCCGACGATTAGAGCTTCATATTCAGCAGTATTTTTGGTGCACTGGAACTCAAGCCGACACAAAATCAGGAATTTATTCTTTTGAGGGTCCAGCAGGATGCAGCTCGCACCAGCTCCGTCATGATTCTTGGAACCGTCATAGTACAGGGTCCATACGTCATTTTCTAGTTCCTTTGGGGTCATAAGTTGGGGCAGGATTTTGGTTTGGTGTGAGACGGGAGTGGCTTGTTCTTCAGCGACGAGTGTTAGTTCAGACTGAATCTCGGGGTCTACTGGAGATTGAGGGGGGTTATAACATCTGAAAATGGCTTCCAAGAAGCACATGCCAAGCTCCTCCTGGGAAAAACTGATGGGTTCGTTAGTAGCATCCAAATCAATCACGATATGTTTCATATATGGTTCACTTTCGACCCTGATCTGGTTATTTCGGCCCTTGTAAGGAAGCCACAAGTGAGACCAGTCGGTGGAAAAATATTCTTGCAGCTTGCTAGACCAATCTCTGCTAAGTAATAGGCCATAGGCTTCAGGAATGTCAACCACCACAATGTCAATACATTGGTGGACTCTAGAGTCGGACGAAAGGAGGATGATGACGTTATTTAGCTCTCCTACAGCTGGCACTTGTGATCTGTCAAGTTGGATGATCCTTGCATCAGTTTTCTCCGGACGGATGTTCAGCTTTTTACAAACAGATAGGGGCATAACGTTTGTGGAGGCAACGGAGTCGACTAGACAGTTATGGACGTTGAAGTTGAAAATCTCAAAAGACAAGAGGAAAGGAGGGGTAGACCCTCTTGAATTTACATTGATGGCATTTACAATATACTGAATGCTCAGACTAGGTTGCACGGATGTATTGCTCACAGGCTTGGTAGTTGAGGTATTGGCGAAGGCTTTAAGAATGAGTTCTCGTTGGTTCGTGATGTGGGCAAGCTCGTACAGGGAGATGTTGGCTCTGGTTTTTTTCATGTCCTCAACAATGTTATAAGTAGAATCAGGTTGAGGACAAGGCTCGGTAGTGGTTGTGGGGGACCCCACCGGGAGCTTGCTCTTCTGATTTGCTCGGGTGTTGTCATTCACGAGCTTCTTAGGGGTAGCTTGTTGTTCATTCCCTAGGGGTAGAATTTTCCTTAAGAAAGCCCTTTTCTTCTCCTCAAAGGATGGTTGGGGAACCGGTCCTTTGCTCCTAAGGCTGTAGTTTCTTACAGGAGGGGCCTTAGGATCGTCTGCCATGTTGATATCAGTGACGGTAAGATTGTTTTCCCCACAGATAACGTGAAATGCAAGAACCGAAGACCCTGGTTCTTCATCCAGGGGAAAATCTTCATCATGGTCTGAAACATTATCTTCCTCCGCATTTCCTGGGTTATGATAGTCCAGAAGCTGGTTTACTACTGCAGTCATGCCGCCAATCCATTGTGGGCATGTTTTTCCAGAGTGGGCAGCCTGGTGGAACGAACAGAAGTTATCTTTTCCTATCTCTTCCACGTTGAGAACCGTGTTCGAGTTAGACGGAGGTCGACTGGTGTTGGGGTTGCTCTTTTTGAAAAAGGGCTTGGGTGCCTTGGCACTAGTTGTGGATTCTACACCCTTCATTTTTAGGTCAGAGACTTCATTTGTCAATAGCTTGAGGGTCTTTGCTATACTCTCGAAGTCAAAAGCGTCTTTATCCTTGTCTGTGGTTTTGTTCATGGATGGCTGACCCCTTTTCGCGATTGGTTTGTGGTCGTCTCTCCCCTCATGATCTATGGCTCCTATAGAAATCATGTCTCTTTCTATAGTGAGGGCGACTGTGTAGTTGGATGCAAGGGTGGGCCGAGCTTCGCGTTTCACGAATACGACGATATCCCTGGGGAGAGCTTTTGTATAGTAGTCAATGGTAATAGAGTCATACAATGCCAAGTTTGGGGGAAATTTTTGCAGTATGGTAGCAAAGCACTGATTGAAGTCTCTAACCTTCTCCTTCTTGTGGCACTTAATGGTGCTTAACTCTGTGAGGAGCATAGAAGGGGTTTTGTCCTTGGAGAATTTCTGCAAGAACACGCAACGGAACTGATCCCATGAGGTAATGGAGGCACTTGGGAGGGAGCGGTACCAGGTGGTCGCTTTGTTTTCGAGAGTATGCGGGAACAGGCAGCAAGCGACGTCATCTGTTTGAAGCCTCATGATTTGCAGGGAAAGATAGAAGCTACTTATATGATCTTCGGCCAAGGTGCCCTTCTCGGGATCAAATTTGGGGAGATGCTTCTTAGGGTGTCTAGGTAGGTCGTGGAGGGGGCCCAAAATATCTAATCGGGATTGGGCCATCCAGGAAAGTGGTTGCACTCTCCTAGCCTGCTGGTGGTGTCTGAACTCATGCTCGGATTCACTCCCCGTACCTGACACCGATGCTTCTCCCTCATGGTGAGAGTGTTCATTTGGATATCTCTCACAGTTGGCAATGTCTCTAAGAAATCCCCAATTGTGGACAGGCGGCCTATTTGGGTTTTGGCGTCGGTGGTTGGCACGATGTCCCTGGCCTCGGCCTCTATCTCCTCTACCTCCGGTCCCGCGGCCTCTATTTCCCTCACCTTCATTCCTGCGGGCTCTATTTCCCTCGCCTTCATTTCTATGAGCTCTATCTCCATCACTTCCCCTAGGTGGGGGGTGTGCCTGGTTGTTGTTTGGTTGGACTTGGTTGGGCTGAGGGTCGGGGAAAGGTTCAATGGTACCAAATTCCTCCTCCTCACCCCCTTGGAGCTCTGGAATCAGCTCATCCCCCTGAACATCGGTGGCGAGGTCTTCAATCATGAGAGTCACTAACTGGGGTATGGTACTCACTAGGGCACCATTACGAGTGATGTTTTCAGCTGGGGTCCTAGTATCAGTCAAAAAACTCATGATTGGGGCATATCACAAATCCCTGATGAGATTGCAGGTAGCTGGGCGCAAGGCTCTCAACTGCTCTCTGGTGATTTCATAATGCGGAGCCTCCTCCCTTGGAATGTCTTCCAACGGAGGAGGGACAGCTTCGTCGTTTATGACCTCCCCATGGGGAGTTTGTGACGGAATGTTGGTTGTATGCTGGGAGGCTGCCATCAGGCCCTCCTTCTAGCGCCAATTCTATTGACGGGAAAATGTGTTCGGCCAACAATAGGGGATCTCCCCGGTAGAAAGTCCCAATTAGACCTTGAACCGTTTGGAATAGGGATCCCGTCCGGGGTGTGGGTCCGGTTACCGCTTAAGTCACCTTCCCCTTCGATCTCAAAAGAACCTGATTGAACCTGCAGACACACACTTATTCACATGATACAGAATACATGATTGATGCATTAAACACGTATATAGCACTATGCGTAGCAAGACAATAAATGAAGCATATACGCTGAAGGAGGTGTCGTTAGCAACACATCTTTGGGGTTATGCTTGTGAGGTATTCTGACCACAAAAGAAATAGTTCTTTATGGCGAGTTGCCCCTTTTCTTCCTGAAAGATAAAACGAAATGCTAATAAACAAGGTCATTAACATCCATTAAAAGAGCAATGAAAAACTGGACATCATTAACACAAGCACAGATAGCCATGATGCATTATAAATGATGCCATTAAGAGTGCAGCTTCATTAATCTAAAGATGTTTGAAACTGTATAAGAAATACACATAGTGTTCGCACAGAAAATCACATCATATCCATAGGGAGTTTTAACAGGTATCTGTATTCATATGCACAAGAGTGTTATCTTTAAATACAATTTTGTATATCTCTTGAGTCTCCAAAAGAAAAATCCCTTTTACATTTCCCTGGAGGGGGTTTTATAGATCAAAACTTTCCCTTTGGGCTCCCTGACTCTTCACCTGCCCGTCAGTTGAGTTGCCCTGCAACCTGCGAGAAAATTACGACCCACGACCTCGATAGTGGGTGCGACTTGCGACCTACTGAGAAGTGCGACCTGCGACCTATTGGGCAGTGTGACTTGCGACTTGTCTAGGCGGTGCGACCTGTGACCTGCATCTAACTGCTACCAGCAACTTACTGCCACTGGGCTATGAAGATGGACATGCAATTGTGAGGTCAGGGACATCAATATGCTGCTCTTTGAGGAAATCCTTCCAGGTCTGATACTCTGCTACGATGGGGGAAACAAGAGGGACCTCTTCCTTCAACCGATGCATGCATTCCAAAGCATTTGGGACTAGAGTTTCCCTTTTTTGAGAGATCTGGTTGGAAAGAGAGGTGAGCTTGGTATAAATCCATACTGGCGTGACAAGAAACTGACCCAGATTTTCTTGTGATGCTGCGAGCTCGGGGGCGGCAGCAAATTGCTTGATGGGCTGCAGAAATGACTGTATTTCTTGATCTGCTTGCTCCCAGGTCTTCTTTTCGTCCAATGCCCCTAGCGAAGGAATGTGGTGAAGAGCGTGCATCGAGTCGATGCCGCTGATCAAGTGGTTGTATGAAGACATCACTTTGTCCAAATCCTTGGATAGCTTGTCCTTGGACTGCATCTTCATACGGATTTGGACTTTGGCATCCTGTGTATGAATCCAATCCTTCTTAGGAAAATGCTCAGGAGCCTGAGGGTATCGCATTGTCCAGTCCATCATTTTATCTAAGGCAGCTGAGGCTTCCTTGAGCTGCTCGTGCTTCTTCTTAGTTTCTGCTTACGCTCTTACCAATGGGGCGACTGTTTGTATTATGGTGAACATTTCCCCATACACCTGCCTCATGGTCGCCTCTAATACATCGCACTCCTTTAGAATGGCAAGTGGGACCTCATTGACCGGGGGAGTCCTGTTTTGGAGTTGTTGAATCTCTTCTTTCAATGCTGACCTCTTTTGTTCTGCCTTCTTCTCCCACTGCTCTGCTGCTTGTAATCAATTTTGTAGAGAAACGATTTCTCTACTTATTCTGTTTACATTTTCTTTCGTGGCCGTAGCGAAAGCCATGTCTGTCGATGCTATCATCATGGGATTAGTCCTACTATCAAGGACTATGTCTTTTCCAGTTGCAACTGTGGATGTGGCGGAAGGACTTTGTGCCAGGGACCTTCTCTTCTCCTGCAGGATTTTGAAGGAGAAATGATCGAATGTGAGCCTAGTGAGGTCGAAGACCTCTTCCTCCTGCCCCTGGGGGAAATTAACATTGGAGAGCATGGTTCCTGTACCTCCTAGAGGTACTTCGAGGGGAGACACCTTGATGTATTCTATAATTTCATCCTCCTCTTATTTTTTCTTCTTTTCCTCCTTTTCCCTTCGCAGGTGCTCGACTTCTGCCTTCTCATGCTCTTCCTTCCGCTTGCGCTCCGCTTCTGCCACTGCTTCTATTTCAGCTTTCCTCTTCCGCTCGGCAGCAGCAGCTTGGTCTGCTTTCTTTTGGAAATCAGCTTCTGCTTTGTCTAGCTCTTTCTTGAGTGCCTGTTCTGCTGCTGCCTGTGCCTCTTTTTTCCTCCTTTTCCTTCCTGGCCTCCTCGGCCTGTTTCTTCTTCTGTTCCGCCCTTAGGCTCTTCTTGCTCTTTTCCTCGTCCTCTTTCATTTTCTTTTCTCTCTCTTGCTGGGCTTTGGCCTCTAATTATTTCTGTTGGGGAGAGGTAATAGGTCTTGTGCTGGTCCGGGGCTTTTTTGCTAGAGAGGAAGAAGCACCTCCTAACTTACGGCTCCTATCTTCTAGGCTTTGATCATCTAGATCCTCTTGGCCAGAGTCCACCCCCGGAGCAAGTTTTCTATCTGAATTGTACTAGTTCCTTCTTTCATCTTCTCCCGGGCGTTCTACATGCTGGTAGTTCCATTTGAATTTAGCCTTCTTATAGTTTTCGGGAACTATCCTCTCCGGGTCGTATGTTCGGTACTCTAAAGCCCCAAAGTGATAAATTTTCATCTCTTCTCCCTCTGCCCCTACCTCTCTGAAATCTTTAACTGTGTACGTGCCGATAGTGAGGGGTAGCGCGGGCCAAGGCTTCTTCTTACCTTTGGACTGGACACTGGAGAAGCCCGAGGACATTTGGAAGCATACCTCTTGTATGAGAATTTTGTCTGTAACGAAACGAGGCATAGCATGTGGTGCCCTAAATGAGCCAAAGACTCGGATGAAAGTATATTCGGAAAAAGGAAACCAATGTCCCACTTGGCTTAGAGTCTCCCTGGCTCAGCAAGACATGCAAGGGGCATCCTGGCCAAATAATTTTCTGTATAGAGCGGGGAGGAATATTTGAGGGATTGGCTCTATATCCTATTTATACCTGGATTCCCAAAACACCTTGGTTTGTAGATGAATTGCACGGGTCTGCGTGGAATCCCAGTTATGTTCCCATCCTTCAAAATGCAACCTCACACAGATGGCATCCAATAGATAAGAGGCCATATAGAATTCAGAAAGCATTCCTTCCTCTAGGGCCAATGCCGAGGACAAGTTTGTATGCATTGAGGTCATCAATATGCTAGCCCAATTGAAATGGGTGCCGTGCACCGTTACATGTTCCATGATAGTAGCCCATGTGCCGTTGAAGGTGGTGGCCTCGGGGCGCTCGTACAATCTGCAAAGCATGGCAGCTACTAATTTATACAATTTTCTCAGGCTGGCCACCGGATATTCTTGGTCTTTCTTGACTTTAAATTTCTTGGGCTCTGCCCACCACTGCTTGATAGTGTCAACTACAGGGATTGCATGGGAAAGGGCCCATTCTTCTGTAAAGTTTTCTTATTGGTGAGGCAAAGAGTAATAAACATGGGAATCCGAGCCTACGAGCGTTGCAAAAGCCTTGCCTTCGCCGTCTCGGATCACGAACTTCTTGGGATCTGTTTTCTGTATGATCCAGTCTATCATCTCTGGGCATGGAAATATGGCTGGATGAGCACCTGCGAGATGCAGCTTGGACCTTTTGACTTTTAAGTATACTTCCCGATCTGGGAAGTCTTCGGGAAATTCCGTTACGGCTAACTCATGGTACACTTGGTACCATCGCATGATGTCCCCTTTTGCAAATGTACAGAGGGTATCTCTGTATATCGGGGGTGGGGACACTGGCATGTCCATCTCCACATCTTCCACTGCCAAGTGTTTTTCTTTCTTCTAGGACACTGGGGGTGCCATGTCACTGGAATCCGAGAGGACAGGTATACACTCTGCGTCTGCTTCAAGTTCACCTGTCATATTCATGAAAGAATCCCATGATAACAACGACATGTTGATATAAGACCAATTACAGCTTATCAATGGTTTAGCTGGGACACAGGAAAAATTGACTAAATGTTCTACTGGGTCGCGGGGTCGCAGATTGTGAGAAAGTGTGAAAATGTGACCTTGCGACTAGGTCGTTGGGTCGCAGGGTCGCAAGGTTCGGGAAACAACGAAAATGCGACCTGGCGACCTTGCGACTGGGTCGTGGGGTCGCTAAGTCGCAGATTGGAAAAAATGGAAGAGATGCGACCTTGCGACCTAGCGACTAGGTCGTGGAGTCGCGGGGTCGCAAAATTTGAAAACCGAGGAGAATGCGACTTTGCGACCTAGCAACTTGGTCGTGGGGTCGCAAGTCACACTAGGGCTTGCCGGGGGTTTTGGGCGCGCGCGGCGTGAAAGTTTTTTTTCCTTTAACTGAAAAGATACAAGGCTAAATGGGTCCAGGTAAATTCAAGGGATGGCTTTAGGAGTAGGGAACAGGCCATGAGAAGCTAGACAAGAAATTGTGGTGATTTTGGGAAAATGTGTAGAAAACAGGAATCATGGAAAACCCTAAGTTAGAAATGCAAACAAATGGTTGAGGCAAATGATAATTTAAAGGTTGGGGGTGTAGGGATTTAGCAAGAATAACCAAAAAGGAAACAACAGGAGTGAAAAAGGAAACTTACTCTGGAAAATCGCGCGCGAGTCGACCTGTCAGAGTCGTTTCTTTCTATTCGTTGCATATGAAAAATGCGACCTAGCGACCTCCTTTATATAAAAGGGTCGCACGTGCGGCCATTTAATGAGGTCGCAAGGTCGCAATACGAGTGATACGGGTGGTATGTGACCTCGCGACCTTGCGACCTTGTGACCTGCGGTTCGCAGGGTCGCAAAGTCGCGGGGTCACGATTTTCCAAAAATTTGAGTTTTGCGACTTTGCGATCCTACGACCCTGCGACCTTTAGGTCACGGGGTCGCAAGGTCGCAGAGTCGCGGTTTTCCAAAAAATAGAGTTTTGCGACTTTGCGACTTAGCCTTCTAGACTTTTAGCTTAGGTTTTCTTTAAGTTCAAGGGACTCTGAAATTTTTTTGAAGTGGGGTTTTTTGGAGGGTGTTGTAGAGGCTACAATAGGGCCTCAAAACGGCTCTGAAAGTTTCGGACCCGAAAAACTGCTAAAAAATAGTAAGTTGTGCCGAAACTGAAAAACTAAAAGAGATAATGGTGGGGGCCCAAGTGGAATAGGCGGGTGGTCACCAATATCCACCTGGATCATTCCTCCCCACTTAGAAGCAATGGTCCCCATTGCATTGAGTTCCTCCATGAGATGAGGAAACTTCTGCTGAACTAGGTCCCTGGTGAACCACTTGCCTTGGTGCAGGAGTTGCCCAAATTTGACAACCCGATACAGTTGGATCTTCTGTTGGCGAGTGTTCAGATTTGAATTTCCATGATACAATATATGGTGGCATGTTCCATGCAATCTGGGTTTAATTCTGTTGGTGTGAGTTGTTCTGCAATGTCAGAGGTGCCAAGTAGAGGTGGGAATTAGGGATGAAGGTGATCCACATTGAATACTGGGTGCATACTAAGGAATGGTGGAATACTGAGCTCGAAAGAATTTTTACCTACAGCCTTGGTGATGGTGTACGACCCATATCGGAGAGGGAAAAGCTTGCAGTGCTCCTTCTGCAAATGTAGCCACACTTTATCGCCCACTTGGAATTTGTGTGGCACCCGATGTTGATCATGTCATTGCTTGTACTTTGAATTGGCTCTGTCCAATATGTCATGAACCTATTGGCGTACATGTTGAATGCGCTCGATGAATTTGTTCACTTTGTCAGCTTCAGACTGGACATGAGCTAAATTGGCCTGAGTAGCCGCAAATGACATGGCTACGTCAATGGGACATAGTGTTTAGAATCCCAAGCCCACCTGAAAGGGGCTATGGTCGGTTGAGCTATGGAGAGCCCAATTATAACAGTGTTGCACATAGGCAAGATCTCATCCCATGTGTGTAGATGCTTTGAATTGTACAAGTGCAGAATGTGTACGATCATCCTATTGACGACCTCTGTCAGGCCATCAATTTGGGGATGGAAAACTATGGATTTGGTGAGCTTGGTGTCTAGCATTGACCAAAGGCTGGACCAAAATGTGCTGAGGAACCTTCTGTCCTGATCTGAGATGATAGACTGTGGGATCCCAAAGTGCACCCACACTTGTTCAAAGAAGAGTTTAGCAGTGGCTTCTACTGTGATATTCTTCTTGCAAGCTGCCATAATGGCCATATTCAAGAATATGTCGATGACCACAGAAACACAGTCGCTTCCATGCTTAGTAGAATGAAGGCCCGGCATGTAATCCATGGAGATGGATTCCCAAGGTCAAATAGGGGTAGGTAGCAGAGTATATACACCTTTCTTTTTGATGGTCGGTTTGGAAATGGTGTAAGGAGTGCAGGATCTGATGTACTTCCCAACATCCTGTCGAAGGTTCGGCCAATAGAAATACTTCTGTAGTACTTCCACTGTTTTCTCAACCCCAAAATTCCCAACGACTCGACTGTAATGTGATTCCTATATCATCTTGGCATGCTTGCTTGAAGGAACACAAAGGTGTCCTAGGTGACATAACAGTGCATCTTGGAGGTGAAAATTTGGAACTTGCATACCCCCCAAGAGTGCCTTGTATGTGTTGCTGAATTATGGATCACTCTTGTAGAGAAGTGGCCAATCAGAAGTCGCGTGCCCACAAGAGTTTAGAATGGTGGTTAGCGCCATGAGCGGTGGTTGGTTGAGGCAGTCTACAACATTATTGGTGCTACCCTTCTTGTCCTTGATGTTCAAATGAAACTGTTGCAAATATGTGGACCACTTCTGATGGCGATCGTTCTACAACTTCCCTTGTGTCTGTATGAATTGCAGGGGTCAGTGGTCTATGTGGATGATTGTTTCCTTCCCCAAAATATAATGCTTCCATTGTTGACAAGCTTGCACAATGGAATACATTTCTTTGTCATAATTGGGATATGTTCGGACAGTGTCGGACAATGTCTCACTGTGATATTCCACTAGATGCCCCTTTTGAGTAACAATTGCCCTAATAGCATAATCAGAGGCATCTGTCTTGATCTCAAATGGTCGTTGCAAGTCTGGTAATGTTAGCACTGGGGTAGAACAAAGGCGATGTTTCAATTCTACGAATGCCTCCTATTGAGATTCTGACCAAAATAATTTTTATTTTGCTCCTCCCTTGGTGACTTGACTCAAGAGCCAAGCTATATGAGAGAATCCCAACATGAACTTGCGGTAGAAATTAGCAATACCCAAAAAGATGTGAAGCTCTGTTAGAGTGGTTGGGGCTGGCCAATCCTGAATGAATTGGATATTGGTTGGATCCACATGCACCCCCTTTCATCAATAATGTATCCCAGATATTGAACCTGGGTCATGCCAAAAGTGCACTTCTCCAAATTGGCACACAACTTATGTTTCCGCAGTGTTTGAGGACTTGTTGGATGTGGTGCAGGTGATCTCCCCATGTCTAGCTGAAGATCAAAATGCCATCCAAGTACACCAATACAAATGAGATGCTGAATGGCCGCAAGGTTTCATCCATCAACCTTATGAAGGTTGCGGGAGCATTTTTCAACCCAAAAGGCATGACTAGTCATTAGAAAATTCCCTCCTTAGCTTTTAAGGAAGTATTCCACACACCGGAGGGTTTGATTGGTACATGTTGATGCCTAGACTTCAAGTTGATCTTGCTGAAGTATTTCACTCCTTTGATTTGGTCCAAAAGTTCATCAATCTCTAGGGTCGGGTACCTATTCCAGACAATGATCTTGTTCAACGCCTGATATTTGATACATAGTCTCCAAGTCCCATCCTTCTTCTGTACCAAAACGATCGGGCTCCCACAGGGTGATGAACTCAGCTGGATGTGACCTTTCTACAACAAGTCCTAAATTTGCCTCTTGATTTCATCGTTCGTCAGAACAAAGCTCTGATAGATCAGTCCATTAGGTAGCGGCGCACCTGGGGTCATATCAATGGGGTGCTTGAACTGACAGTGCAGAGGCACCCCTGTGGGTGAGGTGAAGATGTCCCCATACTCCTCCACAACCTTGTCCATTTTTTGTTGTCATGTAGAGGAGCCCTATCTGGAGGTCGTGGCCACAATCTTCTTCTTTCCATGGGGGCGTATCATCAGGAAAATAAATTTCCTTGTTTTTGAGATGATCTTACTGCATTGTTTTGCAGTAACCAAAGAGATAGCGGAAGGCGGTGGTACCTCTAGTATCATATACAACTTAATTCCCAATGTAACAATAAGAGCACGAGGTCGGGAATCATACACAGCATGTCACTTCCACAAGTATGGTTGGCCTAATAATACATCACAAATATTAAGAGGAGCAATGTCACATAATACCTCATCCGTGAAGGGCTTGATGTTGTAGGGAAGGCGACACTGTTGGTTGATGTGCAGATCTCATCCTTGGTGAAGCCAGTTGATGGTGTATGGTTGTGGGTGTCCTGTGGTCACCAAGCCCAACCGCTTCATGGCGTCTGCTAAAATGAGGTTCTTTTGGCTCCCATTGTCGACAATGAACTGTATCGGGGAACCCTTTACCCACATATGGGAGTGGAAGAGGTGCTCCTCCTCCTTTGGATATTTTGGTTCCTCTTTTTGGATCTTCGCAGTGGCAACAGTGGCATTGGACTCTGCATCAATAATATGTTTTCATTTGTCATTCTCCTTGCCAAGTTCTTATTTAGAGTCAGAGCATGCATCTGATTCATAACCCCTCATCTCGGCCACCAGCGACTGCTTGACCCGACACTCACTTGTGTTGTGAGTGGAGCTTTTATGGAAATCACACCACTTTCCCTTGTCCTTCTTTGGCTTCGCGGTGTTGTTCTTTTCATGCAGCTTTGGAAGGTTTTCTTGGGTTGCCATTCCTTGGTTTTTCCCTTTTCTCTGCAGTTTGGGGGCACCTTTCCCTTGCTTTTGATTCACAGATCCAAAGTCTCGCTTCTTCTGTTTGAATTTATGCTCAATCTTGGCAGCATACCGGTATGTTGTACCAAGCGAGGAGATGTTGAGGAACTCCATTTCCATCTAAATGTATCTTTGTAGACAATTGCGATACTTTAGCACCAAATGTTTCTCTGAATGTTTGATACCAAAATTTGTGGCCAGGGTATGGAACAAATTCGTCAGCTCACGAACATCTTAATCTGTTTGCTATCGCAACGTGGTCCATTGTATGTACTTGTCCTCACAACTCCCCACGGGATAGTATTGTTCCTTGATGGCATCTCAGGAAGAATTCCAAGTGGGTACGGTTGAGAACAAAGAGGGTTCTGTCTCATCCTTTTTCTCACAGTAGGTTTCCCACCAGTCCTTGACATCAGGGGTAGCTTTGAGGAGTGTAAAAATAATCTTCTTCTGGTCGGAAATTCAAGAACCGAGATATATCCTTCTAATAGATTCAACCATCTATTTACAACATCTGCATCTATTTGACCCTCAAATATGGGAATGTAAAATTTTACTTGTACCTTAAAGGGAGTCGCTCCTCCAGAGTGGCTGTTGGATGCAGATGCTCTGCCGATGGGCAATCATTGAAGGATCTAGGAAAATTTGTCCAGCATCACATTCCTTTTTTTTTCGAGGGCCTCCTCGAGAAATATTTTGATAGGATCTCTTTCTCCCTCATCTTTCTTTTCTTCCCTTAGTCGTTGGGGTTTGCGAGGCCGATCTTGCAAAGGTTCAACCAGAACGAGCCCTAACTCCTTATACCCCGACCTCGTTGGGGACATGCAAAGAACGATCGAGAAAAAGCATACCGATCTAATACCACTGATCTCGATTTATGTAGGAACACAACAGAATACAGATATAACCATAATACAAAGATGCAGCAGAAATAGCACTTCAATTCATTAATATCAAAGAACTAAAATTTTCTTACAGAAATAATGGAAATAAACTAGCTAGGGCGCTGGTAGCTTATCTCTGAGAAGAGATGTGGTGGCTACAGGCCTTTGAACTGTGTTGCAATGAGGCTCGATGGCCTATTTATTATTTAGAAACAATGGAAAACACTAAACATCCAAAAACCCTAACCTTAGGAGATGAAATGCGAAAACTATGGGCCTCGTTTGGGTAAATTGGTGTTTCAACTTCTTAGGGACATAACTTTGGCATACGATATCCGTTTGATGCGCACCATACCTCATTAGAAATATCTATCTAAGGAATACAACTTTTTATGTGAGCAACATTGGTCCATGGACCATGTTTCTCTCGATTTTCCCAAAAAATGCCATTTACGGCCTCAAAACGGCTCCGGAGGTTTAGGATCCGAAAAACTGCTAAAAATAGTAAGTTGTGCTAAAGCTGAAAAACTGAAAGAGATAATGGTGGGGCCCCAAGTGGAATAGAAGGGTGGGCACCAATAACCACCTGGATCAAATAATGTGATTTTTAGAGGTATTTTACAATATGTACTAAAATTAAGGGTATTTTTTAATATGCTATGATCGCATGTGATACGTTAGAGGTTCATTGAGTGAAGCCCCCGTGACTTCAACCCAAATATAAGAGGACTGCACGACAAAGTATTCATGAAAAAATAATCAATGAAAAATCTGAAAGAGCAGATACAACACGATAAGAAAAAGGAGAAATATATGTAAGATCTCCCTAGAATCTTCTGAGAGCATGGTTTGGGCTTCCAAGCTCCAGATATTAGCTCCAACGTCCAAAAAGCTATCCCATACATTGTCCTATATCTCTGAAAAGACTAAAATTCGGACGATTTGTTTTCCATTCTTAGAGTGTGCGTGAGAACTATATTCTTAGGAACCTTGTATTGAGGGTGAACCGTGAGAGTGACCCAAAAAGTTACAAACCCTTATTCTATTCAAATTTTCCTGCTTCTAAGAGAAGGATTTTCCTTCCGATAGTTTCTTCGTGAGAATACTACCTTAGACTATGAAAATTAAGTTACAGCACATGGAGAACCAAACTACACAGGAACTAGAATGAAACCACGCATTAAGGGTGCAACGTGTGTTGGACAATGGAGTTACCAGGCCCCCCTTCGACTATTCACTGCAAGAGAGCCAGAAATTACTCCTAAGCTCCAAGCTCGTAGCAATGGCGGCTCACCCCTACCTCTGTTGGCTGATGCATTGATATGATAGCAGGCCACAACTTACCATTGAAACTGAATTCTTTTATTGAAGGCTAGCCACAAGCTTTATTCTTTTTTGGGAATGAAGGTAGTGTTAGCCATCAGTATTTTTTTTTACATGTTAGTGATGACTATATCTACAGTTGAGTTTTCTAGAAGCTGATTTCCTTATGTCAATATGTCATCTAGAAAACCCTCCTAAAATTTTTTTTCCCTTCTAATTTTCAGTCCACCCTTGTCGAAATCAAAACCCCATTATCACTATCATACCTGGCTTCAGCCCCCTGATCTGTCCATCAGCTCCAAAAGGAAAAGTCCAAGTCTGTTGCAAAAGTCTCCCCTATGTTAGGAAGTGGTGCTTTAAGACATTTTACCCTTGGAAATCATCAAAAAGCCAAAAAGCCTCCATCTGTTACAGACCAACCATGACTGACCTCCCACTCTGCTAATGAAATTGACAAACAGCTCTAAGTCGCGCCACTTATATCCCTAGGTCTCAGCACTGCATAAACCCCAATCTCAAGCTGACTATCAGGTGTTTCATAATGTTTTATGGATTCTGCAAAGAACAGGAAATATAGTTTCATCTCAGGAGGAAATTCTTGAATCTACAGTTAGAAGAACAGCTGCTTCTAAATGTAGCATGAGCCTAAGATATTTCTGCAAAACAGAGAGCCACTCATCAAGACCTTACATCTTTTTCCAGCATGAAAATCACAGTAAGAGAAAGACACCACTGTCACAGCAAACTGGTAATTTGTCATGGCCCAGAACCTCCTTCCTTTACAAGCAGAGGGTTAGGGCGCCTCCTTCATCTACAAGCAGAGGGCGATGGCCAGTATTGACTTAAAGGATTGCAGAAGCCCAGGTTTGCCTTTTACTGAACAGTGAAACAACAACTCCAGGTTTTCTGAGTGAGTGATGATCATAACAGGGATAAAGTCTGAAGTATGCAAGTTCAAAGGAAAACAGAGTTTGGTCTGATAAATGAGGTCATTTGAAGTTTTCAAATTATGTGAATTGTTAAACTTTAGAAAGGCAGGTCATTAGTAAAAATTCCAATCATAAGAAGCCTGCTGGTCCACAAGATCAAATTGAAGAGGTGCTGACAAAATATGTCATTACACAGGCAGAAGGAAAGGTGTTTTGTTTTTCAAAAGGCACTGACCTCCATAGTCACAGAGACTATCCTTCAAATAATTTGTCATGAGATGACCAAAACAAATGATGACATTTCAGTCACCCTCAGAGCAATACAGTGAGACAATGACATTTTGACTAGGGTTTTTCTGAAGCATAGTGGTGATTGCAAGCAGAGGTGACAGTATTGATGTTCTTTTTAAAGTTGGTTGCTTACCATCATAATCCAAGCAAATCCTTGTCATGCAGCATTATCAAATAATCTCCAGATACTTTGCTCAGTGAAAGGCCTCCTCCATTTATGAGCAGATGGCCAAAGCATTGCATATTGTCGAAGACTGATTTGATCAAAAGGTGCAGTGGAAGGATACAAAGGAAGTAAATAGAAGACTGTACATAGGTGAAAGATGGTTTTTATATTTCAAAATGCATTACACACAGGAAAGTGTCTTTCAAGAAATACATCATGATGAACAAGAAACAATATGAATATGTATGCATTGATACCAAAAAGGGCAGTTTTCTTAGGGGAAGAGGCCACACAGTCACCTCACTGTCACATGCCAAGAAGTTTAAAGGGAACTCCTTTTGAGTATGAAGAAATATAGTGTGTGAAAGCATGCAACCCAAAAAATGGCACTTACAGTCCAGGGAGAAGCTCATAAATCGCCTGAAAGCAGCAATTATCAATCAAATTGGTAGAAGACAGACTATCTCCTTTTAAAAAAAAATGACAAAATGGCTTTCAAAGCCCTTCAACAGACCTTGTGTGGTTTTTCTCTTTTAAAATATCACCAAGAAAGTAAAACGGTGAAAAGAGGTGAGCTATGGAATTATTGTATTACAAAAAGGTAAATACACTGGTCAAAGCAAAATGATAGCTGTGTATCAAAGAACCCTGTTTTTCCTGCTTCACAAGCTTATCCTTTCAGATATATACCCAGGATGGACATGGTGAATAGGCATACCAGTTATGAATAGATAAAGAAGTGGCTTTGACAGATTATCAGTGTTTTGGGAATTTGAAGCAAATGCGGCTTTCTCATTATTCAAGTGATGGCGGATATATCATAGGTAATGTACCTACAGGCAGGAAATTATTTTGGAAAAAAAGGGGCGCCTTCCTGAAATCAAAAAACCATAACCAAATCCAAATTAAGTCAGCAATCTAGACGCCTGCATTAGAGAAAAGGTTGAGACAACTGTTAAAAAAAAAAACTGAGACCTTCAAAACAGGTTTACAAAACCCTGTCCTCTCAGAAACAAGTCAGAACTCAGGTTTTCTCTTGACAGTTTTAAAAGAAGGGTTACTTTGCCTCATAAATATCACCGGCATCGTTAGAAACAGTGGCAGAAATTGTGAAGATATGGAAATATTTTTCAAAGTTTCAAGTTCGATGTTAAAGTGTCAAAAGGATCGTGGAAACCTTGCAAAAGCCAAACAAGAATTCCACTTTACCTTTAAAAGACAAAGTGACCGTTAAGAAGTTGAAATGATATATTAAGGAGTGAAGATCGAGCGTGATTTTTCATTTTTGTCAAACGGAGCTCTGTACCTCACTTGGCATCAAAACAAGGTTTCGGGTCAAATTGCAGTAATTTGCCATGTCTATAGCCGAGCGACGCGCCTGCCATTTCGCGCGATGCGCCTGGGAGCATTTTTACACGGGCGGTCAGTGTTGGCGCGACGCGCCTGTATAGTTGCGCGACGCGCCTGTACACGGCGCCCGACCGCCCGACCTGACAGGCCACCCGGGTGGTTTTTCCTTGCGCGCCGTGCTGTCCTGAAAGAGTGCCGCGCATAATTAAGGACCTCCAAAGCTATCTCCAGCTCTCTCCAAGGATCTTCCATCAATTTCAAAGAGGTATTTTGAAATTTACCTTTGAAATTTTCGAAATCGCCAATACCCTACTCAACCACCGAAAGGCAGTGTTCATTGGATATTCTGTGACTGTTTTCTGTTCTTCAAAGGATCATTTTCAAATAGTTTTTCAGAGGGTATAGAGATATTCCTCCAAAATGACTGATATTTCCACATTGAAAGAAGCCCTGATTACTTTTTGAAGAGCAAACTCCTACAGCCTTTGTTCAAACTTTTAGAGCTTTAAAACCCGATTACCTCTACTCGAAACTGTAAAGTTGACTGTATAAACACACCAAGGTTAACTTCATGAGCATGTTTTTATTTAAATGAAGTGACATACACAAAGAAACAGTGAGGTTTAGTGGGAAAACGTTTCTTGATCAGGCAGAAATTTATAGGTTGAAGCTGCAGACGAAGATTTTGTTATAGAGACAGGGTTTAGCTCTAAAGAGAAATAGTTCACACTGTCCTCAAGACATTACCACATTATTAAAAACAGTGAATTGCACTCAGAAAAGGGGTTGTTTTCACATATGCAAGTTGGTTGACTGCTTTGTGTTTTTCAAAGCTTATTAAAAAGCTGTTATCCATCTAAAGTGAAGGTTTCTTAAACATAACCAGAGGTGTTATACGGGTAAGAGGTCTTGCCTATTCTGCAAAGTAAAAACCCTTGCAAGCCTTGTTGAAACTTTTTTGAGGCATTTTTCAAACTCTGTCACCTTGTTCAGAGCAGTAAAATTTGATTGTATACCTACACAGAAGTTTGACTGCATGTCCATAAGTTTGTTGTTTTATTTGCACTCCAAGAAGAACAGGTGGTTAATCCTTGAAATTCTACCTTGAAGCAGAGATACAGGAGTATTGCTTGACATCTAAAAATTCACAGAACAGGGTGAATTTGACACTGTATACATCCTGCCTCATGCAGTCTGTCCGTTATTCCACTATACTGTATCATACTAAGAAGTGTTGACAGAGATATTCTAAGGGTGAAACAGGCCACTTTCTGAAGGGCAGGTTGTTGATGATTGAATTTTACATTGAAGACAGAGATGTAGGTGTGTTGATTGACCTCTGACAAATTCACAAGAAAAGGTGACTTTTTAACACTGTGCACAGGAAAATTTCCCGGTAGTCTGTCTTCTCTTTGTTATATGGTACCCTATTGAGAAATCTGCCTGGCTGAGGTACATTCAAAGGTAGAAGGCTAAGTTTTAAGATAGCAGAGGTTATGTATTCAAAGTAACATTGTTGAAAACCATCCAAATCACATTGTTTATCTGTCCAAGCAGCATATTGACACAGTTTGACTCCAGCAGGGCATTTTACACACAGTGAAGGCAGTTTGCCTCTTCCAAAGCATATTCAGGTCAAAATACCTCCAAGGCAAGACAGCAGGAGCGGTCCACATAAAAGATATGAGCCCATCTCTACAGAAGAGATTAATGCTCATCCATCTGTACTTTTCAACTTCCATGAAGTAGGTTGCCTTGATTTCTGCCAGAAGATAGAATAAGTCAAGAGTTTTTCGCCATTAACACACTTGTGCGCCCTGAGATTCAAAGAAAAACACTTCCAAGTGGCAGGTCTTGATTTCAAAATTTCTCCAAGGTATGTGTCCAAGGCCACCAAAGATCCCGTGTCATGAAAAATGGTTCAAACAAGCTCATCTTGACTTGGGGATTACAAACTATTTTCATATTTTTGAACATGTGGGGAAAGTACATCCTTTGCTATTTTCCCTTTTTCATATCTCCTTGACAGCTATGCTCCGCTTATGAAAGTCATAATGAAATATTTCACTTGTGAAGGGAGGTTTAATCGAATTTATGCCTATCATGTCCGTTTATTGATGCACTTTCCTAGAAGCAGGCATCTAAACCTCCCTTACTTTTTGTTCAAGAGCCTAGAGAAGATGGCATCTACTGTCCAGAAGAAGGCCCCACCTCAGCAAATCCCTTCTCTTTTTCATCATTCTTTGATCAAGATTATCTTCCTATACAAGCTAGAGAAGAAAGAGGTTTTATGGGATTTATTCATCAGCCATCCAGATTTTTCCACTGTTCCTCCTGCCCATATTTCTCCTACTCAGCCTGTCCATCGCCCAGTGCCTTTGTCCAGTAGGCCTACTCCTAGAAGGCTCGAGGTGACTGCGCCCAGGCCGACCAAGTCAACGAGGAGGAAGGAGGGTAGTGAAAACGACGAAGAAGGGATGAGGACGACGACAGATAGGTGATGAAGGACGGCGGTCCATGATGAAGAATAGCAAGCTAAGGCTGCCACTCAAACGGTGACAAAGGTTGTTCCTAGCAAGAGAATTGCCCAAGGACATCTTCTATCATGCCAAGGAGGAAAAGCACCAGTTGACTTTCAAAGAAATGAAAGCAAAGTTGGAGAAAGTACAAAGCATGGAGGTGAATTCGCCTTTGTCATCCCTATCCAAAGCGATAGCGGTGATAGCGAGACCGCCTCGCCGAAAACCTCCTCATTCACAAAAGATGGGCAAATTGAGGCATTAGAGCAAGATCTTCAAAGGGCAAGGAATTTCAATCATTTCTTGGAGATTGAAAACAAACAAATGAATGTGCACACAGCTGTTCATGAGGCACGAGCGATTAAGTATAAGAAAGAGGCAGCCAAGGCGCAAGCAAGAATTGAAGAGCTCATTGGTGAGTTTGATGACGAAGAGGAGGAAGACCAGCCTAGGCGGAAGAGGCCTAGGACCATCGAGCTTAGAAGAGCCTTGGAAAAGCAGAGAGCAGAAGAGCAAGCCCAGCTCCAAGCCTTTCCTCTCACTGCACTCCTTGAGCAGGAAATTGAGGAAAACAAAGAGGCTTGGCTTGAAAGAGCTAACAAGAATTTGGAAATGAAGCTTGAAAGGGCGAATAGAGATTTAGAGCTGCAGAGGAAGAGGACACACCACTTCCAAAAGCTGAATCAGTTTGCCCGGCGCAAACTAAAGGCAGCACAAGAGAAATTGAAGAAGGTAAAGGGGAAGCGCCTAGCACGAAAAGAAGGGAAAAGCATATCAGCCCTTGATATTTTGGCCTCAACTTTGGAGCATGTTGCTATGGACCCTTGAGGGTCATGCATGCCAATTTTGGGCCTTTTTCGGCAACTTTTTGTTTTTTGGCATTTTTTGGGTTTTTGGCCGAAAACTCATAATTTCGCCATTTCAGTTTGATGAGTTGTCAAGGGAGGAGGATGATATCGATGGATGCCATAATTCCATGAGCAGGTCTCCAGCGATTTTCAAGGCATTTGGAGATCATTCGCCCCCTCAAATTGGCGAAAAATACCCTCTTTTTGCACATTCTGCCCGCCATATCAGCAGTCTGCTATTTTCTGGGTTTTTTCACACAGGTACAGTTTTGGATGACTTCCAGGCCTCGGATTGAGATTTTTTCAGTTGCACCGGAAAGTAGACACAGAGAGCTTTCCAGCAAGCCCTCATGAGCCCCATTTCGACATCGGGAAGGCTGCCAATTGCATCCAGCAAGTCAGGGGACCTTTTTCAGGCATAAATATGAAGTATTTTTGTAATTTTTGAACCTCAAAAATTTGCTTTTCCCAAATGTGCGTTAAGCTATTTTTATCCTTGGGAAATGATGTAAAGTCAATATAATTTCCATTTTTAGCAGTTTTTTAGATATTTTATGGGATATTTTGTGCCTTGGGCTTTGCAAAGCCTCAAGGACAAGTTTAAATATTTTGACTTGGCCAATGGGATAGCTAGTTGCTCCATGAGGTTTTCCTCCCTCAAGCCTATTTATTCCATGGGTTTCATTGTAAATCAGAGGCTGAACTTGAGAGAAGAATCAATATATTGGTCATATGAGCTTTGAAGAACATATTTGTGTTATGATTTTTGGACTGCCTCTTGGATGCTTTTGATGAATGATGAAGGATTGGTGATGGATTCCATGACATGGTAGAATGGTATAGTTTTTCTTGCTATGTTTTTGTCTTCTAGTTTTCATCCATAATACATGCTTCTTGTTGCTATAGATCAGTAGAGATTAGTTTTGAGATATGCCCATGGAGGCACCTCAAAATTCCTGAATCTTCATAGCTTGATGTTTTCTTCTTCCTTAGTTATACTAAAGAATTCTTAACTGCTCTTTAGTAACTTAAGATACTGTTTGCTAAGTTTTATTTACAAGTTCTATGCATGTTGAATAGGATGTATGGTGTGCCCTGCCTACCTATAAGCTGTCCATAGTTCTGTCCATAAAACTTTCTCTTTGACTGATTTGTTGATCATCTTGTTGAACCAAGGAGGCCTAGTCCCGATCTAGCCCTTTGCCTAAAACTATGAAAGCTTGTTTTTCAAAGTGCCCAATGACTTAGAGACTATGTTTAGGCGTTCCGGCATAGTTTATGAGTTTTTAGTTTGTCTTGTGTGTTTTCCCCAAAGTCTGATAGCCATTTCCCAAAGTTAGAGGGTCTTATACTTCTATGTATGGCTGGAATGTTTGATTTCTATGTATTAATTAGCTCATAGTTACATTTAACATGATTAATGGCTTGCTATAACATGTTTATGTCTGCTATCAACTAGTTACACTTGAAATCCCTTGTCTTTCACAAACTTGATGTTCATTTACTCCATAGTTACACTTGAAATCCCTTGTCTTTCACAAACTTGATGTTCATTTACTCCATTTTGCCCAAAGATCCTTTCTACCTTGAATCAAATCGGCCCTACAACAGCCTTACATCATCATCTGATAGCTTCCTTGACCTTTTTGACCCCATAGCCCAGTTGATCTAACTTCTTGTTACCCATTTTATATCTTTGATCAGTTTTATCCCTCACAAACTTAAAAAACCAAAAATCAAAAACTCACTTCATAACTAGCCTAATATCAGAACACCATAAGCAAACACACCGATATCTTTTACACATATAGAGAGAGCCCTCTCTGAGTCCGGGAAGGCTAGGTCCTTGGGCTCCAAAGCTTGGTTTGATGTTACATCGTCATTTGGCTCGCCAATCGGCCAAATCACGGGACCCTAACATAATGGCGATCACGGTGGGACTCTGAGTATTAAACAAACTTAGTTTCCCTCATCTTTAGAGACTTTGTGAGATTACTAGCTGATTGACTTATCCCACCGCTCACTAACATAATGGCGATCACGGTGGGACTTTGAGTCAAAACATCCTAGGTATCCCTTAGGAACTCTCAAAATCTCAGTCAAACTTAGAAGAGTAGAATCTGGTTGTCTCACCATCCTAGCAAAATGATGACTCAGCTGTAGGACACTCTTCCAAACCTCAGGACTACATAAAACTCAAAAAACCACAAAAAATACTCCCTTAGATTGGTTTTTGTCAACATTGGTGGTGGACCATACAAGTATATCTCAAAACAAACTGATAATCCACCTGGCGACTCCACTAACCTCTAGTATTCCTTGCTATTTTATCGAACTCTAGGTTACTATCCTATCAACCTATCCCATCGCTCAGTAACATAGCGGGAGATGGTGGGACATTGAGTACATGAAAGTCTAGCAAACTCTTATAGACTCTAAGTCCTTTAGATACCATAAACAACCAAGCAGTCCATATAACTATTTAGAGTAAACTCTTTTTGTTCTCATCACCCTAGCAAAGTGTTGAAGCAAGTTTAGAATACTTCAAACCATAGGCTGCACATAAAACTCAGAAAATCCAAAAACATTCCCAAATTAGTTACTGGTGGTGGACCATAGCTATCTTCACAAAAACAACCCAGTTCCACCTGGCGACTCCACTAGTTCATCTCTCTTATTTTGACCATCCTTCACCTTAGTAGAACTTTAGAGAGACCACCCATCCAAAACATTCGTCAATACCATCCTCTCTAAACTCTAGATCCAAAATCTGGCTTCATGAAGAATCAACACCAGATCTCATCCAGACCCAAATCCCCCTATCATAGTAGATGACCCAGATAAGATTCTGTGGCAAGCTTCCGAAACTGACCATCTAGCTACTGGTAGATCCCTCCGTAAAACAAGATCAGTACCTGAACATCTCACTATCCTACCAAATTCACCTTTTGAATTAGAGTCATCAAAAACTCTTCTCAGAAGCAAATCACATAGTAAGATAAACTTTGATGATCTTGAACCCCTAGACCCACCACAGAGTCCTAGTATAGAAGCTTCACCTTCCACACCCCCCGACTTTCAGCTTCTCCATCACTTTGGCTCCTACCATCCCAGATCTGCCCAAAACCAGATCACTAGTCCAAGTTCATCCGCCACACCTATTCAAACCACCTCCGCTCATCCCACTAGTCCTCATCTTGTACATCATCCATTAGCTCCCGTCATGGCAGCCTGGTACACACCTTTGGTGTTGCCACCTCCCTTGGCTCCTCTCCCAAATAAATATCAAGAAAAAATCCCACACTTTACCGGAGAAGACACCACCACAGCTCAACAGCATGTAAGTAGGATTAGCGATGCTTTTGAATACATGGAAGTACACGATGAAACCGTCAGAATGAGAATATTCGCCCAAAGCCTGGGTGGAGAACCCAAAACATGGTTTAAAAGCTTGCCTCCAAACAGCATCCACAACATCCTAGAACTCTGCCAAGTCTTCACGAACAAGTGGGAAGTCCGAAGGAACCCTATTCAAATCCTGTCAGAATATAACAACCTAAAAATGGAAAATGGGGAAAGTGTCCAGGCATACTGCACTAGGTTCAACAATGTGTATAACGCCCTCCCACCTCACTTCAAACCCCCACTCGGTTTAGTCTTGGCAAAATTCCCCGAGGGTTTTGATCCAGACATGACATATCATCTGAGAGACAAGGATCCCCCTACCCTAGAGGAAATGCAACAAATATCCATAAAAACAGAAGCCAACTTAGCAGAAAAAAGAGCCAGGACTAGATTAGAAGGAAAAGTCCCATATAGAGATAAGGTCTCCACTTCATCTCCTTCCCTAGATCCTAGAATAGATGGCCTGATAAAATCCATGACAAATATGTGGGAAAAAATGAGTGAAAAAGCACCTCCTAGGGACAACCAACCAAACCCTCAAAACCAGAAACAAGGCTTTAGAAAAGATCAGTCTCAAAATAAACCAAGAGGAAATGATCAGCAGATCAGACCATCCTTCAGTGAGAATTATGTTGATGAAGAGAATAAGGATACCGCACCCATTGATGAAAATCATTGGAAACCCATAGGTTCTGATAACGAGAGTAAGGTTTACCTCACAGCAAAAGAGCAAGAGTTGTGCTCCCCAAGTCAGGGCGAAACCGACTATGAAGATCTCGAAGATCCTGCCATAGATTTTTAGAACGCCATTATAGAAGCTCATAGGAAGTATAACCTTAGAAGCAGAAAAAACCAAGACCACTCCAAGAAGGGTAGCCCTGACACTGCTAAAACCTCTAACACCATCCCTAAAAAAGCCATGGATAGCAACAAAATTGTGGCCAAGAAAATTGACCAAAACAAGGATAAAGCTATTCAAACAAGTCTTAGCTCAGATACTCTTAGCACCTCTACAAAAACCCCCGAAGTAACGGTGTCAAACAAATTCCCGAATCAGAGTCAGCAAATTAAGAGCATAGAAAAGGTCATGTCCGAAAAAGCTGAAACAAATCTGCCCAAACCACAAACTCCGTTTAGTTTCGAAGGGGAAGTTTCCGAAATAAAAATTACCATACCCCTTACTGAGCTAATAACTGTGGATAGGTATAGATCTCAAATTTTCAAAGTTTTTGACATAGGGAATGAGGCAGATACTTTAAATCTAACTGATGACAAACCCGAGCTCTTATTCGGCTCGAAAATAGAAGGTCAATACCAAGAAGGATCTGTTTCTCCTTTCTATGTAAGCCTGAACATACGGGACAAGATATTACATAATGCCATGTTAGATCCTGGTGCCTCCCATAACCTCATGCCTAAAGAAGTCATGGAAAACCTAAGACTAGAAGTAACTCAACCGTACAAAAACCTGTATTCCTTTGACTCAAGTCAGGTCAAATGTTTAGGCCTAATAAAGAACCTAGAGGAATGCTCTAAAGACACTATCAGCCATTTTGAAATCACAGATTCTGAAATGGAAGAAGAATCAAAACCTTTAGGATCTATACCCTTATGCTTTAAATCATTCCAGACTTTGAAAGAAAATTTGCATCCTAAAGATCTCTCAGCAATTATTCAGGAAAACCCTGCTCAAGTTAACTCTCACCTAAATCAAGGAGAGCTGATTGAAGAGGAATTTGAATCTAAAATAGAAGATAAAGCAAAACCTGTAGGATCTCTACCTTTATGCTGGGAGTCATTTGAGTTCATAAAAGCAAATTGGCCCCCTGAACATCTATCAGAAAAAACTCATGAATTACATGATAACTATCCTCAACATCACAAAGAATTGGTTGAAGATGAAAACAAGCAAGAAATGAAAGAGAACCCATAGGATCTCTCTAAGGACATGAGTGATGATTCATCATCTCTCATAGGTGAAGCCCAAAAAGACATTCATCCTTTAAATCAGATTTCCCAAGAGAAAGAGGATTGTTGTGGAGAGAGGAAAATGCCTCCCTTTTTAACTGGAGGGGAAATAGATCAACTTATAAACATATAGACAGCCTCTGAATCTTCACATAACCACAACTTTTCTAATCTTTCTCCTGTTTATCTTGCATATCATATGTCAAAAAGTAAATTTGTAAATCAATTTGAAAAAAAGAAATCTGATAGTCCAATATGCATGGTTGATGAGATTAATTATAATGATGATTTTCCAAGGTTTGATCAATATTTTGATTATGATGATGATTTCCAAACAGAAGCTAACTTTGCAGAAAACTCGGTTTTTGATTTTTGGGAGGAAGCTCAGTTTCATAAATTTGAGAAAAGTAAGCAGCCATTACCGGTCATCTATGACACTCATGAGGAGAACCTTGAGAGTTTAGAAGTAAGTGAAGAGTCTCGGACTCTTTGCTCTACTTCACTTCAGCCCGTCAGAGATAACATGCACATGATTGGAAATCAACAGGTTTTCAGCTTTGATGATGAGTTTGAGGAAGATGATGAAATCCTCAAGCAGGTTGTAAATGAGAAGCCTTTTCCTGAAATAGTTGAAGAAATCATTTTGGACATGGAATCTTCCTTAACTCCAGATTTGCAGCCACCAAGTTCCATTGAGTTACAAATTGCAGATGAAGAGGTAGAGGTTAATAAACACATGGGAGTTGTCACATTGTCCTTTCAAGATAATTTACTGTCAAAGTGTATCCTTGTTCATCAACCTGATGACCTTCACACAGTTTTCAGTCCACTTAATCAGAACACATCAGCTTGGAAAGAAAACTACACTGCAATACATGATGAGTCTGACAGTTCGAGTAATCATGAGGAAGAGTTGCTTTACCAAGGGGGTCCCAAATATAGTCAAGTGGAAGAAAGAGTAGTCCTGAATGAATCCTATATCTCAAAACCTCTAGATCGGGTATTATTCCAAGATCCATTTGTTATTTTCCTTGAGAAGTCTGAAAGAGTAGTGGGTTCTATCATGAACAAGTTGCTACCTAGAATGAGAAAAAACTTAAGCATTACTGTCCAGAAACAAACCAAACGAGAGTGGCCTTTTCATTATTTCTGCATCATGAAAAAACTAAACCAGAATCCCCCATGTGATCATCTACTTGACTGGTTGCATTGGAAAGAAGAGTTCACCAAATATATGTTGTGTACAGTTTAGATTAAGATAGAAAGACAATAGTAGAAAATAAGCTCAGCCTTGTGAGCACCTTTTAATTTGTAGTTTGTTTGAAGAAAAAGTGAAAAAACAGAAAATACCAAAACAATAAAAGATAGAAAAGAGGGCGAGTGAAGATAGAACAAAGCCCCATGTTCCAAAAAATAGTCCTTCGGAAAGCGAGCAAGTCTAAATGCCGCTACTAGTACTTCAATGTCTGTTCAGCTATCTCTAGCTTAACTACTAGCATGTTTAAATTATTACTCATAAGTTAGAGAGTGTGATAATAAACATCAGGTGGGGATTGACTCTCATCGCGAGCTAGATTATGGGAGAGACCTGTCCCAGCATGCTTAAAACAGTAACCAAAGAGAGAAGCGAGGGATGAAAAATACATTGTACATCATCTATTCGCTTCTAGTTTCTTTTGTTGCAGAATAACATTTGTGTGCGCCTTGTCTTTTATGCCGCAAATGCATGACAAATCGTACCGCTTAATCCCGATTTCTGATCATTTTAAATTCTCTGGTGTTGTAGATTAGAGAAATGAAATCCCACAACCGTTGTATTAATCTTTGAGAATGATCTAAATTGGTAGAGTAATGAAGGAGTTCATCGGGCCTTAATCCGAACTCCCGGCGATATAAGAGTAGAAATAGAGGGGTTCATTTTGCAAAAGAAAAGATATGACACAATCAAAAGGCTGCTAGTTCCAATGCGCCAAAGAGAAGAAAAAATGTTAGGAAAGATAGTGGGGTAGGTAGAAGTATCATTGATGTTAACCATGCTGTCACTTTTTCAGAAATAACATCAAGAGAAGGGTAAATTTTGCGCCAATGGATAAGGCACTGGTCTTCGTAAGCCAAAAATCTGAATTCTGGACACCTCCTGACGAGGAGCTGCCCTCCCCAAATGGAGCCACTGTTAGCCATCAGTATTTTTTTTTACATGTTAGTGATGACTATATCTACAGCTGAGTTTTCTAGAAACTGATTTCCTTATGTCAATATGTCATCCAGAAAACCCTCCTAAAACTTTTTTCGCCCTTCTACCTTTTCAGTTCGCCCATGTCGAAATCAAAACCTCATTATCACAATCCTATCTAGCTTCAGCCTTACTGGTCTGCCCATCAGCTTTAAAAGGCAAATCCACATCTCTTTCAAAAGTCTCCCCTATGTTAGGAAGTGGCGCATTAAGACATTTCACCCTTGGCAATCATCAAAAAGCCAAAAAGCCTTCATCTGCAACAGACCTACCATGACTGACCTCTTACTCTGCAAATGAAATTGACAAACAGCTCTAAGTCGCGCCACTTATATCCCTAGGTCTCAGCACTGCATAAACCCCAATCTCAAGCTGACTATTAGGTGTTTCATAATGTTTTATGGATTCTGCAAAGAACAGGAAATATAACTTCATCTCAGGAGGAAATTCTTGAATTTACAGTTAGAGGAACAGCTGCTTCTAAATGTAACATGAGCCTAAGATGTATCTGCAAAACAGAGAACCACTCATCAAGACCTTGCAGCTCTTTCCAGCATGAAAATCACAGTAAGAGAGGGACACCACTGTCTCAACAAACTGGTAAATTGTCATGGCCCAGAACCTCCTTCATTTACAAGTAGAGGGTAAGGGCGCCTCCTTCATCTACAAGCAGAGGGCGCTGGCCAGTATTGACTTAAAGGATTGCAGAAGCCCAGGTTTGCCTTTTGCTGAAAAGTGAAACAACGACTCCAGGTTTTCTGAGTGAGTAATGATCATAACAGGGATTGAGTCTGAAGTATGCAAGTTCAAAGGAAAACAGATTTTGGTCTGATAAAGGAGGTCATTTGAAGTTTTCAAATTATGTGAATTGTTAAACTTTAGAAAGGCAGGTCATTAGTAAAAATTCCAATCATAAGCAGCCTGCTGGTCCACAAGATCAAATTGAAGAGGCGCTCACAAAACATGTCATTACACAGGCAGAAGGAAAGGTGTTTTGTTTTTCAAAAGGCACTGACCTCCATAGTCACAGAGACTATCCTTCAAATAATTTGTCATGAGATGACCAAAACAAATGATGACATTTCAGTCACCCTCAGAGCAGTACAGTGAGACAATGACATTTTGGCTAGGGTTTTTCTGAAGCATAGTGGTGATTGCAAGCAGAGGTGACAGTATTGATGTTCTTTTTTAAGTTGGTTGCTTACCATCATAATCCAAGCAAATCCTTGTCATGCAGCATTATCAAATAATCTCCAGATACTTTGCTCAGTGAAAGGCCTCCTCCATTTATGAGCAGATGGCCAAAGCATTGCATATTGTCGAAGACTGATTTGATCAAAAGGTGCAGTGGAAGGATACAAAGGAAGTAAATAGAAGACTGTACATAGGTGAAAGATGGTTTTTATATTTCAAAATGCATTACACACAGGAAAGTGTCTTTCAAGAAATACATCATGATGAACAAGAAACAATATGAATATGTATGCATTGATACCAAAAAGGGCAGTTTTCTTAGGGGAAGAGGCCACACAGTCACCTCACTGTCACATGCCAAGAAGTTTAAAGGGAACTCCTTTTGAGTAAACAGAGAAATATAGTGAGAAAGCATGCAACCCAAAAGATGGAACTTACAGTCCAGGGAGAAGCTCATAAATCGCCTGGAAGTAGCAATTATCAAACAAATTGGTAAAAGACAGACCATCTCCTTTTAAAAAATGACAAAATGGCTTTCAAAGTTCTTCAACAGACCTTGTGTGGTTTTCTCTTTTAAAATATCACCAAGAAAGTAAAACAGTGAAAAGAGGTGAGCTATGGAATTATTGTATTACAAAAAGGTCAATACACTGGTCAAAGCAAAATGATAGCTGTGTATCAAAGAACCCTGTTTTTCCTGTTTCACAAGCTTATCTTTTCAGATATATACCCAGGATGGACATGGTGAATAGGCATACCAGTCATGAATAGACAAAGAAGTGGTTTTGATAGATTATCAGTGTTTTGGGAGTTTGAAACAAATGCAGCTTTCTCATTATTCAAAAAGGGCAGATATATCATAGGTAATGTACCTACAGGCAGGAAATTATTTTGGAAAAAAATAGGCGCCTTCCTGAAATCAAAAAACCATAACCAAATCCAAATTAAGTCAGCAATCTGGACGCCTGCATTAGAGAAAAGGTTGAGACAACTGTTAAAAAAAAACTGAGACTGTCAAAACAGGTTTACAAAACCATGTCCTCTCAGAAACAAGTCAGAACTCAGGTTTCCTCTTGACAGTTTTAAAAGAAGGGTTACTTTGCCTCATAAATATCACCAGCATCGTTAGAAACAGTGGCAGAAATTGTGAAGATATGGAAATATTTTTCAAAGTTTCAAGTTCGATGTTAAAGTGTCAAAAGGATCATGGAAACCTTGCAAAAGCCAAACAAGAATTCCACTTTACCTTTAAAAGACAAAGTGACCGTTAAGAAGTTGAAATGATATATTAAGGAGTGAAGATCGAGCGTGATTTTTCATTTTTGTCAAACGGAGCTCTGTACCTCACTTGGCATCAAAACAAGGTTTCCGGTCAAATTGCAGTAATTTTCCCTGTCTATAGCCGAGCGACGCGCCTGCCATTTCGCGCGACGCGCCTGGGAGCATTTTTACACGGGCGGTCAGTGTTGGCGCGACGCGCCTGTACAGTTGCGCGACGCGCCTGTACACGGCGCCCGACCGCCCGACAGCCCGACCCGACAGGCCACCCGGGTGGTTTTTCCTTGCGCGCCGTGCTGTCCTGAAAGAGTGCCGCGCATAATTAAGGACCTCCAAAGTTATCTCCAGCTCTCTCCAAGGATCTTCCATCGATTTCAAAGAGGTATTTTGAAATTTACCTTTGAAATTTTCGAAATCGCCAATACCCTACTCAACCACCGAAAGGCAGTGTTCATTGGATATTCTGTGACTGTTTTCTGTTCTTCAAAGGATCATTTTCAAATAGTTTTTCAGAGGGTATAGAGATATTCCTCCAAAATGACTGATATTTCCACATTGAAAGAAGCCCTGATTACTTTCTGAAGAGCAAACTCCTACAGCCTTTGTTCAAACTTTTAGAGCTTTAAAACCCGATTACCTCTACTCGAAACTGTAAAGTTGACTGTATAAACACACCAAGGTTAACTTCATGAGCATGTTTTTATTTAAATGAAGTGACATACACAAAGAAACAGTGAGGTTTAGTGGGAAAAAGTTTCTTGATCAGGCAGAAATTTATAGGTTGAAGCTGCAGACGAAGATTTTGTTATAGAGACAGGGTTTAGCTCTAAAGAGAAACAGTTCACACTGTCCTCAAGACATTACCACATTATTAAAAATAGTGAATTGCACTCAGAAAAGGGGTTGTTTTCACATATGCAAGTTGGTTGACTGCTTTGTGTTTTTCAAAGCTTATTAACAAGCTGTTATCCATCTAAAGTGAAGGTTTCTTAAACATAACCAGAGGTGTTATACGGGTAAGAGGTCTTGCCTATTCTGCAAAGTAAAAACCCTTGCAAGCCTTGTTGAAACTTTTTTGAGGCATTTTTCAAACTCTGTCACCTTGTTCAGAGCAGTAAAATTTGATTGTATACCTACACAGAAGTTTGACTGCATGTCCATAAGTTTGTTGTTTTATTTGCACTCCAAGAAGAACAGGTGGTTAATCCTTGAAATTCTACCTTGAAGCAGAGATACAGGAGTATTGCTTGACATCTAAAAATTCACAGAACAGGGTGAATTTGACACTGTATACATCATGCCTCATGCAGTCTGTCTGTTATTCCACTATACTGTATCATACTAAGAAGTGTTGACAGAGATATTCTAAGGGTGAAACAGGCCACTTTCTGAAGGGCAGGTTGTTGATGATTGAATTTTACATTGAAGACAGAGATGTAGGTGTGTTGATTGACCTCTGACAAATTCACAAGAAAAGGTGACTTTTTAACACTGTGCACAGGAAAATTTCCTGGTAGTCTGTCTTCTCTTTGTTATATGGTACCCTATTGAGAAATCTGCCTGGCTGAGGTACATTCAAAGGTAGAAGGCTAAGTTTTAAGATAGCAGAGGTTATGTATTCAAAGTAACATTGTTGAAAACCATCCAAATCACATTGTTTATCTGTCCAAGCAGCATATTGACACAGTTTGACTCCAGCAGGGCATTTTACACACAGTGAAGGCAGTTTGCCTCTTCCAAAGCATATTCAGGTCAAAATACCTCCAAGGCAAGACAGCAGGAGCGGTCCACATAAAAGATATGAGCCCATCTCTACAGAAGAGATTAATGCTCATCCATCTGTACTTTTCAACTTCCATGAAGTAGGTTGCCTTGATTTCTGCCAGAAGATAGAATAAGTCAAGAGTTTTTCGCCATTAACACACTTGTGCGCCCTGAGATTCAAAGAAAAACACTTCCAAGTGGCAGGTCTTGATTTCAAAATTTCTCCAAGGTATGTGTCCAAGGCCACCAAGATCCCGTATCATGGCGAAAAATGGTTTAAACAAGCTCATCTTGACTTAGAGGATTACAAACCTTTCATCAAGCCTGAACATAGAGAGGCTGTCACTGCTATTTTCCCTTTTTCATATCTCCTTGACAACTATGCTCCGCTTATGAAAGTCATAATGAAATATTTCACTTGTGAAGGGAGGTTTAATCGAATTTATGCCTATCATGTCCGTTTATTGATGCACTTTACTAGAAGCAGGCAACTAAACCTCCCTTACTTTTTGTTCAAGAGCATAGAGAAAATGGCATCTATTGTCCAAAAGAAGGCCCCACCTCAGCAAATCCCTTCTCTTTTTCATCATTCTTTGATCAAGATTATCTTCCTATACCAGCTAGAGAAGAAAGAGGTTCCATGGGATTTATTCATCAGCCATCCAGACTTCTCTACTGTTCCTCCTGTTCATGTGTCTCCTACTCAGCCTATCCATCGCCCGGTACCTTTGTCTAGTAGGCCTACTCCTAGGAGGCTCAGAATGACTACTGGACAGCCAAGTCAACAGGAGGAAGGAGAGGGTAGTAAACAGCAGAAAGAGGAAAGGGATGAGGGACAGCAGCAGATAGGTGATGAAGGACAGCAGGTCCATGATGAAGAATAGCAAGCTAAGGCTGCCACTCAAACAGTGACAAAGGTTGTTCCTAGCAAGAGGAAATTGCCCAAAAGGACATCTTCTATCATGCCAAGGAGGAAAAGCACCAGATTGGCTTTCAAAGGTAAAAGCAAAGTTGGAGAAAGTACCAAGCATGGAGGTGAATTAGCTGTCATCCCTATCCCAAGCGATGACAGTGATAATGAGGCCCGCCTCCTTGAAAACCTCCTCATTCACAAAGAGGGGCAAATTGAGGCATTAGAGGAAGATCTTCAAAATGAAATTTCAACCACTTCTTGGTTAGCTCATGAGATGAATGTTCATGCGGCCTCTCTATGAGGCCATGACGATTAAATTGGAAAAAAAGAGCGGCAAAGGCCAAGCAAGGATAGAAGAACTCATTGGTGAGTTTGATGAGGAGGAGGAGGAAGACCAACCTAGGTGGAAGAGGCCTAGGACCATCGGGCTTAAAAGAGCCTTGTAAAGCAGAGAGCAGAAGAACAAGCCCGTTTCCAAGCCTTTCCTCTCACTACACTCCTTCAGCAGGAAATTGAAGAAAACAAAGAGGCATGGCTTGAAAGAGCTAACAAGCACTTGGAAATGAAGTTTGAGAGGGCGAACAGAGATCTTGAGCTGCAAAGAAAGAGGACTCATCACTTTCAGAAGCTAAATCAGTTTGCCAAGCGAAAATTAAAGGCAGCCCAAGAGAAATTGAAGAAGGCAAAGGGGAAGCGCCCGGCACGAAAAGAGGGGAAAAGCATATTAGCCCTTGATATTTTGGTCTCATCTTCGGAGCATGTTGCTATGGACCCCTGAGGGTCATACATGCCAAATTTGAGCCATTTTCGACAACTTTTTGTTTTTTGGCATTTTTTGGGTTTTTTGTCGAAAACTCATAATTGCGCCATTTCAGTTTGAGGATTTGTCAAGGGAGAAGGATGATGCCTATCTGGATACATAATTCTATTGCGGAGGTCGGCGATTTTCGGGGCAATTTGGAGATCATTCAGCCCCTCAAATTGACGAAAAATACCCTCTTTGTTTTTTTGCACATTACACTTATTTTATCAGTAATTTGCTATTTCCCGGGTTTTTGCACACAGACACACAGGTACAGTTTGAAAGTTTAGACGTGATTGAGATGATTGCAGTTCATTTGAAAGTGAACCAGAGTACTCCTTTTCCTATGAAGAGCCTCATTTCGACATCGGGAAGGCTTCCATTTGCATCCAGCAAGTCAGGGGACCTTTTTCAGGCATAAATATGAAATATTTTTGTAATTTTTGAACTCCAAAAATCTGCTTTTCCCAAATGTGCGTTAAGCTATTTTTATCATTGGGAAATGATGTAAAGTCAATATAATTTCCGTTTTTAGCAGATTTTTAGATATTTTATGGGATATTTTGTGCCTTGGGCTTTGCAAAGCCTCAAGGACAAGTTTAGATATTTTGACTTGGCCAATGGGATAGCTAGTTGCTCCATGAGGTTTTCCTCCCTCAAGCCTATTTATTCCATGGGTTTCATTGTAAATCAAAGGCTGAAATTGAGAGAAGAATCAATATATTGGTCATATGAGCTTTGAAGAACATATTTGTGTTATGATTTTTGGACTGCCTCTTGGATGCTTTTGATGAATGATGAAGGATTGGTGATGGATTCCATGACATGGTAGAATGGTATAGTGTTTCTTGCTATGTTTTTTGTCTTCTAGTTTTCATCCATAATACATGCTTCTTGCTGCTATAGATCAGTAGAGATTAGTTTTGAGATATGCCCATGGAGGCACCTCAAAATTCCTGAATCTTCATAGCTTGATGTTTTCTTCTTCCTTTGTTATGCTATAGAATTCTTAATTGCTCTTTAGTAACCTAAGGATAATGTTTGCTAGTTTTATTTACAAGTTCTATGCATGTTGAGTAGGATGTATGGTGTGCCCTGCCTACCTATAAGCTATCCATAGTTCTGTCCATAAAACTTTCTCTTTGACTGATTTGTTGATCATCTTGTTGAACCAAGGAGGCCTAGTCCCGATCTAGCCCTTTGCCTAAAACTATGAAAGCTTGTTTGTCAAAGTGCCCAATAACTTAAAGACTGTGTTTAGGCATTCCGACATAGTATTTTGAGTTGTTAGTCCATCTTATGTGTTTTCCCCAAAGTCTGATAGCCATTTCCCAAAGTTAGAGGGTCTTATACTTCTATGCATGGCTTGAATGTTTGATTTCTATGTATTAATTAGCTCATAGTTACATTTAGCATGATTAATGGCTTGCTATAACATGTTTATGTCTGCTATCAACTAGTTACACTTGAAATCCCTTGTCTTTCACAAGCTTGATGTTCATTTACTCCATTTTGCCCAAAGATCCCTTCTACCGGGAATCAAATTGGCCCTACAGCAGCCTTACATCATCATCTCATAGCTTCCTTGACCTGTTTGACCCCATAGCCAAGTTGATCTAACTTCTTGTTATCCATTTTTATATCTTTGATCAGTTTTATCCCTCACAAACTTAAAAAACCAAAAATAAAAAAACTCACTTCATAACTAGCCTAATATCAGAACACCATAAGCAAACACACCGACATCTTTTACACATATAGAGAGAGCCCTCTCTGAGTCCAGGAAGGCTAGGTCCTTGGGCTCCAAAGCTTGGTTTGATGTTACATCATCATTTGGCTCACCAATCGGCCAAATCACGGGACCCTAACAGGTAGTTTCTCTGTAATTGGAATTTGGCAGCACAAAGAAAGTTTAAATATCAATTATTAATTTTTAGTGAGCGAAGAAGGGTAACTTTCCATTACGTTGGTAGACAAGTTTAATAAAGCATTGGTAAATGGAAAATAGACGCATAAGAATGTTTTCGAATTTTTTTTAAACATCAAAATTACGTTTTCCATCCTTCCTAACACGTATGAGAAAATAGGCATCAACATATTCCAGCCCGCAAATATAGGCAAAATGCCTTATGACGAGCGAAATTCTCGTCAAATTCCATCCCTGATAGCCATCCCTGGCCTTGTGGACAAGTCTTTCTATTTTGGCATACGACTTTTTGACATTTTCCATAATCTCCTTCATGTGGCTTTTGTTGCAATCATCCTCAAATTTTGTCTAGTTATTGGAAAAATGGTAGTATCCATGACACATTTTGCAACATATTGAATAATCTAATAATATTAAAAATTATGGTTAAGAACATAAATATTAAAAATTCTAATAAAAATTCACAATTTTTAATTTTATTAACAAATACTTATTTAATTATATAAATTTTAAAAATGCTATGAAAAATATTAAAATAAATTATATAATTGTAAATTAATTCAATGAATTTATATAAATTTGTTTAATGTATTGATTATAATATAATTGTATAGTTTGATTTATGTGATTTTTGTGGTTAAGTTAGAAATTCAAAATTCAAATATTTGTAGGAAAAGGATATCTATAAACAATGAAATCTTGTACATCAATTTAATACTAGCCTAGATGTATCTTAAATCCATATTTACTAATCACCGAGAGGGATCAAGTCCAAATTTAAGATCTAAGTTGGCACTCTTGCATTTCGTAATGGATTTTCTTGAATCCTTTAAATATATTTCATGATAAGAAATATCATGGGCAAATGCCATGGGAAAAATCATTAGTTTTCAAAACTTAGAGCCCAAAATACCATGGATAAATACCATGGGAGAAATCATTAGTTGTCAAAACTTAGAGCCCAAAACACCATGGACAAATACCATGGGAAAAATGATTAGTTGTCAAAACCTAGAGCCCAAAAACAAGTAGTAGTAAATTTCCATACTAGGTCAACACTATTAACTACTAGCCTAGATCCATTGTAACTGGTCTCTCTATCAACTACCAATCTAGATCCAAATCTATCAAGTGCCCAAAGAGATCAAATATATCAAGTGAAAACGTTTACTCAAGTTTTGCACTAAAAAAAGAGAGGTTTGCACATTAAGAAATTTGATCCCTCTGGATACTTGATAGAACTAGAGTTAAATGGATCTAGATTGGTTTAGTTATTAATAATTAATAATTATAATTATTTTTTTTATATGCAATTTGATACATAACATAATCTTACAATAAATATATATATATATATATATATATATATATATATATATATCACTAGTTACCATCTTATATTCATCTTCATTCCAGATCTATCAAGGATTGAAAATCAAATTTATTTTCACTCTAAAAAAATTTGCACCTCAAAATATTTTAACTCTCTAAAAACTTGGAAAATCTAGACTTAAAACAAATCTAAAATAATTTAATTTTTAATAATTATAATTAATAATTTATCTATTTATTTTTATTCAGGAACTAAAATATTTTAATTAATAATTATAATTTTTAGTTTATTTTTTATATAATTTTATAAAAGTAAAATATTTACTTAAGTTAAGTTACAACATTTTTAGAAACTAACCTTAAAAAAAACCTCTAACCAGAACCACAAGACATCAAAACCATTGTGTTTTATAAAGTATTATCCATAAATAATATATTAATTATAACAATGAATTTCACATAAAAGTTACTATTAATACATTGCTACAATACCCCGTCGAAAAATGGAGATTTGCTACAATAAAATTGAAAACAAGGGAGCTTGTACTTCGAAGAGAGGGAACCTTATAGAATCACAATCCTGGACGGTTTTCAAACTTCAATGGATATATCCTATGGAAGACATAGTTGTGCAGAGTAACATACCCAATACCTAGTCCGTGAAGCAGAAGTCAAATGGTGAAAGGCATTAGATTTTCACCGGATTTACTCAGGATCAAATTTCGGTGGAGACATACCACTTTTGTGTTTTGGCTAGAAGAGTAGGCGACCTCATAAAAGATGTCTTGCCTTTTGTTGAGACATAAGTTAATTGCTATTGTAGGCGGCTTGTAGGCTGTTGCACCTAGCCTAAGTTTATAGTGGCAGCCAGCTAGATTTGATCCTAGCCTTGTTGAAGAAACTCTCACCAGTTACCAATTACCTAGATTAAAAAAAAAAACATACCCAATACCTAGACTCACTAATCGAACATATATAGAAGATATATGTTATAGAAAGGTATAGTTGGGCACAGTAACATACTTAAGACATAGTTGACGTACTTGCCTAAATTCAAGGCTTTGCGTATAGCTCCAGAAATATTGATTGATCGCATTTACAAACGAGATCCACATGATAGAAATAATTACAATGAGTTCACATAGCTGTGAGTTATTCTGAACAATTGATTGCATGCGCACGAACAGAACGTGAAAGCTAGACAGGAACCCACTGGATCTCAACGCCAAGATTCCAGTTATTTGTGGGCAATCCGGGATTGATGTTGACCACACTTGTGTACGCACTGCAACCCCCCTCTTGCAACTGTATTTTGTGAGACGTCATGGCACTGTCTTTGAGATAAGTGCAGCAGAGCTTACCTCTGCATGCCTTGCCTTCTTTCTTGTCCCTTATAAACTGATGGCAAAGGCTGTTTGAGCTGCAGTTCAGAGGCGAAAGCAACAAAGCTTCAGAGCAATTAAACAACATGACGGTGTTGTGCTTTGAGATGTTGAATGGCAAACTCTCATCAAGGTGGAGTCCCCCTGCAGGAAAATCTGAGGATCTGCATGTAGCCACTCCTTTAGAAAACGGAGGCGGCCTAATCACCAGACTATAAGCAGACGAGTCAATGCTCACAATCGGATAAGCAATGCCATCCACTGACTTGAATTCCAGCTGATTACTGTTGCAGAATATGCGGTACTTTGGGTTACCACAGGACGTATCATCGGTACTCAAAGGATATGGAACAGCCATTCGCCCACAATTGGGACAACTTATATTTGCAGCACTGCACATGCAGACAACTATGGCAAACATCATAGTTAAAGTCCCGGAATTTCTCCCTATCAACATGATGATCAGAAGAAAAATCTAAACCAAATTGATGATATTATTTCAAAAAAATTGTGCTGAACATGTCACTGAGTAGGTGTATATATACATTCCAAGGCCGTTCTACTTACAGAAAGTTGCACATCCAACTTACACATGTCGCAAGCCTACATTGCGGTGTCACTGCTTGCGTAATGGGCAGTGGAAGATTAGGAATAGACAAATCAAAAAGCAGATTGCGGCATCTAACTGTTCATCGCTAAAATAAACTTCGGATTCTGCAAAATTATGGCGGATTCCCTATCTTTCGTTTTAAAATCGTGGAGACATAAAAGTGGCGAAACATTGACAGTATAAAGCAACCAATGACCTGAAAAAGTTGCTAAAGTTGCTTATATAGTAAAAACCAAACAAAAATCAGATTCTCTCTATGGATATCTTATATGAACACATATATATCTCTGCAATATTAGGTCAACTTGTCTGCTGTGTTTTTGGCTCCTCCGGGTTTACTTAGGTCAACTTGTCTGCTGTGTTTTTGGCTCCTCCGGATTTACTTAGGTTAACTTGTCTGCTGATTCTTTGGGTTCCAATGGCCAACACCATGTGAAAAGAATGTATCTATACTCTGTTTCAGCAAAAGTACACAACATTGACTGGGGATTCTTTCTTTCTGTTCTGTTATGTATTTTATTTTAATTTGACCGCAGAAACCATGGTTTGTGGCAGTGATTCAGTGATGGTACATCCACTGGCTGGATTTAGTAATATTCTGGCGACCGTAAAGCAAGCACTTGCTGGATTTAACAATATTATAACAACCGTACACTAATAAGTGCGCGGTGCACCAGATCTTTTTTTCTTACGAGGTTTAGCACTTTTGTCGTGGGGCACTTGCTTTGTCATCTTATAGTAATTTGCTTATTTCGCCTAGTTACACTATTTTCAGGTTGTTCAGCTCATTCTTCTGATAAAAAAATGAAGGAATATTTAAAGTAGTTGCATAGAAAAGGGACATCTGTATTAGAGAAGCAACTCCATCAAGATTTGAAAAAAAAGTGATTGACCAAATAGTCGTTGCAAGATAATAATAGAAGAGATAAAGCGTATATATGCAATAGTATGTTGATTCTTTTAACACACAGTTTGAAAGGTATGAAAGAGCTTTAGGCTTCTCAAGATAATCTCAAATGTATGACGAAGAGTATAAGGCTGCTAAAAGATCCTTTATAGAGGAGTCAAACAAAGAAAACGAGATTATATATTAAACAGTAGATGAAAAAAAAATGAAGTATGTGATTTTAAGAAGGAGAGGATGCTGAAGCTATTGATGGGACTGCATATCGATATCGATCTGCTGACGACTTAAGTGAGCTATTTCTTGTTATATATAATGAAAAAGGTATAAAGAAGCTAGTAAGTGGTAAAGCTTTGCAAAATTCTTAAAATCGCGAGTGGAGCTCCTAGCTCCACACATCAAAGATATCTTATACCTCTTCATAAACGCAGAGACATCAATAACACTTCCAGCTACAGTATTATTATTATCAACCCTTTTCTTGGAAATATTTTTGGGATCATGTTAGAGTGCAAAATCAACAAGTGGCCAAAAAAATAGGGAAAAAAAGCAAAGAGGTACACTAGCTTTAGGCCTAAACATTCTACCATTGATCATTTCATCACTCTAAGACATTTCATTGAAAAAGTTTGGAACAACTAAGGTAGAGAAGCTTTCTGCTACTTTATTGACTTCAAAAAAGTCTTTGGAAATGTCCCTAAAGATAAGCTTTGGCACAAAATGGAAAAAATGGGAGTCCCAATGGAATATAGGGCAGTTGTTCATAAGCTTTATGAGTGGGTTAGAGTCAAAATCAGAACAAAGGAATGCATGTATGAATGCTTTGGTAGTGACATTAGAGTCCCCCATGTTTGGTTTATATATTGATAAGCTGAATGAGTGAATAAACATTATCAAAGGATAAGACATCCAATTGGCTAGTTATGTGGTGAAACCACTTTTGTAAGAAAAAAAACTTATTCGTATTGCTAAATCTTCCCTAGGTTTGAGAGAACATTTGAAAGCTCCAGAACTATTTTTTCAAGAGGTTGGAATGCAAGTAAACACTAGGACGACCAAAGTCATTTTTTTTTCTTTAAAAAGAAAAAAGGTAGCAGGTTAACTTTTTCTTTAAGGGTAGCCCCTAGAGGGTTGTAGATGATTACAAATACCTCGAAATTAATTGGGTAGCCCCATGGAGGTTGTAGATGATTAAAAATACCTAGAAATTAATTTCCACTATAGGCTAAGCTGGGAGACATATAAATCAAAGAGAATCCAAGGAGGATGGAAACCTTCATACATTCTTTAAAACAAGTGCATACAAGAATTTCTGGGATTGAAAGACTAAGAAAACACTATTTGGTTTATTAGTGGTGCTAATTATCTTCTATGGTTGCAAGGTATAGGGGATAAACATGTCAAACCACAAATGACGACACATACATCTAATCACTAGTATTCTCAAGGTCAAATCAATAGTCTCATATAATATCCTTTTAGTTGAGGCTAGTATGTTTCTAATTGCAGCTTCAGTTATTATTCATCTGTTAAGTTGCCTAAAAAAAGGTTGAAAATATGGATAAGCATCACTAGCCCAAAATGGTTGTTGAAGAGGAGCTAAATCATCAGAAAAAGACATGAATGAAACAAATTAAAAGGTGGTTGGGAAAATGGGACAAAATATGCATGATTTTCACCACATTAAAGTACAGAGAAAAAAGTGGGTGTTAGAAAATTTTAGGACTACCATGTAGGCAAAACAAGTAGGAAAGAAAAAAAGCATATTATGTCAAATAATTTAACTGTATGCGGAAGCATGATGATAAAGGGTATTTGAAATATTCAACTAAGGGAAAGAATAAAAGTCTAATTGCACAACTGAGGACTAGCTTCCATCGTTTGAGATGTGAAACTAGCAAATGGATGGTCCCCAAAGAAGATTGAGAAGAAAGAACTTGCATTTTTTGCAGCTCATGGGTGGTTCAAACAAAATGACATTTTATCAAATAATGTGAAGCATATGAAGTTATTTGTAATTAGTTTGATAATAAACTAAAAGTGAAAAATATGACTGAAATTTTTGAGGAGGCAAGACTCACAAAACAACAAGTTTCTTACTCAATATTTATGATAGGAGAGCCAACTGCAAAATAATCCAAACAAATATTATGTTGTTATTTTTTGGTCTCTTAGATGGGAAAGTATCATGTACATCATATATATATATATCAATCATAGGAATCGAGTAGCTTTCCTGATCGTAGTTACTAGTAAACCTCAGGGGGTCTATGACTTGGTCTACTCTGCATAAACTGAATCATAAGTTGGGGGATTGAACCTTGGATCTCTCAATTTTCTCATGACTCACATTACTTCAATTACCAATTTAGTTGAGGTAAAACAACTTTATTATAATAAATAAATAAATTAAATAATATATTTAAAAAATAAATATTTACAAAGTTAAATTATAGATTGTAAAAATATTATCATGTTAGATGCTTTTTATAATGTTTATATTCCTATCATAAAAATGGGGAAGTGCCACCTCAAAGTCCCCTAAAATTATGCTTTTTAAAAACAATTTTTGATATGTTTGGAACAAAATATGTTATAGAGTATTATTTAGGATTATTATGATAATTTGCAATTGTGGTTAAAATATATTTTTAATATATAAATATAATTATTATATATTGGAAAGCATATTCATTATATATATATATATATATATATATATATATATATATATATATAATTTAAGACTAATATAATAACATAATAATTTGGAGTTATGATATTTATATCATTCTTGAAATAAAGTATAATCATTATCAATATCCAAAATAAAAGAGTGTATATGAATTACAAGCTCTACATTGTGATAGTGTTTATAAAAATTAATGCATCTCCTTACACATACTCAAATTAAATTAAGAAACATCACTAGAGTAGACACGTAATAACCTAAAATAATGTTTTACAAATAAACCCTTACATATGATGAGCTCAAAGAATATGAAAGTCATCACTCGCTTGTCTTCTCGTGGTATGATAGGTTGATCGTGTCACTCAGATGGTATCTTCTCCACTCGGTTTCAAATCCTATGAGGGGACACCATGGCCTATCATAGTAAGGATGTAAGGATAGGCGTCTCATTGGAGTCTGGGATTTTGGCTCTAGTTTCTAGTGGTCTTCGGACATCTTAGTTTTAGGATGAACTATGAGTTTCTTATATATATGACTTGCGGGTTATTGAATATACTGGAGAATTTTCTAGTTCTCCATTAACTATTTTTCTTTAAAAATCATCACTCTATTAACATGAAACCATTTTAGTTTTCAAAAATTACATTTATATAATGAAGTTAGTGATACATAGTTATATAAAAACACTCTCATTTCATGCTAAACATCTTGAAATTCAAATAAAATCATTACACTTGATATAATTTTAAGTAATGTATAATATATATAGAATTTACTTAAATGTAGGATGATAATATAATGACCTTTAAGAGAATCCACCATCATTCACTGCAAATTTGGTTGGAGAATATCTAAATGAGGCATAGTTAAAGGAGACATAAGGTCTTCTATGATGGTAATTAGGATGATAGGCATTCCCTTTTGAATCTTATCCCACCTAGATTTTTCTACTCCTTCTCCCTGCTCCATCTAATCGGTTGAAGTAGTTTTAACCATTGATCTGAAAAGTGTGGACCTCTATCACCGCACATTATGGATTTGGTTCTTTTATTTTAACATATGTCTCTTGGTGTGGTCGTTAGATGAGACAGGTTGAACACTGGCAGGGGTTCTGAATGCAACAAAGTTTTGGTATTTGATAATACGATTTGGATGAGAAAGAAATATATAATTATTTTTTCATCTCCTATCGAAATCCTTTAACCGAGATGGATGACCTTCTCACCTATGTGCGTTCTAGAGAATGTCGACCCTCAAGGAAAATTCTCAAAATGGATACCCCACATGAATTCAAAGGCTTCTTCTCGCATTTCAGTGTTCTGCCCACTGAGGGTTCAGAGGAGGATGAGTTCTATTCACGTGGCCATGGAGAACTATGAGATCATAAGTATATCAAGAATACGAGCACCGAAAGTCCTAGATGGTGGTGCTTTGCAAATATTTGAACTCTGTCTTATTCTCTCCTTTTTGTATTTTACATACTTTCCCTTTTTGTATAAAAGTAATAAATTCGAGTCTATCTAAGGAATTTTGGGTTTTTTAGTGGATGTAGGATTTCAATTATGCCATTCCTTGGGGGTGGAACATGGTCTGGAATAGGCACATCTCTCATATCCAATATCAGAGAAGAACACCACATAATATGACGCTCACATTCTATGTATTTCCTTCTCCCAAGGTCTCAGATACAGTAGTGGAACCCTCCGATGTTACATTCTTTGTTGACTAGCTGGTGGAAAACGCAGATGAGTGTATGGTTCTTGTCAATGATGCCCTCTATGAAATTTTATTTAGTACACTGAAGCGCACTTCTCCCAGTTGTATGTAGCATTGTATCTCACTTTATTTCATCTTATGCTTAGGGGCTAAGGTTTATGTATGGGTGAATTGATATTATGGTTTAGTGTTTATAAATGAGTCAACTAGGGTTAAGGTTTACATATTTCTTATCCGGGTTTTTGGATTTGCAGTCAGTTATTTGAACCATTTAATCTGTGTGACCATGAGTGGAGTGACATGTTGTCTAAGATTTCTTAACTAGATGAACTCAGACTTGAGGATTATTTCAGTGAAGTTGATTCCCTTCCCTCATATTCATTCATTCATTATGGGATTCGTTCCCTTGACCTCTTGAGGTTTCCAGTAGTACATAGCACTTTCAATTCTAGAGTTCATGCAGCAGATGTTACACTCCAAGAACATGATGTGTGCTACGGATCCTCGGCACAGAAGGTACCTTGACATCTGCCATATTAAAGGGAAGATGAGCGACAAAAAAGTGGATGAGAATCCACCATGTAGAAACAACATGTTACTTACATCCAATTTTCCTCACCCAGGCATATGATACAATAACAAAAAATCCCACCAAGAGCTCCCTTCAAAATCAATCCCGTTAACAGTGGAAAGAACAGATGGAATTCCATTAAGTAATAATGCAGGGTAACTGCCCTATATGTAAACCCTTAGTGCACTTAACAATGGAGGTATAATCCCAATTTATTTATTTTAACTCATTTTTCCTTTTCCTTTTTTATTTTTACCTTTAAGGTGCTAATGCAGGTTTCACTTTTAAGTTTCACGCTACGTTTTAGGCTCATATGGTAGCTTTTTATTTCACTAACATGATGTACATTGATATGTTAGGAACATATGACAGTTTTGGGCTTTCTATTTTATCTCATATATCATAATTCTCTGGTTTGTCTTTAGAATCTGCAATAGTTTTATAGGTTCAAGAATGCTTGATCTTTTTTGGCTTAATTTTCCATTCACGGTCATATAGGTAATTTGCAGAAAAATTAATATTAGGGTTCATTGTTATTAGGGATTTTTTCACCTTGTGATCATATTCCAATATCTCACTAGTTCTGTCATGAAATGTGTAATTGATATGGTACACGATATTTGATAAGTAGGGGAAGCTTTTAAAGCTTTCATTGTTAAAACCTAGTGATTTAGACTTCCATATCTCTATGGTAGAGTGCAATCTCCTTCATGAACGTCCATTATGATCAATAGAGTTCTCATGCGTTATACGAGGATTATAGTGTTCTTGATACAATATATTTATTTGTCAATAATGTTGTTATTTCATTATTTTTTTTTTTTATTCTAATGTTTGTATCCCTTAACAAGTTTTTAGTCTGATCAGCCTGATCAAACTCAAGGCTACAACAATCTTGAGCAGAATTATAAATCTACGAATAATATCTATGGACCATCATATAATGTAATGTGGTTCATGACGAATAACTACCAAGCTACTTCAAACGAAATGAATCACATGAGAAATGCTACAAATTATTTTCTAAATACTGCAATTACTATTGTAGTTGTTATCACCACAATTGCTAAAGTTAAACCTTGGCCAAGGGCAATGCATGAGGGTGTGAAATTGGGAATGCCAACTGGCTCATGATGAACCAAGCCGTAGAAGATCAAAGCAATTGGAATAATAATAATAATGCAAATAGTGTTGAAGAAGATGCTACCATAACTCAAAGTCTGAGCATAATGCATAATTTGGGTAGTAACAATAATCATGTAAATGGGAATGACTATAATATTCTCTTGGGCTATAGTCTCCATCTCTCTCAGAGCCCAATCAACGATGTCTATGGATTTCTAAAGTTGAACTAGGTCATAAGGAGCCAAGCTTCAGAAGAAGCCAATATGAATAATACCACCACATTTCCTTGCCATATTCCTGTTCTTTCCACCACCTCCATGCCTAAAGAAATGAGTAGCAATGGATGTTGGTGTCTAGATGTGAACAATATTCAACCCTTTTTCCACATAAATTATCAACCCAAGGGCATTATTTATTTCAAGACTAACGGCACAGTATATGCAGGAGCAATCACATGACCTGTTGTAGATCACAGGCTTAAATCAATAAACACACGAACTAATGCAACAACATTTAAAATAGATTACATAATTAAAAAGACATTCACATCAATTGAAATATTACACTCGAACAACAGTAACAGAATCAAACTAAAACATGAAAAAAATGAAAATAAAGGAAACACAACACCTAATTAGAAGAGAGGGTCAAACTCTTAGATCAGGGCTACGGTAAGCTCATGAATTACAAGTGAAACAACAGGGTGTTGTGCATTCAATTAATTGAAAAATTTACGGTTACAAAATCTATAGGTAATGGGCTATTGGCGAGAGAACATGTCTCGCAGAGAAGACCCGGGTTCAGGCTAAGGGCCAACAAGGTTTTCCTCCATAGTCTAGTTTCATGCCGGCATTTGCACTCTGCTCCGAAGAGCTGAGAGTCTCACCCGAGGCATGCCACGACCTTACTGTGATAGGGAGTCGATTGGTATCATTCCAACAACGTCAATACAGTTGAATCAAAGCTAATTTAAAAGTCTAAGCGACCATAACACAACGTTCCATAACATATACCTCTCAGGGAAGCGTTCAGACTTACAATAAATAAAATTTTAAAAGGTGCTTGCAAAACCATTCATTCAAAACCATAACGTATACTTGGAACAACATTCCTGATTATATTAATCATCATTCATCAGTGGCAAACTATTGCAAGGCTCATTTGTGTGAGCATGAATAGAGCAGAATATAATAATTCCTATTGGATAGAGAGAAAATATAAAAACACAAAGGAATGGAGAACAGTAAAACATAGACAGAGCTCTCCTGTAGCTCCCTGTTGCCTATTCCCATCTGCGCCAACCTTCCTACTCGCTAGTTGGCTGCCTATTTGTTCTACTGCCAGTGTGATTGACAGTTCCTCCTTTCTTCTCACTCAGTTGTATTCTGTTTCTTTCTGTTCATCGAGAGTTCACTGCTTGTTTCCTTTTGCACTCTTCCGCCATCTATACTTGCTCTTGCAACAGCTGCGACACCTGTCCTTTGCTCCTTCGCAACCTTGACATCTTTTCGCCTACCGTGGTTGTGTTCTGCCATGTACTAGCCGTAACTCAAAATCTATTAAATTTCAAAACAAGGGCCCCAACAGGCCCCGACCACATCCTATTGACTCACCCCGAGTCAATTGTCTTGTACTGTCTCTACTTCCATGGGTCCGCTCGACCCTGTGCCCTGTTTTGCCTGCTTGCCTCCTCCTGGTTGTCCAAACAAGGGCCCCCGCTTTGGAACCTTGGTTAGAGTTGATGCTTTGAGTTCTTGGAAGGTTGCGATGGACTACTGCCACCCTTGCATTATCTCTTCAGTTTTAGCTGTGATTTTTGTGACAGCTTCTTCCCTTGCATTCAGTGGAAAGGCGCCGAACACTGTGTTGATCTGAGTGTTGGCCTCAGAGGCCAATTGCTGCATTGTCTGTGCACTGAGTTTTACGGGCTGCCGAAGCTCCCAGATGGCATGCTTTGCCACCGTTGAGATCTCTTCTATTTGTTGTATCTGGACTTCTAACACATCTGCCTGGCCGTATAGTTGGTCAAGTCCTGTCAAGTCCATGGCTTCCTGGATTTCTCTGGAGGTCTGTTATAGTTGTAACGAGACCGATTGTGCCTTCATCGTAAGGGTTGTCGAGCATTCTTGCAGACCCTTCAGTAGGTCATATGCTTCTCTTGCTGCAGTACTTAGAACTTCCTTCATTTTCGTTACTTGGCCCTGTCTTTCTGATATCTGTGCCAAGTACACAACCGCTGGGTCGAGCAATGTGAGTCAGGCTGCCAATGCCGCTTTGAGTTCCACATTTTCCTGGTGAAGATTTGAATATGCTACCCTGAGGTGGATCGCCTGCTCGGCTACATCAGTCTCCTACATCTCTTTTGGTATTTGACTACTGCTGGCCGTTACTATAGGCCAAAGTCCCCTGAAAGCCCTGGTTACTATTTCCAGTTGTTCTTGTAGCTGCTCCTTTTCCGTCGTCAGTTTTTCACATTGTTCAGTAAACATGCTTATCTGTTGTTGTTGCTGCTCGCATTTATGCTCGAGCTCCGAGTGGAGCCTCTCGGCCTGTTGTGCTGCTTTCTGAATGAAATGGTACAGCTGACCTGTCCCCCATGTCTCCATGATTTCGGCACCGGAGGTACCCTAATTTGGCATTCGCACACGGAGTGGTTGTCTGCTGGCAACCGATCTTGCTGATTGGTCCTGAGGCGACTGTGGCAGTGTTTGGTGTGGTATTCAATCACTGGATTCCACCATATTTAGATCTGGTTGCCCTTCTTGACCTACTAGGTCGAGTGGTTGGAGTGGAGTCTACTCGGGGAGTGGCCTAGCTGTTTCTTCTTTTGACTACTCTAACTGATTGATGAGGTCGGTAAAAGTAGTTTGCAGGATCACGGTTGGGTTAACTGGGGGTACCATTTCTATAACCGAGTTAACCTCCATTCCGTGGTCCCCATTGTTTATTCTTCTGACGACTGGATCAGACGCGGTGGCTGATAAAGTGGATGGTGCAGAGTTGTGGGGTTCTGAGGAGATGAATGAGGTGGTGGGTGGTAGTTGGTGTGAGCGGCGTGGCGACATGCGGATGTTTTAAAAATCAATGGGGTATATGGGGTTGTGGGGTGGTAACCCCCTCGCCTCTTTGGGCTCAACTATGTGCTCTTCTCGGATTGGTACCCCTATGCTTAACTGTCAAGGTGGATCCTCTCTTGTGAGGTCGACCACCGGGCTAGATTCTGCAACCTTGGCCCTTTTGGCCTTCGGTGCCATTGCTGGTTTCATAGCTTTACTCTTTCCAACCAGCGTTGTAGTTGTTGGGGGTGGTGAACTGAACAAGACATTGGGGATGGGCGCAAAGATGGAGGACATGCTGGGAGATGGGTTAGACTGGGATGCATGAAATTCTGAAAAGGTTGGAAATGGAGTGGCATCACTTGCTACTACTTGAACTACTTTATTAAATCTTTTTTACCTTAGTGTTCAGCTGTTGAATAATTTGGAAGAGCTGCAGGTTTGACATCCTGTTCGTTGCTTCCTTCGTAGTTTCTCTTGGTAGCAGGTTTGGCAGCATTCCGTCAAAGAAGTACGTGTACACTCCATCCCTGATCTCCATCGCCACTCCTGGCCACGAACAGACCTCCGTGTGGAAGACTGCTTCATTAAGTTGGAACTTTAGAGGCCTCATCTAGAAAGTTGTTTCTGGTACACATGTAGGCCTGAGAAACATATGCTTATGTGTGACTCCAAACCAGACCTGCTCACTATATCCATCTAGTAGGTTTCTTGGAATTCTTCGTTGACTCATTACGACGTCAACCATTTGGCCATACCAAAATCTGAAGGCTTCTGCATTCACTTCCTTGGTGCTAGGGTCTCCAGACATCTTCCATGGCACAAATTTCATCACCACAGGTTGGTCTTCTATTATTTCTACTGGTATCCTGATGCTAGGGAAGGTCCATTTACACATGGCCAGCGCCATGATCAAATACCCATAGCTAAACCCAGTCGCTCTCTTGTAATTGTCCTCACAAGCTTAGAACAATTATTTCAGCAGGAAAGAGCACCGGGCTTCACCTTTATCCCCCGACACAAGTGCTCCATGTTATCACTCAGGTTTTTCTAGAAGTTGTGTAAGAGGAAAGTATACCCGAGGTAACCACAAACCAACCTTTAGATGCAGAATCTAGCCAATCTGCATCCAGAGAGGGCTCTCTCTTTATGATTTATCTTTGTTTTTGAATGATTTTAGGCTAGTTATAGATTCAAAGTTTGTTTTGGGAAAATGGTGGAATCCACAAACTAAGGGCAAGGTTGAGGGCTTTCAGTCCATTGGGCTATGGGAGTCTAAGGATGGCTTTACTGGATTTCTTTTCTAAACACAAGATGGTATTACAGGGCAAGATAGCTAGACAGAGAACAATCCTTAAAATTTAAAGTGGATGGATGGTCTTGAAGGGATGAAAGGCAGCAAAGAATCTTTCACCATATTCAAGAGAAAGAAGAGAAATGACTACAAGCAAAGAGCAATGAAGGATTCTTTGTTACAGTAATCAACAATGTTTAAATCAGCAAAACATGAGCAATTAAGAATTCATGTTTATAACTAATCCAGAAGAAAACATCAAGAATAATCACATTTGAAAACAGAGTACAATTAAGCAAATTCTGTTTCAATCTTTTATGTAAACTATTCAGAAAGGATATGATGATAGCATAAACTAATATAAAATTTAAACACAAGGGTTGGAAAACTTATTGAACTGAAGTCCAACACATGAATCCTGCAACAAGTCCAGTGCTTCAAAACGTCATCCAGTAAGCCACAAGTAAATTTGTCCAAAAGCTTTTTATTCCGAAACCTCAATGTTACAGCAGAGTAATAGAATCCCCCCAAATGCTTCCAAGAGTGGAGTATTTATACAAATTCTAAACTAAAATATCTTGAAACAAATATCAAAATTGGTTCACAAATCTCTCCAACTATTTACATAAATAGAACTAAAGTAAAGGACACTCAAACTATTTGGCACTATTTTTGATGGATAGGTGATGACAAAGAGGAGAATTCAAATTTGATCCAAATCTTATTTGATGATGAGGCATCCAAGTCACTAACTGCTTCCTTTCTTTGTGCAATCTGCTCCAACAATTCTGCAAACTTGGGGTCCAATGATATCTTCGTATTTCTCAATCCGTAATATATATGTAAAAAGTGAAAGAGGTTATTGTGGATTAATATGTTGGTGAGATAAACCTCCTTCAGTTTCCCAAAATTCCTCTCCAGCTGTGCATAATATTCTCTGTAAAAAATATGCGTAAAACAGAGTTTTACAGAGTCTGAAAAATGGCCTGTAAAGATGCGCATGTATCTCTCATTATAAAACCACTGTGAAAAAACTGAGATAGGTTTTTGTATATGGTTCTCTTAGGAACAAAAACCTCCTTCATTTTTGTGAAATGTATTTCTAATTGGCCACAATATTCTCTGCAAAATGATGACTTGACTGTAATTTTCTGCAAAAAGTGCTTTCCAACTTTGTTTAATATTTCCAAAACCATAATAGCTGTTAGAAACGTGAGAGAGGTTTTTGTAGATGGTCCTCTTAAGAACATAAACCTCCTTCAGTTTTGTAAAATTCATCTTTTATTGATCACAATAGTTTCTGCAAAACTATGACTAAAATATGCAATTTATGCAAAAATGTTCCTTCTTGTTGTATTTTTCATCTTTTCACTTTTTTGTTCCTTTGACTGTTTTACTTTCACTTTAGATAAACTTCAATGTTGGTGAAATTATTTTCATCTCTTTTTACCATTTTACTGCCTCTGTAATTACTTTTACTGTTTTACCTTTGACCGCTCTGTAACTTCATTTTTACTTTCACTCTGACTTTTACCTGATACACTTTAACCACTGATACTCTTTAATCCTGATACTCTTTGATTGTTCTTTACCGTGTTAGACTGAGCAGTAATTGGGAAAAGGACATTCTGGTTAGGGGACATTACTGCTCTTTGAGTTGGATCATAGTTAGAATGGCAATAGTGGACAATTTCTGGGAAAATAATGACTGAGGGGATGAGATACCTTGGGAGATTGGATTCCCACAACCCTATAAGATCTTTCCCCTTTGAGTATTCGTCTCTGCAGCGACAATAGCTCAATAGGGGACTTTCATCAAAACGCAGGTCTTTAATTTGGAAATCTTCATCTATCAAAGGTAAATAGTCCAATTCACGGTGAGGAGCATTCAATGGAGTGATATTAAGAGCTGCCTGGACCTCCATTTTGGTTCTTGTGGATTCAAAAATGGAGGTTTTCGTTTTTTCTTACAGACCGGACGGGATATCTGACAAAGGAGGAAATTGGAACAATGTGCAGGTTTTGGGGGCAATTTCACAGGTTTAAAATCTTCAGGGAGGACTCAGCAATGATTTTTAACCACTTTCTAAGCGAAAAACAAAGGAAACTGAGTTTTTCGTGCAGTCGGGGCGTAAAATGATAAATACCTGTTTTTAGACGGAAACTGGTTCTTTGACAGGTAATGAGCAATGGCAGGGACGTTCTTCAACACGGGCGCAGCAGAATTTTGGGGCGAAATGGTCAATCACAGCAGAAATTTCAAAAATCGCAGCGGGAGCACCGTTCTTCTCAGAATAATGAAAATAACTAAAAAACACAAAAAAATGGCTTATTCACAAGTTAAAAGGTTTTTTGTTTTTTTCGAGATGTGACGTCATGGTAGTACGGGATGACGTGTGCAGAGTCAGGCGGTAAGTGGTAAGCGGGAAGTGGTGAGCCCGCACCGCTTATGGACGAAGGCGGTAAAGGACGCGGGGGGAGCGATTCCATAGTTTTAACGCCACGTGGAATGCTGACTTTTCAAAAACCGCCCATCCCCCGCTGGTTAACATGCTGGCAAGGGATGGGCAGCGGGATTGATGATCACCGTTGATCAACGAATGGATGATCCAACGGCTGAAAGGGATGGGGACTTGTGCGATTTCAAAGGTGGGCCCGTCAAGGTTTAAAAAGGTTTTAATGCGTAATGTAATCATCCCGGGGAAAAGTTAATAGGCGGCAATGGTTGTTAATTAGTCCAAATGATTAATTAACCCCATGAAATTATGAAATGGATTGCGGCGGAGCTTGGCCAGGTGGAATGCCACGTGGAATGCTGACGGTGGCATAGACTTTCGCAAAGTTTATTGATATGTTTTTGGTATTAAACATACTTGTCGTATGTCTAAAGTTTTTTGTATATATTTTATTATATGATGAATGAATTAATATAATTAATTCATCATAGGGGCGGAATTTATATATAAGGCTATAGTTTTAACCAAAGGGCTTATAAAGCGGGGCGTTTATTTTAAATGTGCGGGAATATATACTTTGGTAAAACATTATAATAAAGGGTTTTGGGGATATTTATTAGAAAAGGGAGTTATATACTTAGGAAAAGGGATTTGACTAGGGATTTAATATAGTAAAATCAAATGTTAATATGAAAAAGGACAAGGAAAATCAAAACATCTTTGTACATCTAAGAAAGTGATAACTTATGAAGTAAATTGCAACTTTTTATCTTCAACACTTAAACTTAGAATAACAAGTTGTTTTGAGGAATTTTATGGAATATTGCATCAGTTTCCTAAGTAAAATAGGATTTTACTTAGGAAAAAGTTAAAGATGGAAGATAATCAATGATGGATTATTTTAAGTGCTTAGGTCTTTTTGATCATTAGGCCGAGGGTCCGGTCCCTCCAGAAGTCAAGGAAATGCCTTGAGCCCCTTTGATCTCAAATTACCTTAGTACTTTTGGGGAAATTAGTAAAACTCTTGAGGGGGAAATGATGAGGGAGGTTAATGAATTTGACTTTGCTTGCTGTGATTTTCTAGTGTATTTCCTGCTTTAGTACTTGTGATGAAAGTAAATGATTAACCAACACTTTGCAGCACCATTCATCAGATAACACTTTGCAGCACCATCTACCTACCCTATCTACTTAACACTACCATTTTGTCTTCTTTATTAGGGTGCATTTAGACTTGCAAACCCCGATCAATCTTTTCTTTTTACATGATGAATCTATCTATTTCTACCCTTATTACATCCAAGGGCTCAGATTAAACTGTTGAGCACCTTTTATTCACTCTACCTAGCTACTTATCTGCCAAGATTAAACTGTTTGGCTAGATATTTATTCTCTAATCTATAACATGAAATTGAAATATGACTAAGCCAACTTTAAACAGTTTGACTTATTCATGAATTGTGGCAAAGCTGCACACAATTGCTTTATTACAACAGATGAAAAAGTAGTGGCATTTGGATTTGCACACTTTCCTTGGTCTATTTTTTGCTCGGGGTTCATTTCTTTCTTTTTTTTGACCATTGTATTCTTTTTACCCTTTGATCTTTCTTTTAGGGTATACCCTCTTTACATTTTTTTATTTTTTGATTTTTTGGTTTTTTCAAAGAATATGGAACACCTTTGCTTCAAGTAAGAAGGTTTGAACATATTCCATAATTCAATCAAGACAATCATGAAATATGAAACCTATTGGTATAGGAGGCTAACACTGGCTCCACTTGGGGATGGCTTTTCCTTGTGGAAAGTCAAGAACAGCAGGTCAGATGCCTCAAAATGTCTTCAAACTGAAAGTATGAAATCTTCCTTCTTCTGGTAGCTTTATTTTACATATGATAGTGAAAATTTTGAAGCTTAGGGCCTTCACTTCGGGCTTCAAATTCAGTAAGTCACCATCTAATTAAAACTGTGTTTCCCAGTTGGAAATCTTGAATTGAATATAGTCCTTTTTCTGAAACCTGAAATCTGATCTGAAACTAAAACAACACACAAAAATTTCAAACCAACTTAATGAAAAACTAACTGAAAATTGAAAACAAAAAAATGCTCAAAATTCTAAGCTTATTAGCACTCATTTACCTACTTTAATCTACTAAAAATCTTATTGAATCAGGTAACACAAAAATGCCAATGAAGCCAATCAAGTAGATGTAAAAATAAATGGATAACTTGATTGCTTGTGATCAAAATTGGAAGTATGTTATGATCATGTGCCTTTATAATAAATGATATGATGTGTAAAGGCCATTTTTGATGTATTTGATCCTTATAGAGAAAACATGTTTGCATATTTGGGCTTAAAAGATTCTCCATATAATCTGATATAGGATCAATAAAAGCATGATGTATGTTATTTACTTCTAGGCCTTCAATGACTAATTGTTCAATTGAATTATGAATATTAGACCATAAACTTATTTCTTCAGTCTTGTGTTTGAAAGAATAATCATCTTCAATATCCAAGTCAAAAGATAGTACAATTTCATCTTGCTTTGGAGAAGGAAGATTTTCAAAGAACTCTTTAGGATTTCGGAAATTGTATGACTGAATTTGAGAATGCAAAATTTTGATTTCATTTTCATAATTTTCAAAAATTATATCAAGAAGCCATTTTTTAACTCGAGGAGAACATTTTCTTGATTTTAAAAATAAGAAAGAAATCTCTTAGAAAATCCTCATCAAACCGAAGTTTTGATAACTCATCCTAATTCATTTAAAATTTCATCAAATGGAAGATTTTCCATAAACCACAATATCCAAGATCATTATTAATGCTTTGGAATATGGATTATTCGTTGTGGAATTTCTTTGAAACTTGAAGCTCTTGATTCTCGATCAATGCTGGTTCGATTGGAAAATGATATCAAAAAAATCGAAGAATGATGCTCGAATGTGCATGGAGATTTTATATTTACAATTTTCAAAAGAGATGAAATTAAAAACAACTCTAAGTTCTTCTCTAAAATACAATATACATTGGAAAACTCTATCAATTTAGAAAGAACATAATGTCTTGGATAACAACCAAGTTGAAAGCCCGATCTTTCCATATTGTTCTTCCAGGTTCATTCCTCCAAAGGAGTCTTTAGTAGTGAAATTGATTTTGGAGTCGCTTGTGGATGATTTTAACTCTTGTGTGTCCGATCCCCGACTACCATCATAGATCGTATCTAACCGTAAAACAATTTCGAAGAAAAGGTTCTTCACGAAACTAAATTTTGAATATTTTATGATTATTTTATTTTTTGTGAATTTTCAAAACAACTTCTACAAATTCTTCAAGAAAATTTAAGATTTTTAATTAAAATTTTCTCAAAGATTTATTAAACTAGAGAGTCTGATTGAATGTTTGAAACTAAGGTTCAATGTATAAGCTAAATCAGAGATAGACTGAAGCAGCTTTTATTTACTTTTGCAATTGCAGAGCAAAAGCAATTTCAAAGGCTACCTGGCTGATCTTCAGACTCTGTCCATAGCTTATAAATAAAACAATAGTATCAATAAAATGATTCAGATCCCCGGTATGGTCGCCACTATGTTATCACTCAGGTTTTCCTAGAAGTTGTGTAAGAGGAAAGTATACCCGAGGTAACCACAAACCAACCTTTTAGATGCAGAATCTAGCCAATCTGCATCCAGAGAGGGCTCTCTCTTTATGATTTATCTTTGTTCTTAAAAGGTTTTAGGCTAGTTATAAATTCAAAGTTTGTTTTGGGAAAATGGTGGAATCCACAAACTAAGGGCAAGGTTGAGAGCTTTCAGTCCATTGGGCTATGGAGTCAAAGGATGGCTTTACTGGATTTCTATTCTACGCACAAGACGGTATTACAGGGCAAGATAGCTAGACAGAGAACAATCCTTAAAATTTAAAGTGGGTGGGATGATCTTGAAGGGATGAAAGGCAACTAAGAATCTTTCACCATGTTCAAAGGAAAGAAGTGAATTGACTACAAACAAAGAGCAATAAAGGATTCTTTATTATAGCAATCAACGGTGCTTAAATTAGCGAAGCAGGAGCATTTAAGAATTCATGCTTATAGCTAATTTAGAAGAAAACATTTAGGAACAATCACATTTGAAAACAGAGTACAATTAAGCAAATTCTATTTCAATCCTTTATGTAAATTATTCAGAAATTGATATGATGGTATTATAAACTAATATAAAATTTCAGACAAAGGGTAGAAACACTTATTGAGCTGTAGTCCAACACATGAATCCTGCAACAAGTCCAGTGCTTCAAATCGTCATCCAGTAAGCCACAAGTAAATTTCTCCAAAAGATTTTATTCCGAAAATCTCAGTGTTACAGCAGAGTAATAGAATCCACCCCAAATGCTTCCAAGAGTGGAATATTTATACAAATTCTAAACTAAAATATCTTTAAACAAATATCAAAATTGGTTCACAAATCTCTCCAACTATTTACATAAATAGAACTAAAGTAAAGGACACTCAAACTATTTGGCACTATTTTTGATGGATAGGTGATGACAAAGAGGATAATTCGAATTTGATCCAAATCTTAGTTGATGATGAGGCATCGAAGTCACTAACTGCTTCCTTTCTTTGTGCAATCTGCTCCAACAATTCTGCAAACTTAGGGTCCAATGATATCTTCGGTATTTCTCAATCCGTAATAGATATGTAAAAAGTGAAAGAGGTTATTGTGGATTAATATGTTGGTGAGATAAACCTCTTTCAGTTTCCCAAAATGCCTCTCCAGCTGTGCATAATACTCTGTAAAAAATATGCGTAAAACAGAGTTTTACAGAGTCTGAAAAATGGCCTGTAAATATGCGCATGTATCTCTCATTATAAAACCACTGTGCAAAAACTGAGATAGGTTTTTGTAGATGGGTCTCTTAGGAACAAAAACCTCCTTCATTTTTGTGAAATGTATTTCTAATTGGCCACAATAATCTCTGCAAATGGATGACTTGACTGTAATTTTCTGCAAAAAGTGCTTTCCAACTTTGTTTAATATTTCCAAAACCATAATAGCTGTTAGAAAAGTGAGAGAGGTTTTTGTAGATGGTCCTCTTAATAACATAAACCTCCTTCAGTTTTGTAAAATTCATCTTTTATTGATCACAATAGTTTCTGCAAAACTATGACTAAAATATGCAATTTCTGCAAAAATGTTCCTTCTTGTTGTATTTTTCATCTTTTCACTTTTTTTGTTCCTTTGACTGTTTTACTTTCACTTTAGATAAACTTCAATGTTGGTGAAAGTATTTTCATCTCTTTTTACCATTTTACTGCCTCTGTAATTACTTTTACTGTTTTACCTTTGACCACTCTGTAACTTCATTTTTACTTTCACTCTGACTTTTACCTGATACACTTTAACCACTGATACTCTTTAATCCTGATACTCTTTGATTGTTCTTTACTGTGTTAGACTGAGCAGTAATTGGGAAAATGACATTCTGGTTAGGGGACATTACTGCTCTTTGAGTTGGATCATAGTTAGAATGGCAATAGTGGACAATTTCTGGGAAAATAAGACTGAGGGGATGAGATACCTTGGGAGATTGGATTCCCACAACCCTATAAGATCTTGCCCCTTTAAGTATTCATCTCTGCAGCGACAATAGCTCAATAGGGGACTTTCATCAAAACGCAGGTCTTTAATTTGGAAATCTTCATCTATCAAAGGTAAATAGTCCAATTCACGGTGAGGAGCATTCAATGGAGTGATATTAAGAGCAGTTGGGGCCTCCATTTTGGTTCTTGTGGATTCAAAATGGAGGTTTTCGTTTTTCTTGTAGACCGGGCGGGATATCTGACAAAAGAGGAAATTGGAACAATGTGCAGGTTTTGGGGGCAATTTCACAGGTTTAAAATCTTCAGGGAGGACTCAGCAATGATTTTTAACCACTTTCTAAGCGAAAAAACAAAGGAAACTGAGTTTTTCGTGCAGTCGGGGCGTAAAATGATAAATACCTGTTTTTAGATGGAACTGGTTCTTTAACAGGTAATTAACAATGGCGGGGACGTTCTTCAACACGGGCGCAGCTGAATTTCGGAGTAAATTGGTGTATTTGCAGTGGAATTTGAAATTGCAGCGGGAGCTCTGTCTCTTTCAGAAACTAAAAATAACTGAAAAAACACGAAAATGGCTTATTTACAAGTCAAAAAGGGTTTTTGTCTTTTTTGAGGTGATGACGTCATTGACGTACGGGGTGACGTAGGAAAGTGGGGCCGGCGGTATGCGGTAAGCGGTAAGCGGTAAGCCCGCACCGCTTATGGACGAAGGCGGTAAAAGACGCGAGGGGAGCGATTCCATAGCTCTAACGCCACGTGGATGGTCTGACTAGTCAAAACCACCCATTCCCCGCTGGCTAAATAACTCACACGGGATGGGCAGCGGGATTGATCATGACCGTTGATCAATGGAGGGATGATCCGACGGCTGAAGGAAAGGGAAACATGCGGGGGATTGAAAAGTGGGCCCGGCGGGATTTACGTTCGTTTAACTGTTATTTAATCGCCCCGGGAGGATTTCGATTGGTAAGTGAAAGGTTATTAATTAGTTCAAATAACTAATTAATCCCATATGCAAAGGTAAAGGGTCGAGGCGGAGTTGGCTTGAGAGGAATGCCACGTGGACGGACCACGGTGGCGCAGGAATCCGTCGCATTTTATTCTTGTTTTTGGTGTTAAACACATATATTACATGTCTAACGCTTTTTATATATATTTTATTATACGATGAATTAATTAATACACAACTAATTCACCATAGGGCGGGGATTAATGTATAAGGCTATAGTTTTTAACCAAGGGGTTTATAAAGCGGGGGTGTTTATTTTAAACGTGTGGGAATATATGCTGGTAAAACATTATAATAAAGGGTTTGGGGATATTTATTAGAAAAGGGAGTTATATACTTAGGAAAGGGGATTTTACTAGGGATTTAATATAGTAAAATCAAATGTTAATATGAAAAAGGACAAGGAAAATCAAAACATCTTTGTACATCTAAGAAAGTGATAACTTATGAAGTAAATTGCAACATTTTATCTACAACACTTAAACTTAGAATAACAAGTTATTTTGAGGAATTTTATGGAATGTTGCATCAGTTTCCTAAGTAAAATAGGATTTTACTTAGGAAGAAGTTAAAGATGGAAGATAACAATGATGAATTATCTCAAGTGCTTAGGTCTTTTTGATCATTAGGCCGAGGGTCCGGTCCCTCCAGAAGTCAAGGAAATGCCTTGAGCCCCTTTGATCTCAAATTACCTTAGTACTTTTGGGGAAAGTAGTAAAACTCTTGAGGGGGAAAAATGATGAGGGAGGTTAATGAATTTGACTTTGCTTGCTGTGATTTTCCAGTGTATTTCCTGCTTTAGTACTTGTGATGAAAGTAAATGATTAACCAACATGTAGCAGCACCATTCATCGGATAACACTTTGCAGCACCATCTACCTACCCTATCTACTTAACACTACCATTTTGTCTTCTTTATTAGGGTGCATTTAGACTTGCAAACCCTGATCAATCTTTTCTTTTTACATGATGAATCTATCTATTTCTACCCTTATTACATCCAAGGGCTCAGATTAAACTGTTGAGCACCTTTTATTCTCTCTACCTAGCTACTTATCTGCCAAGATTAAACTGTTTGGCTAGATATTTATTCTCTAATCTATAACATGAAATTGAAATATGACTAAGCCAAGTTTAAACAGTTTGACTTATTCATGAATTGTGGCAAAGCTGCACACAATTGCTTTATTACAACAGATGAAAAAGTAGTGGCATTTGGATTTGCACACTTTCCTTGGTCTATTTTTTGCTCGGGGTTCATTTCTTTCTTTTTTTTGACCATTGTATTCTTTTTACCCTTTGATCTTTCTTTTAGGGTATACCCTCTTTACATTTTTTTATTTTTTGATTTTTTGGTTTTTTCAAAGAATATGGAACACCTTTGCTTCAAGTAAGAAGGTTAAAAGGTTTGAACTGTTCCATAACGAATTGCAGCAGAAAGAAATATGAAACCTATTGATATAGGAGGCTAACACTCCACAATCAAAATTGTGTCTAATGTGCACTCCCCTTTGTATAGTGCCTCATTGTCTTGCTAGAAATGAGGTAGCAAGCGAACTTGATCTCCGGCCTATTAATTAACTCAATATTTGCTCCCTTTCCTCCTATTCGAGTGCCATACTTGGCATAGTAGTCTGTGTCTCCCGAATTCTTCGCCCTCTTAGATACAATTTGGAATACTGAAGATACATCCCTTCCCTCCTGCGACAGTCCTGTCAATCTATGGATGTCTTCGGCATGAATTTGGATTTCCTTTCTCAGCCACAGAGAGCTGTTCTCAATCCTGCTTAACAGAAATTTTGTGCACTACATCGCAGTTCCTGTAATCCCAAACACTGGTAAGTTCCTTAAACTCATTATCATGGACTGTTGGATACCCCTGAACTTAGGCAGGACTCTTTTTGCTGCTCGTCCTGCTTCTGTTGCATAATTCTCGATGTACACCTACCTTTTTAGTGCAGGAAACTCAAAGGAATCCGTGAGGTCTGTGTCGATCAGGGTCGCACTGTCATATTTTCCCACAAGGGACTCCATTTTCTGAATTCTGTTGTCCAGCTCCTGTTCCACGACCACTAGGCTTACTCTTGTCATTCTAGTTCGTCGCTGGTATACCTGAAGAACAGTTCTCTCTTTTTTCTCTTGAATTTCTTCTTCCGGACACCTTCCATTAGGGGAATTTTGAGGTCTAAAATGGGCCTCCTAAGAAAAATGTACAACCAAAATTAACTTTATGAGAACCAATAGGATTCAATATGATGATGTCAACCATGGGGGATGATTCACCATTTTTGGAGTAAAAAAGTAAATAGATTAAAAAATAATAAAATAATAAAACTACTTTTTCAACTCGTATTTTCAACTTATATTCCTAAGGGTTTACTCAAATTTCAAGCAATAATACTTGTTGGATGCAAAATTTAATTCCTCATCCAAGGAGTACCCATGTTTCATACTTTTGATGGACCCTGCTACATGAAAAATGAAAAATACATGAAAAAAAGTGATTGCAATCACGTTTTTCATGTATTTCTCATTTTTCGTGTAGAAGATTCCATCAAAAGTATGCAACATGGGCACGCCTTGGATAGGGAATTAAATTTTGCATCCAAAATGTATTCTTGCTTGAAATTTGAGTAAAACTTTAGGGAGATAAGTTCAAAATACGAGTTGAAAAATTAGTTTTTTATTTTTCCCTCTAAAATTTAATGAGTAAGCAATTTTTTTATTATTATTTCCACTATTATTTTATAATTTCCTTAGGAGGCCCATTTTAGACCTCAAAATTCCCCTAATGTCTGTTCTGGTTCTGGTTCAACTTCCCTTGCTCTTTTGGAGGTTTCTAACTCTAACTCGGATTTTTCCAGCATTCTCGCGCTTCTCTGCATGCAGGTTATGTAAGTAACTGGCACGGGTGTGGTTGATGAGACCCCATAACTAATTAATTTTTCCCTGGCTTCTCCCACGGCTACAATCATGCAATTAGTTAGCTGCTGAGGTGGGTTCTGACATTGCTGACTGTGGTTTTTGGATTTGGGCAAACACGATGGCTGGTGGTTATGTCTAATTATGGAAAATTTATTTCAGTATGGGTGATGCTAATTATGGCAATCCAAATCTTGGTAATCCTATGGACTCACACTGGTAATACACTTAATGATGATGGGCTGATGTTTGGCACACTTTTCTATCTGACATGGATGACACGCTGGAAACTACCCCTCCCTAACCACTATTGGTTGCGTTGCGGTCTCTGCAACTCAACTGCAATTTATTTTATTATGTTGAATCCTATCTATGCTCATCTCGAGTGCGAGAGAGTTATTGACTCTATTCTACCCTACTGACTCCTCTCGGTTGCGAGAGTTATTGAAAAATGAAATGATTAACTTACTCTTGGTAGGGCTTCAGGCGTGCGCCATTAACCCATCCCTATAGAACTTAGCCGTTCAGTTGTGCCAACCGGACTGCTCCTGACTGTGCAATTTCTATGACGTGAAATGGTCCTAGCCAATGCATCTGCAGTTTTCCTGGGAACTTCTGGAATTTACTTTCATTGAGTAGAACTTTCTCCCGAATTTGAAAATTCTTGTGCTTAATATATTGGTCGTGCCAAGCTTTCTGCCTCTCCTTTTTTACCGTCTAGTGAAATTCCACAAGAAATCGTCCTTATTCAAGTTCTTGCAGCTCTTGCAATCGCTCCTTTCAGGATTCTTCATCGGATAACCGTATTGTCGTTGCGATTAGAAGGCTTGGTAAGATGAATTCCACTGGGACTACCGCTTCCCTTCCATAAACCAACTAGAATGGCATTTGGTTGTTTAGTCATTTTACCATTATTCCGTATGCCCACAATGTTGCTGGTATCCGTTCATCCTAGTCATCGTGCTGCACATTGCATATCTTCATCAGGCCCTTCTCTAGTATCTTGTTGAATTCTTTCATTGTGCCATTTTCTTATGGATGATAAGGACTGCTTTTATGGTGTTGTATCATGAAGCTCTCTAGGAGGGACTTAATGGTGTCATTGATGAAATGGGTACCCTGGTCGCTGGTCAAGATTTTCGGACATCCAAATCAGTTAATTATATTTTCAAATATGAATCTAGCAGCAGTTTCTTCCGTGCAGTTCCTCACTAGCGCAGCTTCTGCTCAGCGCGTTAGGTAGTCGGTCGCCATTATTATGTACCTTGCCTTTGAGTATCTTGCATTTGGTGTAATTGGTCCTACAAAGTCGACTACCCACTTCTCGAATGGCTGCAGTATTTTTACCAAATGAAGTGGGAGCTCATCTCTGTGAGACGGTTGTCCTGTCCACTAAAAAATGTCACATTTCTGGACAAATGATTTGTTGTCCTTGTGCACTATTAGCCACCATAAGCCTGCTTGTAGTACCTTGCATGCCATCGATTTAGCTCCCACGTGCCCTCCCGCAACACCATTGTGGCTTTCCCATAGTACAACTTCCCTTTCGTGGTCCAAGACACATCTTCAAAGAACGTGGTCTAGCCCCATCTTGTATAGATGTCCCACTATCAGCTGATACTCCGCAGCTCGAACTACTAGGTTCCTTTTCTGTGTTGTAGTATACTCTTGTGGACACTGCCTTGTCATGAGGTAGGCTGTTATCTCACTCGGGTAATCTGGGATGGCTTCTACTCTGAAAAGATCAGCATCTAGCAACTGATAATCTAGGATCCTCCATTTTCTCCATTCTCTAGTTGGGACAGGTGATCAGGCCCTACGTTAATTCTTCTGGGATTTACAATTACTTCAAATGTGAACTCCTGGAAAAGTAGGAGCCATCTACAGATTCTCCCTTCTAAGGCTGGCCTGTTTACTAAGTATTTTAATGCTGAGTGATCTGTGAAAAAATTGAACTTACCTCCCAATAGGTAGTGGCGGAATTTCTGAAGGGAGTACACCATTGCCAATGTCTCCCACTCTGTTGTTGTGTAGTTCCATTCTGCTGTTGACAATTTGCGACTGGAAAAATATACTGTATGATCGACTGAAGTGTCTCCAGGTTGAGCTAAGACTGCTTCGAGCGCAATGTTGGACACATCAATGTGTACATGGAACTATTTGTCCTGGTCCGGGTGGACTAGTATTGGCGCACTCACCAGCTTTTCCTTTAGGGTGTCCAGGGTCGTTCTACAGTTGTCTGTCCACTAGAACTGTTCTAATTTATTCAATAGTTTTTCTAAGGGCGCTGTTATATTGGCATAGTTGCGAATGAAACGCCGGTAGTAACCTGTGTGGCTCCGCAGTGACCTTAGTTGTTTTACCATTTTCGGTGCCTCCATACTGACAATCACTGCTAGTTTGGCTGGGTCTACGCAGACACCTTGATTACATACCACGTGCCCTAGTAGTGTGAAAAATGGTACGACAAATATACACTTCTTCAGGTTCAACGAGATCTTCAGTTGTCGACATCTATCAAACATTACCCTCAACAGGCTTGCATGATCTTTTAGTATGCTATAAATAGTCCAGTCGTTCATATATAATTCTAAGAACTTGTGAATGTATTCCTGGAATGCGGCTATCACAATGCGAGAGAAGACTGCAGGTGCATTCTTCAATCTGAATGGCATCACATTGTATGCGAAAGAGCCCCATTCGGTGGTGAATTTTGTCTTTCTCTTGTCTTCCTCCGCTATTATTACCTGATGGTATCCTGAGAAGCCATCGGTGAATGAGTATGCCTCGTTCCCCACAACGTTGTTGAGGAATTCATCACTTAATGGAGTAGGGAATGGATCATGGATACAAGCATTGTTTAAGCTTCTGTAATCTACATAGACTTGTATCTCTGATTTCTCCTTTTGGCTCTGTATAAATATGGTACTTACCCATTCTTCTTCTTCTACAAGGAATATTAATCCGGCTTTTAACATTTTGTCGATCTCTACCTTCACCTTTTCCTTTACTCTTGGGTTCAGACGATATGGTCTATGTTTTACAGGCCTTGCATCGGGTTTTAGTATTATCCTCATTTCCCCCATCTCCCCTTTTATGCCCTTTAGATATGCTACTGATGAAGGAAACAAGTCCTCATATTCCTTAAGTAGACTGAATATTTCCTTAGTTGTTTGTTCATCCCAATAGTCTCCAATTTTCGCCAGTTTAGGTTGTCTTCTAATCCAATATTTACTTTCTTGGTTCTGAGAGGTAAAATATGGATCCCTTCTATCATTGGTTCTTCTTTGATGTCTCTCTCCCCTTCTATTTCTTCAAAATACAGGTGCCTGAGATCCTCCAGATTGTCATCGTCCATCTCACTATTAATTTTTTGACATGCCACCTTTTGTTGGATACCCTGGTATTGAAACAACTGCTCGTCCATCTGTTGAATATCTGGGAAGAATAATACCTTCTTGATAGCCTGCAACGCCTGTGTAACTAGCTCTGTCTTTCCTTCAAATGAGAAACACTGTGTGAATTTTTCTGCAACTTCCTACCATTTGTTGGTCCCTCTTCTTTTTTCTTCCGTCAAGTACCAGGCCTTTGGAATTACGTCCAGGGAGTTGATAAACAGGTGGACCCATAGTTCTTCGGGATATCCATCAGTTCTCCATTGTGCTTCACATTTCTCCAGATGGTTTCTGGGGTTTGAGTCCCCTTGGTACCTATCCTTACTTTTGGGTTCCTCCTCCTCTTTAAATCTGGCTTTCAGTGCTGCTGCAACTTTGTCCCATCGCGTCATTGAGTTGTGATGGTTACTCCACCATATTTCGAATGTGGATTGTAATGCCATGTCCATCAATGGTACTCTGTGACTTTTCGGTACCGTATTTTCTATCTTGGCTATGAAAGGACTTACAACCTTTATATCCGATAAGATTGGGTATTCCTGAATCTCGGCCCCGATCCAATTGAATCTTCCAATATTGGAACATCTCCTTGTATTTGTTTCATAGCCTCCTTGCTACCAATCATCCCAAGCTATTTCTGATCCTAATTCTGAGCTCTGAATGCTTCTACAGCTTACAGAGCCTTCTGTCGTTGGGTTAATGTAATCTTCTCTTCTTCCTGCAGTCATTTGGTAGAGATGGTCCAGGAGCTGAGCATCTTCCATGTTATCCATAGTCTCTATATATCTCGGTCCTTGGTAGGGGTCGAGTGGCTAAGTGACTCTGATTTCCCCGTTTTCGAAGATCATCAGTTCTTTCTTCAAATCGGTTACTGCATAATTTTCAAAGGCCTAGTCAATTCCCAACAGTGCAGAGTACAGATCTTTGTCCCCCATGATGTCGATGACTTCAAAGTCCGTAAATGTCTTTACTCCTGCAATGTCAACTTCAACCTCCTCCAGTCAACCGATGGGAATAATGCAATACTGGTTCACCATCCGAAGTTGAATCGGGGAATATGTCAATCTTGGTTTCCCTAATTCCTCCCAAGTTTTCCTTGGTAGGATGTTGACATCAGATCCCAAATCAAGCATGGTGTCTTTAATCTGGAACCCCGCAACTTGTGTGTTCACTTGGAATTCCTTTCCGGTCCTTCGTTTGTTTCTCTTGATTCTCTGTACATACTTCGGGTTTTCTTTTGCTGATTATTTTGCTCTGGTGTTCTTCTTCAGCACCCCTTCCAGGTTCTGCTTTAGCCATTCTAGCATTGGTGCATTGTTAACAATTTTCAGGAATAGATGGAACCATTCTTGGATCAAATCTTCAGAATTACTTTGGGTTTCATTGTCTTCCTGAGCTTTCTGTAACTCGATTTCTTTTTTTCCCCCCAACTGGGAAAAAGGTACCATTGTACCAGTGTTGTTCGACTTCATCGTTTCCCTTCCTAGAGAATTCTGGATACCGGGTGAGTGATCCCCACCAGGTTCACTTGAATAGGTGTTACTAAAATGAAGTCGTTGGATCCTGGTTGTGATATTGTGCTACTAGAAATCCTAGTACTAGAGCATGTTACAGTTGGAGACTGAATACTGTGCAACCTACTTAATTCATGTAACTTAACAAAAATTTCACTTATGGGCTTGTAGAGCACCAGGGGAAGGTTGGGACTAGAGCTATTTGAACTGTGGGGACTAGGAATACCTTGAGATATGGACGTTGGCCTTTCTTGAAATAGTTGCTCCATTGCAACGTGCATTTCCACATCGGACACCTCCTCTGGGCGTGTGTCTATATCTTCTCCGTCAAACCTCTTTCCTTTCTCCATCTAGGCTGGACTCCTATACACCTGCTGCACTTCTTTCACGGCCCCTCCTATATCATGGGGACCCACCTGACCTTCCATTCCCTTTTTCATCTGAGTTTCCTCCTCTTTGTTCTTTCAACCGCTTTCCTGTGTTTTTAATTCCTTCATTACCCTCTCTCACCACCTTTCTACAATATGCGCCCTTCGATGTGCTTGTCACTCCCTGAGCCTGTTGGTGGTCTCGACATCCATACTCCTACTCCCCCTTCTCACGGTTCTTGTAACATCTCTCTCTTCGTCCCTTCCCCCGGCACCGTAGGGTTTACGCTTCCATCTCTGCTTTTTGGAATCCCATCAGTCCTTCATCTACCATCAATGCCTTAATCCAAAAAGGAATATCCTTCAACAGCTTCCTCCTTAACCCGAACCTAAAGGTATCTTCTTCTCTTGAGAAAAACTGGTAGCAATTTGGTTGCAAACTCCACTATATATTCGTCTAAAGTACATTCCACCCAAAAATCTATAGCTCGTGTTAAATTGGTGTTTAACTGATGAAGGGCCACTAGATCCTCGTGTGCCCACTTGTGATTGATCTTCTGTGACTTTTCTTTGATGGTCTTGGTCTAAAGCCTTCACAACCAGTTATAGAGTTCTTCTGGGAACTTTCCCCAAAATATTTCGTAGGTATCACTAGTAGAGTCAAAGAATAAAACCAAATTTTTAATCGTTTTCTTCTTCTGTCGTCTCACCTCAGCTTGTTGAGCAATGAACTGATCTAGGTGGTTATCCCACTAGCTTCATATTTCTCTTTCGTAGATCCGAGATACCATGATCTAGCTCCCAAATGAATTTTCAGGTCTCGACAATGGAACCATTTGTTGGCGAGAGAACATGTCTCGCAGGGAAGACTTGGGTTCAGGCTAAGGGCCAACAAGGTTTTCCGCCATAGTCTAGTTTCACGTCGGCATTTGCACTTTGCTTCAAAGAGCTGAGAGTCTCACCCAAGGCATGCCGTGACCTTACTGTGATAGGGAGTCAATCGGTATCATTCCAACAACGTCGATACAGTTGAATCAAAGCTAAGTTAAAAGTCTAAACAACCATAACACAACGTTCCATAACATATACCTCTAAGGGAAGCATTCAGACTTATAGTAAATAAAATTTTAAAAGGTGCTTGCAAAACCATTCATTCAAAACCATAACAAACACTCGGAACAACACTCCTGACTATATTAATCATCAACCATCAGTGGAAAACTATTACAAGGCTCAGATGCGTGAGCATGAATAGAGAAGAATACAATAAGTCCTATTGGACAGAGAGAAAATACAGAAACATAGAGGAATGGAGAATAGTACAACACAGACAGAGCTCTCTTGCAGCTCCCTATTGCCTATTCCTGTCTACGCCAACCTTCCTACCCATTGGCTGGCTTCCTATTTTTTTTGCTGCCAGCGTGAATGAAATTTCCTCCTTTCTTCTCACTCAACTGTCTTCTGTTTCTTTCTGTTCATTGGGAGTTCACTGCTCATTTCTTTTTGTGCTCTTCTGCCATCTGTGCTTTCTCCCGCAATAGCCGCAACACCTATCCTTTGCTCCTTCACAACCTTGACATCTTTCTGCCTACCGTGGTTGCATTCTGCCACATACTAGCCGCAATTCAAAATCTGTTAAATTTCAAAACAAGGGCCCCAACATGGGCCTAACCTTGATTCACAGCCTGCAGGCCCTCTTTATACACATTGTTTAGAAAATCTCGATTTCCTTCAACAACTACATATTTACAATTATACCATTCATTGCAACAACAACCTAATTGTCGAAAAGGGAACCATGAAAAAGCCTGAAATGTCGCTAGAGGGCAACGAATTTTGTTGCGCTATAGCAACAAGTGAAGGCAACACTGGAAATTAGGAGCTGCTCCATGGCTTACAACTGTAACCTTCCCTCTTTTTCCAAATCTATGAAAACATCGGAGTTCACATTGAAAAAAGGTAAAACCTCCTAGACTAATACTTCGTTAATCAAATATCCCATGTAAAGTAGGAGAAAGGTGTTTACCTTGCGTGTTTAGGAATAATAATGACACAAAGAGATAGAAAGGTGGGGGAAAATAGGAGAGAAAAGTATAAGCAATCTGGTACCCAACATCTCCCCTCAATTGGTATATTTGCATGTCCTCATGCAGCTCGTCGTCTCCTCAGATCTGGGTTGGACTGGTTGTGACTGACATGAAGCTATGTGAGATCATATTCTTCGCCGATTTCCATCCCAGGGGTTTATAACCTTTCATCAAAACAACATCCTTCCACCAATCCGGATCTACATTGTATGGAGGAGTATATCACCGCTAGCAACCAAATAAAGGGAACCGAACCATCAACCCCATCCATCTAACCCCATAGGTATGAATGCATGCTACGAAATGTGGCATTCTCTATAGAGCTCGTGCAAAGTTAGGTGCCCCAAATGGTTCTTATCCTCTCGACACTCGAGGATGACAACATCCACCTTTTCCGAAAACTCCGTCCAACGCTTTCTTATGGAACATTGTAATCTATCTAACAGCATACAAGTCGCGCACACCATTTCGGTTGCCAACATGTGTTCTCACGCCTCAATCTATAAAAATCGTGTAATGCTTTGTTATAAAACGGCTTCATGACCGGCCATGCTCCTTCCTCATCATTAACGACCTTCCGACTTGGCTTTCTCTCAAACGTATCCCGTGCCTTCTCCACTTAATCCGATTGATGGCATGAGGTAAAAGCTCTTAAATTAATTTCCCCCATGAATGGAATGGGGTTAAAAGACTAATCATGCCTCAATAAATACCCATGCATGTAGAGCTCGCACATTAAGTGTCGTCCTATGATGTCATGAATTTTTAAAAATATGGAGAAATTGAATGATCCGTTAGCCACCTATAATATTTGTTATAGCAAAAAGGTGGCTAAGACTTTTCGAGCCTTCAAAGAACAAATTTTATTACTAAAAAAGTGTTGGCTCTTGAAGACTCTTGAAGGCCTCATGCCTCTCCTCGTCCAAAATCTTCATATCTCGTTCTACTTTATACTGCAGAATTCTCGCTAATTTCATGAGAAAAAAATACTCTCAAAAAAACCATCATTGTCCCCCCTTCTCCCACTCAAAACTAACCTTCATTTGCTCCCCTTTTTCTCCATAAAACTCCTTTTTATTTTCATGATTTCTTTTTCTTCCCTTCATGAAAATCACTCTTACAAGGTTAAAGTATTCACTCTTTAAACATACAAATTAAACCCCCAAATCCATTAAAACCTTGAAAAAATTTCATGAAAAATACCCGTTTTTTCATAAAGGCTAAGCCTTGGGCTAAAGTCCCGAACCACTTCCCCCACATGCCCACACCCTAGAATCCAGCGCTAATCCCGTTCTAGCGCTTTAATCGCATTGGAAATTTTCAAGTGCGTGAAAAGCCTCGCCATGTTCCGAAGTTCCGATGCGATTAAGCTTTGTATCATATAAACTCCGATGCGATTAAAACCTTTGTATAAATATCCCGTGGGCCCAACTCCCGTGCTTAAAACAATGAAAAAAATGATCCGCTTTTTTCCTTTGTAAAACTCGAAAACCCATTTATCCAAAGTTTGTTTTAAAAAATGCCAAATCACGTGTTAAATATCAATGTAAGGATTAAAAAAGACCCGATTGCGCAATCGCATTAGGGAATTTCAAATGGGTTGATTGAAAGACTTGCATCAAAAATTTCCGATGCAATTGGGTCTTATATATATATAAATCCGCCGCCTCTCTACTACATATGACTCTCACCCGGGGACCAAGTGTTAGAAAGATCCTGTGCTCCAATCACATCGCAATATTATAATGGGTCGATTAAAAAGCTCGAGCCCGAAGCTCCGATTATGATTGGCCCTTGTTATATAAAGCCCCGGCCCATTACGTTCCATATAACTAAAGGCGTCCCATACGGGCGCCTCTCAACTTTTATACATATATTCCGCCCCTCAAGCATAAAACCTTTGTTTTATTTTCAAATTTTTAAGTTTTCATATATTATAAAGGTTTTTCCACCGGTTCGTTCTAAAAAGAAATCCCCGCCGTTGATCGAAATCCGATCAAGCGGCCAACGCCTCCATCGTACGGAAGTTTTGAATCGCATCGCAACTTTTACATCACACACACTCATTTGCTCCCGCTCGATCGCCACCCCCCGATTCATTCTCCACCACCGTTGATCTAATCTTAAGATCGACTCGCTCACACCACATCACATCACAACTTTCGATTGGTGTATTTTCTTGCCACCCCCGATTGCGATCCTCCGATTAGATCCGGACCATCCACGTGTCTAGATTGGACGGTCCAAAATCACCCCGTCTCGTTCATTCCCCCAAACTTCTTTGACCTCCTCCAAAATAAATCTCCAATCGTTGGATGCTTTCATCCAACGGCCACGCCTCCTTCCCCGCCTTCCGGCTGCAGCTAAACCTAAAATCACACAGGATTCTCTAATATTTTGTGTATATCTCATAGGATAAATGGTTTTTTGTTATAACAAAGGAAAATTCCGTAGGCCGGGAAAGACGTTTCCAGGCTCTCGATTCATCAAAAGAAGCACTGGGCAGGGTTCAAGATCTATGTTTCGTCGATGCTCTATGAGCATTGATGCCGTGAAGAGACCCCGTGCGGCTCGCACATCGAAAAGACACTTCGTGATTTAAATCAAATTCAAAAGAGTATCAGTTTTTGAAGAAATAGCACAACAGAATGAAGTATTGAAGACAAATTTTGGAATTACTTACGAAGAATGATTATAAAAAGCCTAATTCCCGGAATTAAAGCACCATTAAAAGAAAATCATAAGTGTTTAAATACTGCATTACGTAAAGGCCTCCACCGTCACATTTTAGGCGACCCTATTCCTCTCAAATACCATAGAGCCACTTGTTGCCTCAAACCATTCAAACAGAAAGGGGCCAAAGTTATTGATTAAGAAAATATCTTCCTCACAAGGCAGCCAAGCAATTAATTCCGCTAAAGAAGCTAATGCAAACAAATATCAACAAAGTTATTTCTTCCGGATAGAGCCTAAAAGTCAATAAATCTTCCACCGAGTTTCGATATTAATCGTAAAAGTAGTTAATACAAAGGAAACACCCGTAAAACTTCATCATCGAGCCCTTAAAAGGCCGAGAAGTCATCACTCTATATCAATCTCTGCTCTAAGATCTTTTGTTAGATCTCACCTCCTCATTCTTTCTATAAATACTTCCGTAGAAGATGAGAAACCGTTGGTTGCGTAACTTTGAAATACATCCGAGCTTAAACTTCCGATCGTAAATAGTTTTCACTAGCTCCTTGGAGCTCGTTTGTTATAGATAAGAATAAAATGAGTAGATGATCGTTAAACTAAAGCATTGGACTTAAATCAGAATCGGTTTGGAGCATCAATACAAGCCGATTTATGGGATCCCGGTCTATGTCGACGGTGATGTTTCTCTAATTGTAACTTGTTAATTTATTTATGTTTTCACTATGTTTCAAATTCTCTTCTTATAAAGAAAAGATGCATAGGGTTAGGACTCCATCAGATATCGTTGTCCCTCTTCGACCGAAAATCTTTATATATATGTTTTCTTCCAATCCGTGTTATTTAGGAATGATTCAATTTAGTTGAAGCATAGGAATGTCATGTTCCCTCGTCTTATTGCCTTAGCCGAATATTATTATTGAATGTCATGTTCAAGAGGAGTTAACTAGAGATGAACTATGGAATATATGGTGTGCCCCGGTCCTAGTTTTATCCCCAAAGGGCCGTCCGAATATTTCTGAATGTGTTGCAACCGGCTAGCTTTAGAAGTACTTACCGCATCTTAGGGCCATTCTCAGGAGTTACCATTTTGTTGGTCTTGAAAGTAACCAAGTAAAGCGCAGCTAGGAGAGGATTTGTGGGTGAGCCCAAACTTCACTCAGTTTCTAATCCAACAAACTTGCCTTAAGTTTCCCTTTGTTTTAAAGATGTTTTCTATTGAAAGTGTATCAAAGGTCAAGGCTTTAAAAGTACTTACCAAACTCTCCTAGTTTTCTTTTATGTTCTTCTTAAGTGCTTGTCAAAGGCCGGATTAGTTTAATAGTACTTATCATATCCTCGGGGCTACTCTTTGTTCTCGCATCTATTCATTTTCCTTTCTTGTTGTATCATTTCATTCCATAAATCAAACTTCAAAGAGATCTTTAGACATGTATGAATTGCTCCCATGGACCACTCTTTATTCTTTGCAGTTCCAATTAAACCCTATTACGAATCCATAGCCCAATGGACTAAACCCGCAATTATCTATCTTTGGCCAAAGCTTACTCGATTGCTTGCAACTTCTCACCTTTGAAACTCTTTGCATTTAGAACTTTCCATCTCAAGCAAGAATCATGCTCAACCATCCAAAAACAAAACAAACCCTTGGCCTTCATAACTAACCTAATATTATTATCCCAAATTTCAAAGACAAATCCATCTTTGCACTTATTGAGAGATCCCTCTTCGGATTTAGGAGGGCTAGATCCCAGAATCCCAAAGTTGGTTGAAATGATGTTGTTTCGTGATCGATTTCGCCAATCTTGTCGATTGCTGCATTCCTAACATTTCGGCGACTCTACCGGGGAATCTTTTCTAAGTTAATAAAAGTTCAAAAGAATTAAAATCAGAAAACCCCCGGTTTTATGACAATTTTTCTATTTTTCCACCAGCCACCAAGAACTAACATTCCCGGCAACTCACGGGGACTCAAACCCAAAATCATTTTCATTTTTTATAAAACCATTTGTGAGTTAAAAGAAGCCTTTTCAAGCACTACCTAAGAGAGTTAATCATGGTAAAACCTCGTTTGAATCAGTGACAAACTAGGTAGACCCTAGATTCTCATAAAATTTTATCTAACCTTTGAAAAATCAGTCAGTTTAGCCATAAGAGGAAACCGTTCTTTGTCTCATAATCGTAGCTAAGTTTTGAAACAAGTAGTTAGATATTCTTAAAAAACCATACAACTGAAAAATAACTCGAAAATGCCTAAAAATATTTCGTATTGGTATTAAATAAACATGGTGGTGGACCATAAACCTTTACCTCCTTAGCAAAACTTCCACTTGGCGACTCCACAATCCCTAACATACCAAGACTCCACCTGGAAGAACCCTTATCATTATAATATCTTTCAAACTCGGCCGAAGACTCAGATTAAAATTTTTTGCAAAACAGACTAGTTAACCTCTTAAATATTGTCATACCGTTGAAATTTTCTTGTTTATTTGGGTCTCAAACACAAGATAATGGCTCCTAGAAAGATTCACACTGAGAGCCTATCCTCGACCCCGATCCAAGACTCCGAGATAGTTGATAACCTAGAAGGTATCCTTAGGAAGTCTCCTAAGATTAAATTATCAACTCTGCTGTGATCACCCTTGAGAGCTAATTTAGTTCCCGAAAATCTTTCAGCCTCTACAACAATCTCAAAGCTGACCTAGTGAATCCATTTAGAACTAGGTCTCTTGGTGATTTAGATCGCTAGATCGAGGCCTCACTATCATCTCCCGAAACAAGTGAACCTCTCGTAGCAAAAAGAGAAACCTCCTAATTTTACATTTCACAACTTAGGTGTCTCTCATCCAAGATCAACTCGCCAATTTATTCCTCGGGTCCATCCATCGTCGCTCACCCTACATCCACTTGCTCAAACCACTCCACTTCATCCCACTTTTCCCGTTGTTACTCCACTCCTTGTGAATCCACCCCCACCACATATCATGGCAGCATGGTATGCTCCCTTAGTTCTTCCCGCACCATTAGTCAATCTTCCATAGGATTATCGATTCAAAAATTCCATTATATGATGCTAGCAATGCTACAACCGCATCACAACATGTGGATAAGATGAATGACTACTTCGACAGAAACGAAATCGACGATGATTCCGTCAAACTTAGGTTATTTGCTCAAAGCTTAGGGGGAGAAGCAAGAAAAATGGTTCAAAGGCTTAGCCCCCCATAGTATTAATGATCTCCAAGCCTTCCATCAAACATTCTTAAACAAATGGGAAGTAACAAAAACCCTCCAAGTCCTTTCCGACAACAAGAACCTCCATAGAAACACCGGGGGAAAGTGTGCAAGCTTATTGCACTAGATTCAATAGTGCGTTTATGCACTTTCCCCATAACTAAAACCTCCACAGGGCTTAGCTTTAAACAAGTTTCCTAAAGGGTTTGCACTGACATGACCTATCGGGCGAGAGAGAGAGATTTTGCAACTCTTGAAGATATGCAAAAAGGTGCTCTTTCAGGGAAGTCAACTTAATGGATAAGAGAGAGCAAGAATGAAAAATGAAAAGAGAGTGTCTTTTAGAGAGGAAAACACACCTTCTACTTCCACCAAAAATGGAAAAAAATGATGGAGGAGATGATGAAAGAGATGAGCATGATTAAGAGAGTACAAGCAAGCCAAAACCAAACTTCTCCTCAAAAATAGAAACTAGAACCAATCAGATTTTAGGAAGGAACTAACCTCCAAACGTACCTAGGGAAGATGATCAGTTGACTGTTCCTCCCTTTCATCAAAACTATGTAAGTGAGGTTGAGGAAATAGATGAGATAACAGAGAAGAAGATATCAATATGTCGGGGGTAGATAATAATGACTTTGAGTTTCATTATGATAGAGGTCTATACACCTTATGATGACAAAAGAGATGATTATGAAAATTATTATCAAGACATGGAAAATTTCATCATAGAGTCTCAAAGAGAATATGACCTTAGAAGAAAAAAACCAATCGAAAAACCCCCAACACCAAAAAAACCCCCGAAAAATCTTCACAAAACAAGATCACAACCAAGCCTATAATTGTCAAAAAAAAGGACAAAACAATGGCTATAAATTCGATAAAGGAAAGGAGAAAGGCACTCAAAGCGATGAAAACACGTACCTTTAGCAGTACTAACACTTCAAACCTAGTACTCCCGTGAAAAACAATTTTTTCAAGTGTAAATAAAAACAAATCAACAATCTAATATTGCTGATAAAATGACAACTAATATACGAAACCACAAGATTCTCCAAAGAACCAATTTCTTCAAATTCTTGAGTAGGAAATTTCAAATATCAAAATCTCTATTCCCTTGACCGAGTTAGCTACCCAACATGTATATAAACCCAAATTCTGAAGGCTTTAAATATATAAGAGAACAATGATGCTCAATCTTAATGATGACCAGCCGAGCTATTTTTCGGTCCAAAGATTGAAGGTAGATATCAAGAGGGACCTGCTCCTCCCTTTATGTGAGTTTAAGCATTCATGAAAAAATTTGCACAACGCCGTGTATGACTCTCGGGGCCTCTCATAATTTAATGCCTAAAGTCGTGATGGAGAGCCTTCGTCTAGAAATCACTGCATCTTACAAAGATCCGTACTACTTCGATTCCAAAAGAGAGTAAAATGTTTAGGATTAATCAAAGACCTTTGTGTTAACTTCGCCCAAATTCCATCCAAATGTTTAGTCATGGATATTGTTGTGGGTTACGTGCCCCCAAAGTATGGAATGTTATTATCAAGATCTTGGGGGGCCAAGTTACAAGGGACTATGCAAATGGACATGACCTATGCGACTATCCCTCTTTTCAATCATAATAGAAGACTTTGCTGTGGAGTCCCATATGAAATTCACAAGCATAAGTAAAGAAAGACCACAAAACTCTCCCCCGTGTTCTATAACTACGTGCCTTGATTCTTTTATTATGTTTAATGATGAAACACTTAGTGAACAAGCCACTTTACCAGGATTAACGACCAACCGGGAGGAAGAAGAACACAACGCAGAAGGTTAAATAGCTTTGCATTTGATGACATTAGCAAACTAAATAAAGGTCTTGAATTACAAGTCGTGCGTCCTTTGCTTTTTAAACCTTGACTCTCAATAAAATGGTCCTCTACTTAAAGAAAGACCTCGAAGAGTCAAAACAAATTCAATCGAGTGCCGCTAATCATGAAAAATCGTAGAGCATAGTAGTTGAACAAGATATTCACCAAGGCATCGAAAACCAAAAATGGGTCTATGGAGTATGCATTGACGGGTCCCGCACTAGAACTAACATTGGTGCATGTGTTCCGATTTCTAACACCGAAAATAACCACACATAATGTGTTTCGTAGATTAAGCTTTCTGTTTGAATAACATAGCGGAGTACGAATCCCTTTCTCTTAGGCTTACATCTATTGAAAAAGTTAGGAGCCAAGAGAATTAAATTTCACGGGATTCGCAGTTAGTTATTAGGTAGGTCAATGGGGAGTATAATGAAAATCATCCCACTCGTGGCCTACCGAAACGATGTCATGGACCTTTTTGAAAACATTCGGGAGAGTCCAAACAATTTTTTGTCTCAAGAAAAAAGAAATATCGCACCCCACAATTTAGCCTTTGGTAACCTAGAACATGCTTAACGCCATATGAAATGAAAGACTCGCACAACTCAAATAAAATTTAGACCAGCCGTTCCTAATAACGAAAAATATTTGCAAGTGTTTGACTAAAGGGAGATAAACAAATAAGACTTCATGCACTTAAATGAATTCGAACTACAATAGCCGTACTCGTACCATGATACAGACTACCGTGGAAGAAAATTTCTGGCGAAGAAGAGCCATCTCCCGAGCTTGTCAATATTATTTTCCTAAGAAGCAAACTTATAAACAAAATTAATCGAATGTAGAGTTAGAAACAGAGGAGTTAGAAACTCGCACTCTAAAAATGAAAAGTTTTCCTAAGGGTCCTGCCCCTTTAGAAGAGTTTTTCGATTTTAACGATGTGGCGAATAAACCAAAACCGGAACTCCGTAGAGACCGAAGTGGAAGAGTGTAATATTGGCAGCAAACTTAAGCCGAAAATGATCAAATCGTCCAAGACTTTACCATCTCACATTAAAAATTAAATACATTGAGTCATGGCGCTTTTTGATGTTTTTGCATGGAGTTACAAAGATCTTAAGTCCTATGACGCTCGAAATAATACAAGACAAAAAATTCCCTCAAAAGAAAACCAAAAACCATTCAAAAAGAAATCGCGCATAATAAACCCCCGTCAGCTTGCCTTTGGTTCAAAAGGAAATCATGAAAATGTACGATGTCGGTATTATCGTCCCTATTAGATATTCCGAATGGGTATCAACCGTGTCCGTTAGGAAGAAAACCGGAGAAATCAAAGCTTTGTATAGACTTTAGAGACTTAAACAAATCTTCATTAAAATACAACTACCCTTTTCCAAGATGGATCATATTTTACAAAGGGTGGTAGGGTCTAAAAGAATTTCGTTTCGATGGCTATTCAGGGTATAATCAGATTTTAGTTCACCCCGCCGATCAATTAAAGACAACCTTTACTACACCATGGGGCACTTTCATGTATGTGAAAATGCCTTTCGGCCCAATGAATGCTAGAGCAACTTTTCAAAGAGCCATGGACATAGCATTCCCTGAGAACTCGGGCTTCTTCATCATTATCTATCTCGATGATGTTGATGTGTTTTCAAAAACATATGAAGAGCACTTATAACATTTAAGAAAGGTTTTCGAGAAGTGTGAAGTTTGGGATATCTTTAAACCCTAAGAAGACACTATTTGGTCTCCAAGAAGGTAAACTTCTTGGGCACATTATTTCCGAGGAGGGTATAAAGATAGATCCAAAGAGGATTGAGGCCACATTGTAAATCTCTCATCCTCGAAACATCAAAGAGTTTTAGTCTTTCATCGGGAAGATTAAATTTTTTGAGAAGGTTCATCCCCAATTTGGTCGAGCTCCTTAGGAATATCAAAAAAATGTTAAAGAAGGAGCAAGGGGTAAAATGGACTCGGGAAGCAAAAGAAGTCCTTCGAATCGGTGAAACAAGCGTTAACCAAAACACCGGGGCCTATAAGTCCCCGATTTTTCAAAATATTTTTTATATTTTTTCATTTTCATCGTAACATACCATATCTATTGTCCCGTTTCAAGAAAATCCACAAGGACAAGAGAAACCTATTGAATTCTTTAGCAAGGCACGAGGGATGCCCCTTTAAGTATAACATTATGGAGAAGCAAGCTTTTGCTTTGGTTAAAGCTTTAAAAGACTTGTGGTGTACATCCTTCACTCACACATCATTGCCTTTGTCCCAAACTCATTGTTAAAGACATTCTAACACAGGAACTCGTATGGTAAGAGAGGTAAGTGGATTGTTATTATTCTTGAATATGACTTAGAGATAAAACCCACTAAACTCATCAAAGGAAAAGGTCTAGCTAGATTAATGGCTGAATCAAATTTTGAAGTTCTTGATATTAATATGATTAATGCTTTGGATGACTAAGAGAAGAATTCTCAACTCCCAGTTGAAGATCATTTTATGACTTCTCCTTGGTATGCCGATATTATTTATGTTTTGCTTAAATCGATACACCTCCCGGCTCGACAAAAACAAAGGCAAGGTTCCTAAAGTTAAAAGTTGTAAACTATTGCATTATAGATAGACGTCTTTATTGGAAAAATGCAAGTGGTGTATTGCTTAAATGTTCGTCCGAGTTTGATCCGTAGAAGGTTAAATATCAGCTTCATGAAGGAGTAGGGAGGTCATTTGTACCGGAAGACAACAAACAACAAAATTTGAGGGCCAGTTTCTATCGTCTACTCTTTTCCATGATGTGCATAAGATGATCATATCCCCGTCATATAAATGTCAACTTTTTGAAGGCAAAAGAAAATTGTTGCCTCGCCTCGCATCCAATCACCGTTGAAGCCGCTTTTCAATAAGGGGGGACTACCATGTAGAGAAATCCATCCTCCATCTTCTACCCAAAGATAGATGGATTCTCACCGCCACTAACTATTTCATTAAGTGGATAGAAGCCATACCTTGTAGGCAGGCCAATGATTCAGTTTATCATAAAATTTATGGAGACTATCATTCTCTCCAGACGGTCAAGCCCTACCAAGATCATCACCGATAATGCAAAGAACATTTGGATCAAAGAAGATGGTTGAGTTCCGTCATAGATATCACATAACATTGGGGCATTCCATGGCCTATTACCTCAAGGTAATGGAATTGCAGAATCTCAAACAAAAGCTTAGTGAACATAATCAAGAAACCGTTGGAGGACAACAAGAAGTATTGGCACACAAAGTTGGTTCATGCACTTTGGGCTACCGTATCGGGATTTTGAAGAAATCTATTGGTATGTCACCTTTTCAGCCTTGTGTATGGTATCGATGCAATTTTTCCAAAAATGAAATTTGGTGTACCAAGAATGAAGTTGATTCGGGAGTTGCAAATCAAGAAAATGACATGGTTAGAAGAATAAATCAAACCATCCATCTTCAGCAAACCGTAGAGGAAGTTTATAACAAAGCATTACGTAAATCAGACAACATTAAAAATATTTTTCGATGTAAGAACAAAGGCCAGCAATTTCAAGATTGGGGAAAAAGTTTTAAAAATGGGATTCAAGAAGGGAAGACAAGGCAAGCATGGAAAATTTGACCACTTATGGCTTGGCCCTTACTCTATTCATTCATATGCCGGTAACAATGCATTTTTTCACAGAGTTGAAATTTGACCGAATTGTTTGGGGGTCCTCGTCAATGGCAGGATGCTTAAGCATTACTTCTCTTGATAAATGCTATGTTTTGAAGCCTTTTTTACTTTTTTATTATAAATATTTCATCCACCAATTGCATTCAAAGTTATAAAAATCAAAAATACAAAAAACAATAAAGAAAGAAAAGAGGGCATATTGTAAAAAACAAGAAAGCAGCAGCCCCACAACAAAAGAAACAAATCTGAAAGTGTGCAAGCTCAAGTGCCACTCAATAAACACACTTCTAGTTAGTCAAAACAGCCCAAACTTGACTAATTAGCTTTAAATTTCTTGCCGATAGAATAGTGAATTCGATTTTCCAAACTATTTAATCTTGGCTTATCAAGAGATAGTTTAGGAATGAAATTAAAGGTTCGACATGTTCAAAATCTGAACCTAAGTTTCAAAAAATAGATGACTCAAATCTGCTCCAAATTCTAAGTCAAAAAAAAGAAAATCAGTTCTTATTAGCTCAAAAATCTGAACTTAAAAAAGGAAGAAATAGCTCAAACAAGAGCTAAACCGTAGTTGTAAAAAGAGAAGGCTAGGATGAGAAATTTTCAGATCTTAAGCCTTCCATTTTGATTTAATTTTCTGTAAAATAAATGTCCGTGGTGCGCATGTGTTTCCGTGCCATAGACCACTTTTCCAAGTTAGATCATTAATCCCCGACTTGAATGCTTAAATTCCCGTTGTAGAAATTAGAGAATAAAATCAGCAAATTCCGTTTAATCCTAACAGATTGATAGAATAGGTAGAGAATCATATGGGCTCAACCGTTTAATCCGAGTCCATGAAGAAATAAGGAGTAGAAATAGATTAGATTTCCTGCTTCAAAAGAATAAAATGCTGTGAAAAGAGTTTTCCAATCCAAGTGCATTTTAATGAAGAAAAATGCTAGATCAAGAGATCGGGGTGTAGAAAGTTTGTATTGATGAAGGTCCATTGTTTTTATAGCCGCTAAAAATGTTTTCGCAGAAGATCATCCCAAAGAAAGGAAGAGTAGCTCCTCGATGGACGAGGCAATGTGTCAGCCTCCTAGGAGAACACAATGGATGTGGCACAAGTCAGCCTCCCAGAGAATGCAAGTCTGAAGTTCTTGATGCCTTCAAGAAGGCATCATCCTCAAGTGGAGCCACTCTTAGCCACCTATAATATTTGTTATAGAAAAAGGTGGCTAAGACTTTTTTGAGCCTTCAAAGAACAAATTTTATTACTAAAAAGTGTTGGCTCTTGAAGACTCCTGAAGGCCTCATGCCTCTGTCCAAAATCTTCATCTCTGTTCCCATTTTATACTAAAAAATTCTGCTAATTTCATGAGAAAAGACTGCTGAAAAACCATCATTGTCCCCATTCTCCCACTCAAAACTAACCTTCATTTTCTCCCCTTTTTCTCCATAAAACTCCCTTATTTTCATGATTTCTTTTCTTCCCTTCATGAAAATCACTCTTACAAGGTTAAAGACTCACTCTTTAACCATACCGAAACCCCCAAATCCATTAAAAACCTTGAAAACATTTCATGAAAAATACCTATTTTTTCATAAAGGCTTAAGCCCCTTGGGCTAAAGTCCTAAACCACTTCCCCCACATGCCCACACCCTGGAATCCCGCTAATCCTGTTCGGCGCTAATCGCATTGGAAATTTTCAAGTGCGCGAGTCTTTTCCATGTTCCAAAGTTCCGATGCGATTAAGCTTTGCATCATATAAACTCCGATGCGATTAAAACCTTTGTATAAATATCACGTGGGCCCACCTTCGGCGCTTAAAACATTGAAAAATTTTTCCCGATCCGCTTTTTCCTTTGTAAAACCCGAAAACCCATTTATCCAAAGTTTGATTTAAAAAATGCCAAAATCACGTGTTAAATATCAATGGGTAGATTAAAAAGACCCGATCGTGCAATCACATCGGGGAATTTCAAATGGGTTGATTGAAAGACCCACATCAAAATTTCCGATGCAATTGGGTCTTATATATCTATAAAATCTGCCCCCGCCTCTCTACTACATATGACTTTCACCTGGGACCAAGTGTTAAAAGATCCCAGGCGCCAATCGCATCGCAATATTCCAATGAGTTGATTGAAAAGCCCAGGCCCGAAGCTCCAATTGCGATTGGCCCTTGTTATATAAAGCCCCAGGCCCATTACGTTCCATATAACTAAAGGCCCCGCAGTCGGGCGCCTCTCCACTTTATACATATATTTTGCCCCCCGAAGCATAAAACCTTTGTTTTATTTCAAATTTTTAAGTTTTCATATATTATAAAGGTTTTTCCGCCAGTTCGTTCTAAAAGAACTCCCCGTCGTTGATCGAAAGCCGATCAAGCGGCCAACACTCCATCGCATCGGAGTTTTGAATCGCATCGCAACTTTTACATCGCACGCACTCATTTTCTCCCGCCGATCGGCCATACCCCGATTCATTCTCCACTGTTGATCTAATCTTAAGATCAACGGTCTGCGCCACATCGCATCGCAACTTTCGATCGGTGTATTTTCTTGCCACCCCTGATTGCGATCCCCCGATTGCGATCCTCCGATTAGATCTGGACTATCCACGTGTCCAGATCAGATGGTCCATATTGTTCATTCCCCCACTCTTCCTTGACCTCCTCCAAAATAAATCTCCACCATTGGATGCTTTCATCCAACAGCTACGCTCCTTCCCTGCCTTCTGAAGCAGTTAAACCTAAAATCGCAGGATTTTCTAATATTTTGTGTATATCTGCAGGGATAAATGGTTTTTCATTATAACAAAGGAAAATTCAGAGGCCGGGAAAGACGTTTCCTGTGCCTTTGATTCATCAAAAGAAAGTCATTCGCAGGGTTCAAGATCTATGTTTCGTCGATGCTCTATGAGCATTGATGCCGTGAAGAGACCTATGCAGCCTGCACGTCAACAAGACACTGTGATTTAAATCACATTCAAAAGAGTATCATTTTTTGAAGACATAGCATAGCAGAATGAATATTGAAGACAAATTTTGGAATTACGGCTAATAATTCTTATCAAAAGCCTAATTCCCATAATTAAAACACCATTAAAAGAAAATCATAACTGTTTAATAGACAGAAAGGCCTCCACCGTCACATTTGAGGCGAATTGATTCCTCTCAGCTACCACAGAGCCACCTGTTGCCTCAAGCCATTCAAACAGAGGCCAAAGTTATTGATTAAGAAAATATCTTCCTCACAGCGCAGCCAAGCAATTAATTCCGCTAAAGAAACTAATGCAAACAAATATCAGCGGAGTTATTTCATCCTGGATAGAACCTAAAATTCAATAAAGCTCCCACCAAGCTTTGATATTAATTGTAAAACAGTTAATACAGTGAAACACCTGTAAAAATTTGTCATTGAGCCCTTCAAAGGCCAAGAAGTCATCACTCTGTATTAATTTCTCTTAAGATCTTTTGTTAGATCTCACCTCCTCATTCTTCTATAAATACTTCTGTAGAAGATGAGAAACTGTTGGTTGCAGAACTTTGAAATACATATGAGCTTAAACTTCGAACTATAAATAGTGTTCACTGGCCCTTGGAGCTCTGCTTGTGATAAATAAGTTAGGCTGAAATGAGTAGATGATTGCTAAACTAAAGCATTGGACTTAAAGTTGTAACTGGTTTGGAGCATCAATACAAGCTGATTTATGGGATCCTAGTCTATGTTGACGGTGATGTTTCTCTAATTGTAACTTTTTAATTTGTTTTTGTTTTCACTGTGTTTCAAATTCTCTTATAAAGAACAACATGCATAGGGTTAGGACCTACTATATATCAGTAACCTTCTCTGACTAAAAGTATTTATATATATGTTTTCTTCCAATCTATGTTATTTAGGAATGATTTAATTCAGTTTAAGCATAGGAATGTTGGTGTTCCCTCGTCTTATTTCCTTAGCTGAATATTATTCTTGAATGTTATGTTTAGTATGAGTTAAGTAGAGATGAACTATGGAAGATATGGTGTGCCCTGGTCCTAGTTTTATCCCCAAAGGCTATCTAAATATTTCCCTTGGAATGTGTTAAAAGCTGGCTAGTTTAGAAGTACTTACTAGATCTTAGGCCATTCTGTGTTACCTTTGTGTTGGTGTTGAAAGTAACCAAGTAAAGCAGAGCTAGGAGAGGATTTGTGGTGAGCCCGACCCGCTAGTTTCTACTCCAACAGTTGCCTTTAAGTTTCCCTTTGTTTTAAATATGTTTTCTATTGAAAGTGTATCAAAGGCTGGCTAGTTTAAAAGTACTTACCAAATCCTAGTTTGCTTTTATGTTCTTCTTAAGTGTTTGTCAAAGGCTGACTAGTTTAAGAGTACTTATCAAATCCTGGGCTACTCTTTGTTCTGCATCTGTTCATTTTCCTTTCTTGTTGTATCATTTCCATTACATAAATTAAACTTCAAAGAGATCTTTAGACATAGATGACTTGCCCCATGGACCACTCTGGCCTCTTGCTGTTCCAATTAAACCCTATTATGAATCCATATCCCAATGGACTAAAACCTACAATTATCCATCTTTTTGGCCGAAGCTTACTCTGATTGCTTGCAACTTCTCACCTTTGAAACTCTTTGCATTTAGAACTTTCCATCTCAAGCAGTAATCATGCTCAACCATCCAAAAGCAAAACAAACCCTTGGCCTTCATAACTAGCCTAATATTATTATCCAAAATTTCAAATACAAATCCATCTTTGCACTTATTGGAGAGATCCCTCTCCGGATTCAGGAGGGCTAGATCCTAGAATCCCAAAGTTGGTTGAAATGATGTTATTTCTGTGATCAGACTTTGCCAATCTTGCTGATTACAGATTCCTAAAATTTCTGGCAACTCCGCTGGTGAATCTTTTCTGAGTTAATAAAAGTTCAGAAACACCTTAAAACTCTAGATAACCCCTGGTTTTACGACAATTTTTCTGTTTGCCAGCTGAGCCACCAGCAACTAACATTTCTGGTGACTCCGCTGGGGACTCAAACCCAAAATCATTTTCATTTTTATAAAACCATTTGTGAGTTAAAAGCAGCCTTCTCAAGCACTACCTAAGAGAGGTAATCATGGTAAAACTTGTTTGAATCAGTGACAAACTAGGTAGACCCTAGGATTCTCATAAAATTTTATCTAACCTTGAAAAATCAGCTGGCTTAGCCACAAGAGGAAACTGTCTTTGTCTCATAATCGTAGCTAAGTTTTGAAACAGAATTAGGATATTCTTAAAAATCATACAAATGAAAAATAACTCAGAAAATACCTAAAAATATTTCAGATTGGTATTAAATAAACATGGTGGTGGACCATAAAACCTTTTACCTCCTTAGGGGCTAAAAAATTCCGCTTGGCGACTCCACAATCTTGAACAGACCTTAAGACTCCACTAGGAAGAACCCTTATCATTATAATATCTTTCAAACTCAGTCAGAAGACTGCAAGATTAAATTTTTTGCAAAACAGACTACTTAACCTCTTAAAGATTGTCATACCTGGTTGAAATTGTCTTGTTTATTTGGGTCTCAAAAACACAGCATAGTGGATCCTACAAAGATTCACACTAGAGCCTATCCTGACCCTGATCCACCTGAGATAGTTGATAACCTAGAAGGTATCCTTAGGAAGTCTCCTAAGTTTAAATTATCAACTGTTTACAGATCACCCTTGAGAGCTAATTTAGTTTCTGAAAATCTTTCAGCTCTACAACAATCTCAAGTTGACTTAGTGAATCCATTTAGAACTAGGTCTCTTGGTGATTTAGATCAATTAGATTCTGAGTCTTCACTATCATCTCCTAAAACAAGTGAACCTCTTGGTAGCAGAGAAACAACACCTCCTAATTTACATTTCCGTCACAACTTAGGTGTCTCTCATCCAAGATCAGCTCAACAATTTATTCTTGGTCCATCCACTGTTGCTCACCCTACATCCACTGTTCAAACCACTCCACTTCAGCGCACTTTTCTTGTTGTTACTCCACTCCTTGTGAATCCACCCCCACCACATATCATGGCAGCATGGTATGCTCCCTTAGTTCTTCCTGCACTAGTAGTCAATCTTCCACAGGATTATCAGTCCAAAATTCCATTATATGATGCTAGCAATGCTACAACTGCATCACAACATGTGGATAAGATGAATAACTACTTTGACAGAAACGAAATTGACGATGATTCCGCCAAACTTAGGTTATTTTCTTAAATCTTAGGGGGAGAAGCAAGAAAATGGTTCAAAGGCTTAGCCCCCCATAGTATTAATGATCTCCAAGCCTTCCATCAAACATTCTTAAACAAATGGGAAGTAAAGAAAAACCCTCTCCAAGTCCTTTCTGACAACAAGAACCTCCATAGAAACACTGGGGAAAGTGTGCAAGCTTATTGCACTAGATTCAATAGTGTGTATAATGCACTTTCCCTAGAACTAAAACCTCCACAGGGCTCAGCTTTAAACAAGTTTCCTGAAGCGTTTGACTCTGACAAGACCTATCACCCAAGAGAGAGAGATTTTTCAACTCTTGAAGATATGCAAAAAGGTGCTCTTTCTGTGGAAGTCAACTTAATGGAGAAGAGAGAAAGAATGAAAAATGAAAAGAGAGTGTCTTTTAGAGAGGAAAACACACCTTCTACTTCCAACTCAAAAATGGAAAAAATGATGGAGGAGATGATGAAAGAGATGAGCATAATTAAGAGAGCACAAGCAAGCCAAAACCAAACTTCTCCTCAAAATAGAAACCATAACCAGAATCAGAATTTTAGAAGGAACCAACCTCCAAACAGACCTAGGGAAGATGATCAGCTGATCACTCCTCCCTTTCATCAAAACTATGTAAGTGAGGTTGAGGAAACAGATGAGATAACAGAGGAAGAAGATATCAATATGTTGGGGGTAGATAATGATGACTTTGAGTTTCATTATGATAGAAAACAAGCTCTATACACACCTTATGATGAAAAAAGAGATGATGATGAAAATTATTATCAAGACATGGAAAATTTCATCATAGAGTCTCAAAGAGAATATGACCTTAGAAGCAAAACCAATCAGAAAACCCCCAACACCAAAACCTCTGACAAATCTTCACAAAACAGCACCACAACCAAGCCTAAAATTGTCAAACAAAAGGACAAAACAATGGCTATAAATTTTGATAAAGGAAAGGAGAAAGACACTCAAAGCAATGAAAAACAAAGTGCAAACCTTAGCAGTACTAACACTTCAGCTAGTACTCCTATGAAAACAATTTTTTCAAGTGTAAATAAAACAAATCAGCAATCTGATATTGCTGATAAAGTGACAGCTAATAAAGTTGAAACCAGCACTTCAAAGAACCAACTTCCCTTCAGCCTTGAGCAGGAACTTTCAAAGATCAAAATATTTGTTCCCTTGACCGAGTTAGCTGCCCAACATGTATATAGAACCCAAATTTTGAAGGCTTTAAATATAGAAGAGAACAATGATACAATCAATCTTAATGATGACCGGCTAGAGCTTATTTTCGGTCCAAAGATTGAAGGTAGATATCAAGAGGGACCTGTTCCTCCCTTTTATCTGAGTTTAAACATTCATGACAAAAATTTTCATAGCACTATGCATGACTCTGGGGCCTCTCATAATTTAATGCGTAAAGCTGTGATGGAGAGCCTTGGTCTAGAAATCACCAGACCTTACAAAGATCTGTACTCCTTTGATTCCAACAGAGTAAAATGTTTAGGATTAATCAAATACCTTTGTGTTAACTTAGCTCAAATTCCAGCCAAATGTTTAGTCATCGATATTGTTGTGGCTGACGTGCCCCCAAAGTATGGAATGTTATTATCAAGATATTGGGGGGATAAGTTACAAGGGACTATGCAAATGGACATGACCTATGCAACTATCCCTGTTTTCTATCAGAATAGAAGACTTTACAAGGAGTCCCATTATGAAATTCATAGTTACAAGTCAAGACCGACCACAAAACTCTCCCCTATATTCTATAACTACAGGCCTTGATTCTTTTATTATGTTTAATGATGAAACACTTGGTGAACAAGTCACTTTAACAGGATTAACGGCTAACAGGGAGGAAGAGGAACACAACGCAGAAAGGTTAAAACAGTGTTTTGCATTTGATGACATTAGCAAACTAAATAAAAGTCTTGAATTACAAGTCATGCGTCCTTTGATTTTAAACCTTGACTCTCAAGAAAATGGTCCTCTACTTAACGAAAGACCTGAAGAGTAAAAAAAAAATCAATTGAGGGCCGCTAATCATGAAAAATATCGAACTCGCATTGTTTCTTTCTTATGGTCACTCGTAGCAGACTACCACTTCTAGATTTCAATGGCCAAGAAGAATTCTCGGCCTTCAAACAATTCTTCAATCGGGCCAGTTTGTGTAGCTGTGGAGGAGACCTCAATTTTTGGCTTTACTTCCCTCCATTTGTAGACTTTTACCTTCTTTTTCAACTGGGAAACCTGCCTTTTCAACTCCCGAACCTCCTTTTTAAATATCATGGATTCACTGAACTGCAGTTGATACCTCTTCTTGAGAGGTAATCTTCTTTTCTCACACTGTTCAATCCATTCCTGTTTGACAAAAAATTCAGTTTCTGGACCTATGACCAGTTCAAGAGGCAGCGGAATACTGCCAGTATTATCAGCTGATTATTTTGTTAAGCCTTTCTAGCTGGGCTCTCTATCTTCAGGGGCTTCTTCCTCTATATTCACTTCAGGGAATCCTGCTGTCTGGCAACATTTCCATCGACCACTCTGTGTCTCGTTGTTTCCGTAGGGACCTCATCTTCTTTGCGAGTCTCTGAGTGTTCCAACAGGGATTCAACAATGATTGGGCGGATCTTTGCCATGTCCTCTCCTAGGTCAAAAAATTTAAGCACAGGTGGGATAGCTTCTTCCTCTATTAATAATTTGGGCAAGAGGGATCCCCTTTCCCCTCTAGGCATCATAGACTGGAATAGAGAATGGCAGACAACTTCATCATCCTCATTTTTGGCTTGATCTAGAGTTTCATGCCTTACTACCTCAGTCAAGGTTGATGTTGGTTCTTGTGGGGCAACATCGATTCTAAAGCTTGTTTCCCTTTTGTCATCTCACTCTTTTTTCATCATTTCTTCTTCTAAGGTCGATACTGGTTCTTGTGGGACAGTATCGACCTCCCGGTTTATTCCTTCTCTATATTCTTGTTCCTCATGAACTTCCTCTCACCTTCCCTATTCTAGCTGGATCAGGGATGGTTCTTGTATAACACCCCCAATTGTTTCAATATCCATATCTGCTCGAGCAGGTGATGTTGTTTCTTGCAAAACAACATCACTTGCCATTCCTCTGTCTGCCATTTCACTTCGATGTTATTCATTGACAAAATTCAATGACTGTATAGCCATCTCAACTTCATGCACAATATCCATAATTCCTTCATCTGTGGGCTCCTCATGCAAGGCTGGTTCTTGTGTGGAAGCCTCGACTGTGCTGCCAATTATCTGCTCTATTCTCATTTCTTCAGGTTCTTCCGGATCAACCTCCATTTCCGCTTCTTTGGGTTCCTCCTCCATTTCCATTTATTCGGGTTCCTCTTGATCAATTCCCTCTGAATGTTCTTCTTCTGCTAAAACAGCCGGTGAGACTGGTTCCTCTTCTCTAGCAGCAATAATGGCTGTTATCTCTTCTTCTGAGGATCCACAGAGTTCCGCCCAGGATACCCAAAGTATTTTTATTACATGCATGACCAGTAAACGCACCAATCCATGGTTGGAAAGCATGGCTAGCATCCGACGCAAACACCAAGCGGACTGTGCCATATGTTGCAATTGTTTCAATATGAAGAAGGGCATGTTTAAGGCATGCACCTGAGCCTTTTGAAATCAAAGGTGTATTAGAATTTTAAAATGATACTTAAACAGAGTTGTGGTCTGGCCTTCGCAAGTTATGTATTTCATTACAAAACCTGCAACTTCATTCCAAGGATACGGCACAATCTTGCACTCATATCCTCGTCCCAATTGAACGACGCTTTCCCCTGCCTACAAGAATAGTTCGAGAAAATCTGGGAGAGAAACTCTCCGAGCAGACCATTGCTGCCCTTGCTGTCTCAACCCACTAACCTCTGCAATTACCTCTTTTGTGACAGGAACTTCCAGTCCTCTAACCTGCGAGTGATTCTCATCTAAATTAAGTGCAAACTCCATTGTGATTCTCGTGTCAAACCCCTACAATCTATCAAAGTAGGTATCCCACCCTGCATTGACAAATATTTTCCATACCTCTGGATTGCTGCAGACCGAAGCTGTGTTTTCAGACTCATCCTGCACAACCAGTCCGCCCAAACTAGGGGGATTCATAACAACACTTCTTGGAACAACAAACCATTGGATGAAATGGTGGATACCAAATTCAGAAAAAAAACATGGTGAAAATGAAAGGTGGTAATAGTAAATACAGATGGTAGTTCTCGGAAACCAAGAAAAATCATTAAAAAGTATGGTTTGTGCGGTGAAGAAAATATAAATGATTTCATATGGGGTGGAAAGGATGTGTTACGGGTCCCAATATGCCTTTAATGATTATACAGAGTATTGATTAGGATCATATGGTGTACCACACACGGGTTTATACTAAAGGCTTACGGAGTCATCATTGCGTCGTCATTAAATTATGATGGCACTCCCCCCAACTTAAATTTTTCCATCTGTGGAATTAAATTCTTCACATGGGATACTTAATTAAATCGGTAGAAGTCGCGTTGTGGCGTACCTGACGGCCTACCTGGAAGAAGTGACAGTTGGTGGGATGACTGCGCAGTAATGATGCGGTTGGAGTAACAGCAGTACGAGTAGCGACATCCGGAGTAACAACATCTGGAGTAGCAGCAGTGTGAGTAGCAGCATCTGGAGTAACAGTAGTGCAAGTAACAGCATCCAGTGTAACAACATATGGAGTAACAGTAGTGTGAGTAGCATCATCTAGAGTAACAGCAGTGCGAGTAACAGCATCCGGTGTAACAACATCTGGGGTAACAACAATGCGAGTAGTAGCAACCGTGTAACAACATCATGAGTAGTAGCAACCAAGTAATAGCACCATGAGTAGTAGTAACCGTGTAACAACATCATGAGTAGTAGAAACCGATACTTAGGAAAGATTTTCTTTGATTTCTTACTCCTTAGTAGTGACTCCTGCAAAAAGAAAACAAGATAAATAGTAACACTATAATTATTTATTCTTATATATATATATATATATATATATATATATATATTTAGTTTTAGTTTTTTTTTTTCCTTTTTTCTTTTTTTAAGGGAAAGGATGCAGAGGAAGAGTTATCTGCATTGATAACCTTCAAAATAGATTTCTCAGAGAGGTGTTTGATGAAAGCATCCTTAGAGGTTGGGCGATGGTATAATCTCAGGCGATGTCCATTGGCTATCAATGAAGCACGTGTATCATCAATTGTGACTAGCCTGACTATTCCATTATCAAATACAGTGTCCACTTCATAAGGTCCCATCCAGCGAGTGCAAATATTTCCTTTAAAATCCTTAAAGCGGGAGTCATAGAGTAGTGCCCAATCTCCCCTCTGAAACACCTTATTCTTAATAAACTTTTCGTGCCATTTCATTATCTGCTGCTGAATAGTAGTAGTTCTCTGGAAAACCATTGAACGAATCTCATCTAGTTCATTGAGCTGAGTCGGCCGGTGTTTCTGGGCATCTCACATATCTAAACCAACTTCAACAGTCGTTCTGAGCATACTGATTTCAAATTCTATCAGAAACAATGGGGATTTCCCATAAACCAACTCAAATGGTGAAAGCTGAGTTGTATTCCTCCATGTTTTTATGTACGCCCAGAGAGCTTCAGGCAGCTTCTGAGCCCAATCCCGATGATGGTATGCCACATTTTTTTTCAAGATATTTTCCAATGTCTTGTTTGTGCTTTCCACTTGTCCATTCACCCAAGGGTGGTATGGAGACGTCACCCTGTGCTTGACCCCATATTTCTGCATAATCTTTACTTTCATGTGTGATGTGAACTGTGCTCCTCCATCTGAAAAAATCTCTCTTGGAGTACTGTAACGAGAAAAATTTCTTCAAATAGAAAATTTGAGACCACCTGCTCTATTTATTTCACAACAACCTTGGCTTCTACCCACTTATTCACGTAATCAGTACAAACCAAGATGTGGACCTTTTGCTGGGAGGGTGGGTTAAAGGGTCCAACAATGATCTGAAAATATTTTGGATAAATTGTTATGTATTTCAAGAACCTCCCACTCAATTTAACAATTAAATGATCTAGCTTGTACTTGACAATTTGTGGAATTTATGCTTGAAAGTGGTGTATGATTTTTAACTTTTAATGTGTCTTAAGTTCATTTGTTCTTGCTAAAATTTAACATGTACAACAGAAACATAATGCAGAAAATAAACATTCAAACACAACAACAAAATTAATCTAGGAGTTCACCAGAATCTCGTGGGCTATGTCTCCTTTGAGCTTTGTCATCTTGACTCGGCTCTTTGGGATTATGGTAAGGTTTATTTTAAAAGTTCCACACTTAACTCCAATGAATATTAAAATGATACAAAGGGCTGATAATACCATCTAATATCCCTCTCATGGCTGTCCAAACTCTGCAAACAACTTTAGGCTCCTTTTGACACGATTCCTTCTGTCGGTGCTCTGAGCTACTCTAAACTTCTAAATGGCACAAAATCCTTCAGAATTATGTTTCTGTCACTAAAAACACTCCTTCTGTATCTATCACACATCAGAAACCAAATATTTACTGATAAATTTCTCAAAACGAGCACTGTATCCCCAAACTAGGCTATCCTCCACGATTTGCCTAGGGCTGCCCAAAACTTCACATCAACTTCTCGAGCTCTATAAGTCCTCAAAATTTTCTGAAACTACTTTCATTGGTTCCAAAATGTCTGAAATACTCAATATAGACTATTCATTCATCAAAAATGGACTCCGGCTACTCCGGTTTTGCCTCCAACACCTATCGGTACCCCCTGTCACTAGGGTCACTGAAAACTTCTTTGTTGGGTTTTTTACCTCTAGAAGTCCTCAAAACTTTTTGAAACCTCTTTCATTAGATTCAGAATTATGTTTACAGTCAATAATGACTATTGTTTCACTGCATATGGTTTCTAGTTGCTCTGGCTAGGCCCTACACTGCTGCTGGCAAAAGTTGGCACTAATGGCCTTTGTAACTTTACTGAAGCTTTTCGACTTTCTAAATTTCTCTATAGGCTCTACAAACCATATCATCAGATTCAAAGCATCTGAAATATCCAATTTTGACTATTGTATATCTGGATAAGGCCTCTAGCTCCCTTGGCTAGGCCTCAAACTCATTCTACCTCCTGGTGGCCCTAGTGGCCCCTTGAACTTCATTGAAGCAAAAAATTTCTTAGAAGCTCTCTGATGGATTTGAAACATGCTCCATTGAGTTCAGAAGGTCTGAGATAGTCGAAATTGACTATTTTTGCACTCAATGATCTAGATTTATGTAGGAAGGCAACAGAATACAGAAATAACCATAAACATAGAGATGCAGCGGAAATAATGCGTCATTTCATTTATATCAAATAACAGAAATATGCTTACAGACATAATGGAAATAAAATAGCTAGGGTGCTGGTAGCGAATCTCTGAGAAGAGATGTGGTGTCTATAGACCTTTAACCTGTGTTACAATGAGGCTCGAGGGCCTATTTATTATTAAGAAACAATGGATAACTCTAAACGTCCAAAACCAAACCCTAGGAGATGAAGCGCCAAAACTATGGGCCCCATTTGGGTAAGTTGGTGGTTCAACTTCCCGGGGATGTAACTTTAGCATCCGATCTCCGTTTGATGCGCTCAATAGCTCATTAGAAAGATCTATCCAAGGACTACAATAAAAAAAACGTCTTTTAGGGCCTCAAAATAGCTCCAGAAGTTGAGGACCCGAAAAACTGCGAAAAATAGTAAGTTGTGCTGCAACTTAAAAACTAAACGAACTGATGGTGGAGGTTCAAATGGAATAGGTGGGTGGCCACCACCTAGATCATTAAGGCCTCAAAACGACTTTGGGAGTGTAGGACCCAAAAACCTGCTAAAAATAGTAAGTGGTGCTGAATGTGAAAAGCTACAATAATTGATGGTGTGGGTCCAAATGGATTAGGTGGGTGGCCACCGATATCCACCTGGACCATTCGTCCCTCCTTAGGAAGCAATGGTCCCCATTGCGTTGAGATCCTCCCTGAGATGAAGAAAATTCTGTTGAACTAGGTATCATGGACCTGTGGGCAGACATGCTGGATGCGTTTCGTAAATTTGGTTTCTTTATCAGCTTCAGACAGTACATGTGTGGATTCTATATGTGTATTTGCAGGAGGTATGGCAACATTAGGTGGTAGTGCGTTGGGGGTTAAATGAATGGAATTCTTGTCCTGACAGTGTAGAGGAACCTCTATGAGTGAGGAGAAAATGTCCTCGTATTCCTCCATGAATTTGTCCATCTGCTGCAACCATGTAGGGGAGCCCTGTTTCGAGGTTGTGGCCACAATATTCTTCTTTCATTATGAGCGAGTTGTAAAGAAAATGAATTTCCTGGTTTGGGAAACAATCTTACTGCATTGTTTTGCAGTAGTCAAAGAGATGACAGGAGGCGGTACTACCTTCGATATCCTGTACAAGTTATTTCCAAAATTAATAATAACATCACGAGGCCTAGACTCATACACAACATGTCACCTCCACATGTATGGTTGGCCCAATAATACATCAGCTACATCAAGACGAGCAACATCACATAATACCTCATCCGTGAATGGCTTGATGTTGTACGGAAGGGGGCACATTGGCAGATGCAGATATCTCTCCCTGGGTGAAGCCACCCAATGGTATATGGCTACGGGTGTGCTATGGTCGGTAGGCCGAGCTGCTTCATGACCTCTGCTAAAATGAGGTTCTTTTGGCTTCCGCTATCGACAAGAAATTGCAGCGGAGAACCCTTCACCCACCTTTGCAAATGGAAGAGGCGCTCCCCCTCCTCTGGATCCTTTGGGTCCTCCCTCTAGATCTTGGTGGTGGAAACAATGGCACTAGGATCCTCATCAATGATCTACTTCCCTTTTTCATTGCCTTTTTCTAGTTCTGACTCAGGATCAAAAAATGCATTTGATTCGGGTGCCTTTAGTTCGGCCACCAATGACTGTTTGGCCCAACACTCGTTTGTGCTGTGAGTGGGGCTATTATGAAATTCACACCAATTCCTTGTGTCCTTATTTTGATTTTTGGTGTTGTTCTGAGTCACACTACTTTTTCCTTACCCCTTATTCTTTGGTTCGGGGACACCTTTCGGATTCGTAGATCCAAAGTCTCGATTCTTCTGCTTAAATTTCTGCTCGATCTTGGCAGTATAGCGATATGCGGTGCCAAGCGATGTAATGTCGAGGAACTCCATTTCCTCCTGAATTTGTTTATGTAGATAGCCGCAGTACTTGAGCACCAAATGTATCTCTAAATCTTTAATACCCAACTTTGTGCGCAGGGTATGGAATAGATTCGTCAGTTCGTGCACATCTTGATCCCTTTATTGCAGCAGAGTGGTCCATTAGATGTATTTATCCTCATAGCTCCCCACAGGGTGATATTGTTCCTTTATGCCATCTCGAAATGAATTCCAAGTGGGTGTGGCCAAGAACAGAGAGGGTTCGCTTTCGTCCTCTTCCTCACGGTAGGTTTCCCACCAGTCTTTGACATGGGGGGCAGCTTTGAGGAGTGCAAAAGTAATATTTTCTCGGTTAGAGAAATCATGGACTGAGAAATACCCTTCCATCAAATTCAACCATCTATCTATGGCGTCTTCATCTATTTGGCCTTAAAATACAGGAATATCAAAGTTTACCTATACCTTGAAGGGAGTAGCACCTCTAGAGTGGATGTTGGATGCAGATGCGTCGTAGGTGGGCAGTCGTTGAAGGATCTGAGAAAAGTTATCCATCATCGCATTCCTTTGTTTCTCAAGGGCCTCCTTAAGCAATATTTTGATAGGATCTCCTGCTCCCTTGTCTTTATTTTCTTTCACCATGGGAGGTCGTTGGGGTTTGCGAGGCTGATCTTGCAAGGGTTCAACCAGATCGAGCCCTAACTCCTTATACCCTAACCACGTTGGGGACATCAAAAGAAAAAAAAGGAAAGAGAAGACCCACTCTGATACCACTGATTTGGATTTATGCAGGAACGCAACAGAATACAAAAATAACCATAAACATAGAGATGCAGCGGAAATAATGCGTCATTTCATTTATGTCAAATAACAGAAATATGCTTACAGACATAATGGAAATAAAATAGCTAGGGTGCTGGTAGCGAATCTACGAGAAGATATGTGGTGGCTACAGACCTCTGAACTGTGTTACAATGAGGCTCGAGGGCCTATTTATTATTGAGAAACAATGGATAACTCTAAACGTCCAAAACCAAACCCTAAGAGATGAAGCACCAAAACTATGGGCCCCGTTTGGGTAAGTTGGTGGTTCAACTTCCCAGGGACGTAACTTTGGCATTCGATCTCTGTTTGATGCGCTCAATAGCTCATTAGAAATATCTATCTGAGGACTACAACTTTTGAGTGAGCTAGACCAATGTTGCTCCCTGTTTTTCCAAAAAATGTCGTTTAGGGCCTCTAAACAGCTCCGGAAGTCCAGGACCCGAAAAACTGCTAAAAGTAGTAAGTTGTGCTACAACTTAAAAACTGAACGAACTGATGGTGGAGGTTCAAATGGAATAGGTGGGTGGCCACCAATATCAACCTGGATCATTAAGGCCCCAAAACGGCTCCGGGAGTGCCGGACCCGAAAATTTGCTAAAAATAGTAAGTGGTGTTGAATGTGAAAAACTACAAGAATTGATGGTGTGGGTCCAAATGGATTAGGTGGGTGGCCACCGATATCTACCTGGATCACTCAATTTGGTCGAATAATGAGGGAGTTAGGGAAAAAACAATTTTTTGCCCAGTGTCCCTAAAAAACCTCCTCCAAAACTGGAGGAACTCCAGTTAATGCTCCAGAATTGGAAAATTTGCAAAATTGGTGGAACTTCGTGCTAAACTGGTGGAAATATTAAATGTCAAGGTTGATTTGGTTAAATTTTTCACATGTACAATAAACGCTAACAGTCAACTGTTGGGTGGATAAGGTTAGGCATGCCCTTGGTCACTGCATAAAGGTCACATGAATGGGGGCTAGCCCTTTTAACTTTCGCCCAGAACAAACGCTAAGTTTAAATCTAATTTGTGGCCATAGGATGTTAATAACTAACCATAGCCCGACTGGTCGGGCCTGTGTGCTTGTGGGCGGGAGGCCCGTGTTCGAATCCTCGAACTTGCAAACCTTTTTTTTGCTGAGAAACGAAACTTCTGCTGCCCGACCCGACTGTTCATGCGCTAACCCGAATGTGTGTAGTGTGACCCAAATGCGTGCAAAGGTGACCCATCCAACTTGAAGGCTTGTGCAAAGACCTAATTAACATGCAGAGGTGACCCATTTGCGTGTAGGTCGGGTCGAGGTAAAGTCAACCTCAATAACTTCTGCAGACGACCTCGGTTTTGAGAACCGTTCATGGCGCCAGAATCGCAGTGACGAGAGCTTTCCTATCGTTCAGGTTGCAACCACTTCTGAACACTTTCATTTTTAAGCATTTTTTAAAACTTGGACATGATCTCTTGATCACACCTCCCCACTGGGAATCTTTTGGACCCCAAAAGACTGATATACTAATTTGTAAAGTAGATTAGAGTACAACACCCTCTTCTCTTCAGCCTCCAAACACTTGCCTTGCATGGCTAGTGACTTTGAACCACAACTAGAAAGCAATTAACACTTCCTTTCCTGGATGAACTTGTCCTCCTGTCTAGAACTGTCTTTCTTGCACTCACTCAGAAATTTCTGGCGAGAAATTTGTAAAAGGAAACTGAACGTCACTGCCTTGATCAATGACCCAAGGTGGCTCAAACAAATAAGAGATTAAAAAATAAAATACATGCATACAACCGAGATTTGCATATGTACAAAGGAGTATGTCTTATTGTGTTAAGAAATCCATCCACTTCTTACCAAGCCACTTCCATGGCAACTTTTGCTGCTGCAACTCTTCTTCATGTGAAACTTCCATTTTCACATCGATAATGGGATCCTTGGTTCCAACTTCACCAGTCTTTCTGTCCTCTTGCTGCATGTGCTTGGGACGACTAGTTGGATGCAAAGTCCAACAATGAGAAACAACATGTCCCCTCTTCTGGCAATATGTGCAAATCTTATGCACCTTCTTTGAAAGTTGCCTTTGCCTCATCTACTTCATGTATGCTTTCTTCCTCATCTAGCATCTTAAAACATCATGGTTAAATCGACCACAATATGTAAAACAAATATTTCTTCCATTTAAGCATGTACAATTATCATGCCTTGCAGAAACACAATCAAATTGATCATGGGAAGATTTATACCTCTTGTGTTGCTTTGCATGTTCATCCTTTTTTCCTTCAAGAGGAGATGAATTAGTAGAGGCTCTAGCATTCATTTGCAGACTAACATCATCGTTCTTGTCTTGAAAACTATCTGAACTCGCATGCTTTTTGAAAGAACCAACACATCTTTCTAAAGAGGAAACTGAAGACAAATTAGAGTGGATTACCTCTTCCTCATGCATGTTCTTGGTAAAAGCCTCTTGGGCTTGATGGAGCTGCATCTCCATATCATACAATATTTGAAGAATTTCTTCCTTCTCTTACTTCATGGCAAACAATTTTTCATGAAGTTCAGTGCTTTCTCTTCTATCCTCAAACAGAATTTGCACCATGTCCTTCAATATAATAAAGTCACGCTTCATATCTTCATCGAAAAATCTTGTGAAGGAGGAAACCTCACTTGTAGAAGTCGTCATGATGATGTCAATGAAAAAAAGTAACTTCAAAAAATTTCACAAAGCTTTCAAAAACTATAGACAAAGCTTTTTAACAAAATGGCTATAGAGACAAACTCTTATTCAAGTAGCTAAACAACAAACAAACTCCAAGAGCTTCTTGACAAACAATTGTCAAGAGGGTTTGTGTTACAAGGGTGACCTTGAAGTTATTTGGGGTAAGGAAGATGCCTTCAGCTCTTTCTTCCTTTTTTTCCTCTCTAGGACTTAGCTAAAAATATCTATCCCTTCACCTCTAGAAAACTCAAACAATAGTCAGTTTGCAAACAGTAAAACAATCAATCTTTTACACTGTTTAAACACCTTTTCAAGTTATACAAGCAAAAGTTTAAGCAATAGCTTACTCTGTCAATCAAGAAACCAAGTGCTCTGATACCAACCTGATCTGAAAATGGTCTGGATAACTTGTTATGTATTTCAAGAACCTCCCACTCAGTTTCACAATTAAATGATCTAGCTTGTACTTGACAATTTGCGAAATTTATGCTTGAAAGTGGTGTATTATTTTTAACTGTTTATGTGTCTTAAGTTCATTTTTTCTTTCTGAAATTTAACATGTATACAAAAAACATAATGCAGCAAGTAAACAGTCAAACACAACAGAAAAATTAATCTAGGAGTTCACCCAAATCTCGTGGGCTACGTCTCCTTTGAGCTTTGTCATCTTGACTCGGCTCTTTGGGATTATTGTAAGGTTTCTTTTACAAGTTCCACACTTAACTCCAATGAATACTAAAATTATCCAAAGGGCTAAGAATAGCATCTAATATCCCTCTCATGGCTATCCAAACTATGCAAACAACTTTAGGCTCCTTTTGACACAATTCCTTTTGTTGGTGCTTTGAGCTAATCTGAGCTTCTAAATGGCACAAAATCCTTCAAAATTATATTTCCATGACTGAAACCACTCCTGATGTATCTATCACACATCAGACACCAAATATCGACTAATAAATTTCTGAAAACAAGAATTGCATCCCCAAACTAGGCTATCCTCCACGGTTTGCCCAGGGCTGCCCAAAACTTCACATCCGCTTATCGAGCTCTAGAAGTCCTAAAAATGTTTTGAAACCACTTTCAGTGGATCCCAAATGTCTGAAAGAGTCAATATAGACTATTCATTCATCAAAAATTTCCTCTGGTTGCTCCGGTTTCGCCTCCAACACCTGTCGGCACCCCTTGGCACTAGGGTCACTGAAAACTTCTCTGCTTGGTTTTTGACCTCTATAAGTCCTCAAAACTTTCTAAAACCTATTTCATTAGATTCATAATTATTTTTACAGTCAATAATGACTACTGGTTCACTGCATATGGTTTCTAGCTACTCTGGCTAGGCCTTGCACTACTGTTGGAAAAAGTTGGCACTAATGGCATTTGGAACTTTACTAAAGTTTTTCAGCTTTATAAATTTCTCTACAGGCTCTAAAAACCATATCATCAGATTTATAACATCTAAAATATCCAATTTTTACTATTGGATCTCTGGATAAGGCCTCTAGCTCCCCTGGCTAGGCCTCAAACTGATTCTGCTTCCTGGTGGCCCTAGTGTCCCCTTGGACTTCATTGAAGAAAAAAATTGCTTATAAGCTCTCTGATGAATTTTCAACATGCTCCATTGAGTTCAAAAGATCTGAGATAGTTGAAATTTACTATTTTTTCACTCAATTTGGTCGAATAATGAGGGATTTATGGCAAAAACAAATTTTTTCCAAGTGTCCCTAAAAAACCTCTTCCAAAACTGGAGGAACTCCAGTTAATGCTCTAGAATCGGTGGAATTACAGAATTGGTGGAACTACATGCTAAACTGGTGGAAATATTAAATTTCAAGGTTGATTTGGTTAACGCATTCACATGCGCAATAAATGCTAACGGTTAACTGTTGGGCAGATAAGGTTAGGCATGCCCTTGGTCACTGCATAAAGGTCACATGGATGGGAGCTAGCCCTTTTAACTTCTGCCCAGAACAAACGGTAAGATTAAATCTAATCCATGACCATAGGATGTTAAGAACTAACGTACAGCTCAGCCGGTCGGGCCTATGTGCTCATGGGTGGGAGGCTCGTGTTCGAATCCCTGAACTCGCAAACCTTTTTTTTGTTGAACAATCAAACTTCTGATGCCCGACCCGACTGTTCGTGCGCTGACCCAAACGTCTGTAGGGTGACCTAAACGCATGAAGAGGTGACCCATCCTACTTGATGACTCGTACAAATACCAAATTAACGTGTAGAGGTGACCCATCTGTGTGCAGGTTGGGTCGAGGTCGGGTCGACCTCAATAACTTTTGCATACGACCTCAGTTTTGGGAACCGTTCATGGCGCCAGAATTGCAGCGACGAGACCTTTCCTATCGTTCAAGCTACAACCACTTCTGAATATTTTCATTTTTGAGCATTTTTTAAAACTTGGACATGGTCTCCTGATCAATTGAAGTCAATAGCCCATTTCTCAAAAGGCTCGAGGACTACCTATGCCTACAAAGGCATTTCATCGGCTCAACTATGCTGCCCCATGCGTTGGCAACTATCACACCTCTTGAAATAATTATGTGCATCTCAAAAGATAGAAGGCTATTAATATCCCATTTGTAGCATCTTATGGCCTATTATTTTGTTTGCAAAATACCCTCCACAAGGGCCATCATGAGCAACCTTTAATACTTCATAAATATCATCCTCAGATACATAGTGCCAAATCTGCTTATCAGCTCCTGTATGAAAAAGGTACCCTTCCATCCAAGAATATCGGGCACTGTGATGAATAATTTTTAGCTATTCCCTGTATGAAAAATGAGGAGGCACTTTCCCTGTAGCAAGATAGTTAGCAATATCTACATACCACAGAGGTTTAGTAGAAACTGCAAAAATATGTTCATCGGAAAAACTATCCTCTATAGGTGTGCATTCATCATTGTTATCCATTCTAGATAGGAAATCAGCAACTACATTAAATTTTCCTAATTTATCTACTATTGTGATATCAAATTCTTGAAGCAATAACAACCATCTTGTAACACGGCCAGGAGTGATAGGTTTATTCATCAAATACCTGATTACTGCATGATCAGTATGTACAAACGTAGGATACCTGGTGATGTAGTGCCAGAACTTGTTGACAACATAAATGACAACCAGGAATTCTTTTTCCATCACCGTGTAATTTAATTCAGTAGGAATTAAATTCTTTCTGACATAATAAATTGCATACGGTGTTTTTTCTACCTGTTGTCCTAAAACAACTCCTACTGTTGTCTAAGAAGCATCAACATGTATGTGAAACGGTAATGCCCAATCAGGTCCTCGGAGAATTGGAGCCTTACAAACCAACCCCTTAATTTTCGTGAAAGTTGTCTCATAGTCTTTAGTCCACAATAATTATGCATCTTTTGTTAGCAATTGAAAAAGTGGATGTGCCATTTTAGCAAAATTTTCTATAAAGTGTCTGTAATAACCACCACAAAAAATGAAGCTATGTACCTGTGTGGGTTTTTTTGGTACCGGGAAGTTTAATATCACCTCTACTTTGGTTGGACCAACTCGAATTCCAAGAGCTAAGATCAAATGTTCCAATACTATCCCTTCTTCCCTCATCATATGGCATTTGACTGTACTCAAAGATACATGGGTCTACTTACATCTTTTAAGTACTTTCTCCAGATTTTCCAATCCTTCCTCAATGAATTTCCATATGGAGTAAAATCATCCATATAGATTTCAACGCTATCATCGACCAAATCATAAAAGATTCCCAGAATTTCCCTCTGGAAGGTAGCAAGAGCATTACATAGGCCAAATGGGAGGACCCTATATGCAAAGGTTCCCCATGTGCATGTGAAATTTGTTTTATCCTAGTCTTCCTGGGATATTTGGATCTGGTTATATCCACTGAACCCGTCTAGAAAGGAAAATAACTTCTTCCCAGCCAGGGTGTCCAGGATTTGGTCAATGAATGGCAAAGGGAAATGGTATTTTTGAGTTGCCTTATTCATCTCCCTGTAATCTACGTAGATCTTCCACTTACCATTATTTTTAGGAACAATAAATAGCGGGGATACCCATTGGCTATCTGAAATGGGGTAAATCAAACCTACATCCAATAATTTTTGTAATTCTTCTTTAACAATGTTCTTTAGAGCAAGATTCATTCTCTGTTGGTACTATCTTATAGGGCAGCAATATTATTTAATATAAATATGATTACATAGATTAGCAGGGATCCCCTTCATGTTAGTATAATCCGAGGCAAAAGCTTCCTGATGATATTGAAGGACTTTTAAGAGCTTTTTTGTCTGGGATTCAGACAGATTTGGGTTGATATTAAGTGTTTTCCCTGGTTCAATCTCAATTGGAATACTATCATGGGATGAAGTTACAGGAATGCCTTCAATATCATCTTCTGGTTCAATGTTTTCCTGTATTTCAAAACTCATAGCAGATTCTAAAATTTGACGAGTTGAATTGGAAACAAAAATGGAATCACTAATAAAGGAGTTAATGGCATCGTCCTCAGTTTCTGTTTTAAATTGAAGGGCCTGCCCAATAGTAAGAATTGGTCTATCTTCTTCATTTTTAGGTTCAGGCTCTTCTATTGGTAGAGGTTTCTGACTGGTTAATAATTTTTCAAATGGGTTGGGTTCCACGGGAGGGTAAAGAGTAAGATTCTTTGTAATTGTCCCATTTGATATGATCATATGCCCATATCGACACCCTATGTAAGTGTCTGCAGTTGCGATCTAAAGTCTTCCCAGGATCAATGGATGACCACCAACTAAAGACCAAGCCTGTAATACAAGGAGGTCCATAGGATAATGCCATGAATCTACTGAAATAATCACGTCTTCCAATTTCCCTACCGATTTAATTGTAGACTTATCTGCTAGTTCTAGGATAGTAGGGGTTGGTTTAATGTCTCCAAGACCTAATGTGTTCATTGTTTTAGCGGTGATAATGTTGATGGCAGCTCCTAAATCTACCAGTACATTTGGGATCTCAACCCCATTAATCTATACTATTAGAATCGGGTTTCCTGGGTCTCCATATTTTAGAGGCATGATTTTTCCTAACATGATGTCAGATAATTTTCCCATCACATGAATGGTTAATGGATCCTTAGATTTCTTCCCTGGTTTCTTAGAGCAGTACTCTTTGAGAGTTTTTGCATATATAGTTACATCCCTCATAGCCTGTAGCAGGGGTATTTTAACAAAAAGATTTTGTAGTTCCCCTAGGAAATCAAACTTTGCTTGAGGGTTCGGTTTATTTAGGGTCGGTCTTTCAGGATATGGAGGATAAGTTGAATGACCTTAATTAGGAACAGATTGGGGAGGTGTCTAGTTCATTATGTTTTGGTCTGATTTTTCCCCAACTATCCTTTGTTCTGGTTCTGCATCTTCACTGTCAATCTGTTCTATAATAACAGGTGTAGTGGGAGCATTTACTACCCGCCCAGATCATAGGTTTATCTCATTAAGTCCTGTGGTAGAAATGTTATAAGATGGAAGGTTAAGATTGTTTGTTTGTTGGACCCCTTTATTATTAGGATTCGGATTGGGCTGGATAGGAAGTTGGGGTCTAAGGGTTGGGTTTCCTAGAGGTACATTAGAGGGCAGTTGAAGCTACTGTTGAGGCATAGATTGATGAAATTATCCAGTAGGAGAGGGTCCACGCTAATTCTGATTCCATGAAGGATTCAAACTGGCCTGGGGAACCCATTGTTGCCAGGGGGTATACTGATATTGATACCACATAGCTGAAAAAGGTGCAGATTGAGGACCCATATTAAAATTATTAAAATACTAAGATGGGTCCTGAAACATACATGGATTCATAGCTAGTGGTCGAGGTTGCCATGGCCTTTTTTGCCCCATGAAGTACAGCTGGTCTACCACATTTTCTTCACTTGCCCCTTGAAAAACTTCCTTCAGTCCAGGCAAGGAAGGACATGAGCTGGTCGCATGACTCTCCTCACAGATTGCGCAGGCTTCCACAGTGTTTAATGGGCATTCCTTCAAAGGATGCTTCTTTCTGTATTGTGGGCAGAATATAGCTATAATCTTTTCCAACTCCATTTTTTTATGTTTTTCTTGCAGATTGTCCATCTGGGCGGAAAATGTACTCAAGATATCATTCCTTAGGTTATCCAGTAGGTTTCCAATTTCTTCCTTTGTAACCTCTCCACTGGAAGTCTTTGTTGACCGAATTCCTTGTCCACTCCTTGCAGCCCCCCATGAACACTTATGCAATAGTCACATATAGTGTCAAAGTCTTCTTTTGAAATTGCCCCCTTTCCTACTATGTTCAGAAGTTGTAGGGAATATTCCCTAAGTGCCCGGAGAAGAATGATCTTCAAAATGTCTTTATCCAGGTCACTATGACCTGACCTCTGCAATATATATTTGAATTTTTCCACACAGTCTTCCATGTTTCCGTTCTCTTTTTGTGCAAACATAAAGATTTCCTCCTTAATTTCATGAGATTTACAATAATCTTGGTATTTCTCCAAGAAGGCTTCTTTTATCCCCTCCCATGAGGTAATCGTACTCCCTTTTAAACCCATGAACCATATTAGGACTGTCCCTTTTAAGGTAGCAGGAAATATTTTTAATTTCTAAGCATCGGCAATATAATCATATCCTCGACAAACAATGTAAAATTCAAGTAGGAACGTATCAGGGTATTCAGAAGAAAGCCCGTGGAAACTAGGCAAAGCTGTCAAAGGGATGGCCCTCATCGGTGCATCACCTGCAACGTTTCTGATCAGAAAATCAATAGAAGAACTTACAGGTGCCATAAATACCCTCGAATACTCACTTGGAATTTCAACTAGTTCTGCGGTTCGTACTTGGAGTGATTCAACTATAGGAGGTTTCACCACACTCCGCTGGTCCTTTGGTGATGCGAAATCCTTCACGAATTCTCTCTCCAAATCGAAATTGCTTAATTTTACTGCAGGAGGTTTTACAGCACTCCCTTGGTCTCGTGGTGATGAAAACCCTTTTGGAGGTTCTTGATCTTCCGAATTAGAATTGCTCAGTTCTTCTGATCCTCTACTGGCTATTTCTTCCCCTTCTACTAATGGCAAGGATGTCTCCTCCACCGGTACCCTATTTATTATTTCTTCCACTGTCGAAAGAATTCCCCTAGGTACCATGGATGGCATTGGCTGCTCCACAGACTCCCCTTCGGACTTCGTCTAAACCCTTACCCTGACAACAACGTGAAATGATGCCTCTAATTTAGATTTTTCAATGATCTCCTGAATATATGTCTTCCTTCCCAGATCCTTTCCTTTATTTGGGGGTCTTCCTCTGCCCCTTTTATTCAGATCCTTTTTCATACAAATTGTGAAGAGGGTTCATCAAAGTAACAAAAGCACTCTCAACCCGGAGTAGGACAGATAGCTTCCTCCCCAGGATGAGAGAGTAGGTTCAAATAGAAAATACACTAAAAGAAAAGGAAAATCGAAGTTCAGGACTTGAAGAAGGGTAATCAAATACCCTCCTCAGGACAAGAAGTTGGCCCTTCAGAAAAGAATAATAAAAAAAAAAAGCTAGAAACTATGCCCAGGACTTAGGGCAGGGTAGAAAAGTGCTCTCCCTAAGACGAGAGATCGATTTTAATGAAAATAAAAGCAAGAAAAAAATAGCATGCTATGCTCAGGGCTTGGAGCAAGGTAATAGATGCCCTCCCCAAGAACAGAGATCAATTCTAAAGAAAAACAGTAAAAAGCAATAAAAACATAGAGCACTACGCTCTGGGCTTGAAGTAGGGCATTAAATTCCTTCCCCAAGATGAGAGATCGACCCTTAGATCAATTACAGATCCTATTCTTGCACTTGTTAACCTTCCCCGACAACAGCGCCAAAATGTTGGTGTCTGAATGTGAATAATATTCAACCCTTTTTCCACATAAATTATCAACCCGAGGGCATTAGTTATTTCAAGACTAACAACAAAGCATATACAGGAGCAATCACATGACCTGCTGTAGATCACAGGCTTAAATCCATAAACACACATACTACTGTAACAACATTTAAAATAGATTGTAGAATTAAAAATACATTCACATTAATTGAAAAATTACACTGGAACAACAGTAACAGAATCAAACGAAAACATGAAAACAATGAAAAGAAAGGAAACACAACACCTGATCAGAAGAGTGGGCCCAATTCTCTGATAAGGGCTGCAGCAAGCTCACGAATTACAGGTGAAATAGCAGGGTGTTGTGCATTCAATTAATTTCAAAATATACTATTACAAAACTGTAGGTAATGGGCTTAACCCTGATTCACAACATGTAGGCCCTCTTTATAAAAATTGTTCAGCAAATCCTGATTTCCTTCAACGGCTACATATTTACAATTATACCATTCGTTGCAACAACAACCTAATTGTCGAAAATGGAACCATGAAAAAGCCTAAAATTTCGTTGGAGTGCAACGGAGTTTGTTACGCTTTAACAGCAAGTGAAGGCAACGTTGGAAATTAGGAGCTGCTCCATGGCTCATAGTTGTAACCTTCCCTCTTTTTCTGAATCTGTGAAAACATCGAAGTTAACATTGCAAAAAGGTAAAACCTCCTGGACTAATACTTCATTAATCAAATATCCCATGTAAAGTAGGAGAAAGGTGTTTACCTCGCGTTCTTAGGAATAATAATGACACAAAGAGATAGAAAGGTGGGCGAAAATAGGAGAGAAAAATATACAAATCCAGTACCCAACAATGGAGACAACCCTTCATCCACTAACAACAAGAAACATGCCTTTGAGGATGCAATCACACCATTCGAATCAACTGTGCCAATTAATTCCAAGGTAGTTGATCAATTGTTGGGCCACAAGACTTCAATATATCGTGGGGTTGAGTTTGGGATCCCACTGTGCCAATACAATTGTGTCTCGACCATTAATAATTTATGTTTAATAAAAGTTGAATGTGCTAATCAGTTATAATATGGGGCCATTAGTATATATTTTACTTTATTAAAGTATATAAATAAGCTATAAACCTAAAATAATATTAAATATATTATATAACATAATAAACCTAAAACTTAAAGTCATTTAATGTTATTAATATTAATAATTAATGTGAAAATTAATGTTTATAAATATTAACAATAATATTAATATCTGCACTCATATTAATTAATATTGATATTGATATTTAATATTTAAAATTAATATTAAATAATATTAAAACTTAATATTAAAATTTTATTCATATTTAATGTTATTAATGTTAATGTTATTACAAATAAAATATATAATTAATATTGATATTAATATTAAAAATATTAGAATTAGAATTAATATTAATATTAATATTAATATTTATATTAAAAATTAATATTAAAATATTAATATTAATATTAATATTCTATAATTGATATTAGTATTAGTATTATATAAATTTTATTAATATTATATAAGTATTAATATTAATTTAGTGAGAATTAACGTTAAAATAGTATTTAAAATACTAAATAATAATGTTACTATCCATTACTATAATAACTTAATATTATTATTTTTAAACCTAAATCTAATAATATTAATTATTATTAATCTTATAAATGTTTTTATGAAGAAAATATTATTAATAAAATTATTAGGAGGTTCGCATCTATCGCAATTGGTCAGAGGGGTTCCGCATCTCTTTTGCGGTGACTGCAGTATCGAGGGGTTTTTCTCCTCTAAAGTGACAGCTTGCTTAAATTCGACTACCATTACTCTCTTTAACCTATATGCCATATTTGCTTAGTTTCTTACCAGCTTTACATCTGATATGAACACTCCCGTTGATTGAAAACGAGTTCTTTCACCAATTGAAAACAGTTTTGGTTAACGAGCGCGAGTGAGGGTTTTGCGCGGCTCTGTTACTGACATCAATTTTACATACCGTGTCACAGAAGAAGATTCTGTGGCTAAACCTTCGCTCTCTTCTCTTCATCGAACGGGTTTTGCATCTCTTCCATAGGGTTTGATAGCATCTCTTCTGCAGTATGGCTCCCAGCTTTGAAAAGATAATTTTCGGCCCAGTTTCGTTCGCCTCTGAGAGTCAAGCTCCTGCCCATATTGTCGTTGAAGCCCCAAATCCCAATGTACAGGTGGTCAAGGCCTCACTGGATGAGGCCTTGAAGTTTTCTAAAAGTGCCTTAATCTGCCGGTTTAATGGCTTTTGGCCATAGCTGACAGCTCTCCACAGTTGGATCTCTGAGGTATGGAAGCCTCTCATCTCTAATGAAATTAATATCTACCCCTATGCTAAGGGTTTTTTTATAGTAGATTTTGAAAACTTTGAAAGCAGACAATGCATTTTAGATTTCGGCCCTTGGTTTTGGGAAAAATCAGGCCTATTCATGAAAGCATGGAACCCACTATTCGATCCCTCAATAGTCATAACCTCAGCACTAGTTTGGGTCAGATTGCCAAACCTACCTTTGCATCTCTCGAATCTCTCCTCGCTAAAAGCTATTGGAAATGCAATTGGGAAATTTTACTGCAAGTGCCCAGAAATAGAGGAATATGTCAGAACCACCTATGCACGCATCTGTGTAGAAATGGACTTCAGCGCCTGATTCCCAGCTGAAATAATCCTAACAAACAAAGACTATGTATGGAACCAAAAACTTGACTATGAAAGTGTCCTCTTTAGATGTCAATCCTGCTTTGAGACAGGCCATCTAGCCAAAAATTGCCCAAAAGTCTCCTAGAAAAATTCTGCTAGAAATAATAACCATAGATCTACTTGGTGGGAAGGAGCACAAAAGGAACATTACACTGTCATCAAGGAAGAATACTCTCCAGAAAACTTTGAATTTCAAGAAATCAGGCAGGAAATAAACAACCCTCAAGACAAGCAGGGGGAAAGCCTCGCCCAACAACAAAAAAACGAACTTGACAGCTCCTCAAGCATCAACAATTATGAGGATTTAAATACCGCGCAAAATAAATCTTTATTTAGCAGCAAATCAGATCTCCCAGATCCTGAAGTTAAGACACCAGTGTCCCAAGGATCGTAAGAGATGGAGGAGTTGCAAGATAAAGGAAGTTGGAAGACCGTAGAGAAGAAAAAGAAAGCTACAACCCCAATCTCGCCAAGAAAGACGAGAAGCCAGACAATTAAGAATTAAGAGAATTATAGGTCTGATAGACCAAAGTTTGGTCTCAGTGGACATTAACCATCATCATCATCATCATCATTATAAATCTAAAATAATAATATTATATTATTATTAAAACTAAACTTAATGTTATAAAACATAAACCTAATATTAAACCTAAATAATCTTAAATTTAATATTTAAAAATGTAAACCTAATATTTAAAAAACTAAATATAATATTAATAAATTTAATATTAAACATAATTATAAATGATTATAGCATATCTCAGAATTATTAAATATAAGTAGATTCAATTATACAACAATAATTAGTAACTCAAATATTACCATAATTTTGCATCAACATTGATCACCTAGACACATAACAATAAAAAATTGATAGTACATGTTTAATAAAAATTGAATGTGTTAATCAATTATAATATGGGGCCATTAGTATATATTTTAATTAGTTAAAGTATATAAACAAGTTATAAATTTAAAATAGTATTAAATATATTAGATAACACAATAAACCTAAAATTTAATAGAATATAAGTAAAGATAAGTAAAATATTCAACCATTAGTAAATTCACTTTTAATATTTATAATATTAAGTATAAAACTACTACCATTAATTAATAATATTATTAATTATTAGGAATTTGACTTCTCTGATCCATAAAATGTGTATACAAACTTTCTGTGAAAATCACATGTATTAAAATTTTGTCAAATTTTGACAAAATTTTAATACATGTGATTTTCACCAAAAATTTCTACACACGTTATTATTAATTGATAATATTAATGAAATGTAATATTAATTAATTAAAGTATTAATGCAAATTATTATAATTAGTAATAATAATATTATTAATATTATTTTTATTTTAATTGTTAATTTTTAAAGGGAAAAAGTAGTAACCATTGATATTAATATTCTATAATTGTTGTTAATATTAATATTAGTTAAAATTAATGTTAAAATATAATTATTAATAATCATTAATAATGTTATTAACCATTATTATACAAACCTAATATTATTATAAATCTAAAATAATATTATTATTACTAAAACTAATACTATAAAGTAAATATTAAACCTAAACAATATTAAATCTAAATTAAACTTAATATTTGAAAATCTAACTTGAATATTTAAAAACTTAAATGGAAATATAAGTACAGTTAGTTATATAAAATTTCTTACTAATTCAAATATCATTATAATTTTGCATTATTGATCACTTAGAGTTGTCATGGTAGTGGATCTACCACTGCTGGAATTGTGATTAATGAATGTGATGAAACATTTAATTGCTAGTCAACTTTACATTTTTTAAATGAAACACTTTATTATAGTAAATTTTTGTTATTTGAATAATAAAAATTATTGGAAGGTTGAATATTTTGATATGATAATTTTATAGATAAAACACAAAGTTGTCATACACAAAATTACTCAACAATAAATTTCAATAAAATTTGGTTTTGTTCAATACTGTTGGAATTAATGGAGAAATCTAGACTTAGATGTTTGTTGTGATGAGGATAGGATTGAGACTCTAAGATTAGATCTCAGATCCTACTATCTAAGGAGTGGTTTAAACCACCCTCTTTGTGTGCAAGTCTATATGTATGAGGTTCTTTTGTATGAAGAGATAATTCATTTTGTGTGAAGTGCTTGAGCACTCTCCAGGTATCTCACCTGGAGAACCCATTTAGTTAATAGATCATATTCTTTTAACTGGAAAGGTCGCTGCCCAGATCGGATTAAGCGTCAAATTTAATTCCTATCAAAGTTGTTGGGATCCGATTTCAGCTTGATTGGAAAAGGTGGATTTGGCATAGAGATCAAGCTGAATTGTGAAAATAACCTCTAAGAATTCGAATTCATTCATTTTTTTTGTAATTGATTGATTCAACCCTTGTTTAAAGCATCGGATCGGATCAAATGTGTCCATTTTTTGGCCTCAGGACTGTTGGCCATGTTGTTGAAGAGGGTGCACAGATGAGAGAAACCTCCAAATATTTCTGATGCTAAACACATCTTGTGTATGCAACATGAGAGATCTGACGAATATATGCTCCCTGCGTAAGGTTGCGACAACAACCCTTGACAGAAGAGCATGTGGTAGAAGATACCGTGAGCAGTGTTTCACGCGTTGTAAAGGCCAATTTTGGTGGTTGATTGCATTCAAGGAGTTGCAACTATTATTGAAGGGTGCACTCAAATGAGGTTGCATTAGTGATTTGCTTCAGATTTGGTTGTGTGGCATAGAAGCCACAATTTCCATCACAAGGTTTTACAATTAAAGAGATGCCAAAGGGAGAAGTTTCCCACCTGCATGGTAATGGGGTTGTTGGAGCTTGTGCGAGGATCGAGGTGAGTCAGAAATAAATCTGGAAGCAAGAAAAATCTAGACTTTTCCAATATGGTTGGACTTTTAGACATATTTGACCCTGATGATATTTTCTTCATGAGGCTTGGTGGTTTTATTAATGGCCACGATTATCGAGAGATACTATATGTTCTGCAAAAATGTGAGATTGAAGACTCACGAGTTTCCTCAGGAAGGATGTAAAGAGGAACATATGGTTGAAGATCAAGAAGACCTAGTAGTCATTCTTGAGGAAGGAAGTAAGGAGGAACATATTGTTGAAGATCAATTGGACGAGCCACATGGAGTTGATTGAAAAGAATTGGCAGAAGAAGACAAAGCTGGAGAGAATTCCAATTATGATGATCTCACGAATATTTTTGTGTGTGCAAACGTTAGCAACAAAAAGATGGAAAAAACAACAAAATTTGAAGAGGAATTGATATTTCTTGAAGCATTGCTTGAAACACCATGTCTTTATGAAGTCAACACAGAAGTTGTATCCATGAATGATGAAGACAATATCGCTGGTGTTCAGATGGTTGACACCAGAAATAGTGAGAGGAAAAATTCTCTTATCTAGTCTGTCATAATTTTGAGAAGGGTGAGGATAAGAGTTAAAGAGTTCCGTCATCTGGGAAGAAAGGAGGTGAAAATCTATCACTACCTCATGACGAGAAAATTAAAGATGAAGCCTCGCCTAGGTATGAATAAACATGGACTCACAAGCAATAAGAACAAAATGAAAACCTTTGTTACGAAGTTTTTTTATGTTTTTATGTAAGCCTACCTGAGACTGAGACCAACATGCGTATTTTATTTTTCAGTTACCTTTCTCCATTAAGGGGGAGTGTTGGAATTAATGGAGAAATCTAGACATAGATGTTTGTTGTGATGAGGATAGGATTGAGACTCTAAGATTAGATCTCAGATCCTACTATCTAGGGAGTGATTCAAATGACCCTCTTTGTGTGCAAGTCTATATGTACGAGGTTCTTCTATATGAAGAGATAATTTATTTTGTGTGAAGTGTTTGGGCACTCTCCAGGTATGTCACCTAGAGAACCCATTTAGTTAATAGATCATCTTTTTTTAACAAATGCTTTGAACATTTCTTCTTTATACAACATTATTTATAAAAATTACTTTAATGACCACATTGTGCAAAGTATCAATGTTGAATTCCACAGAACACCAATACTTTAATTACCACACTGTGCAGAGTACCAATGTTGAATTCTAGAGGGGCAATATAGCTTCACTAGTATACAATTAGCTAAATAGATATAAAAGAATTATTTATGAACCACTTTTAAAATGTTCCTTCAAGATTTGTTGGTATAAACAACAACCAAACAAACTACAATGTTGTAACTAATTGAATTTGAAAAGGATCATTGACAAAAATATATTTTGTATCCATTTTGGTTTTGGAGTTATCATTGTGGGTTTGTATAATAGATCAAAATATCTATGTAGTATATTGTTCAACTATTCTCTAGCACTTCTAGAAAAAACATATTGAATAACAATACAACAAGAAGCAAAAATCTAAATTAATACAAAATCTAAATCAATACAAAATCATTAATTAATACAAAATCATAAATTAATAACAAATTTCTACAAAATTACTTTTGGGAAGATTGTTTAAAACAAACAACATTTTTTTCATTGTTGTCCTCTTCTATAATTGAGACTTGAAATAGAGGATGGAAATAGGTCAAAATATCTGCCCTTCTAGTAATTGCAATGGTACTCCTCGCACTTTATGGGTATACAATAAAATTATTTTGTAGCTTTGATGCCGCCATTTTCTTCATTCAGCCAATAATCTAGAAATCTATTATAATAATGTAGAAAGCTATATGCTTGTTGGAAAATGAAATTTAATTTTGCAAAAAAATCTCTCTAAAATATAACTACATCTTTAAAAAGATGCAATGATCATATGTAATTCATTCTCATTAAAAATTTATCAATTATATCTAAACCAAAATCAGCATAGATAGAGGATTATTAATAGTGAGCCACAAACCTACCTCAGAAAAATGAAAAGTTAATCTTTATAATTATGATATTTTATTAATAGTGAGTGACATGAAAAGTTAATCTTTGTAATTATGATCTTCCATTATATTAGCAAAACATTTTGAGAGGGTGAAATTATATAAAAATAAAAATAAATTGATTATAGAAAATAACTTACCGCCACAATGTAACTTTTTGCTACAACTGCATGAAACAATTAATCAATTTGAATAAAAAAATTTCCTTATTTTTGTTACTTCTCTATAAATTTTTATTAAACACATATCTATGATTCGAGTGAGCAATCAAATCTGATCTTTGCAATTTAAACCAATAATAACACTTTTTTATTTTTATTTTTTTTAAGACTAAATTCTATTAATATAACATATGGTACAAGGAGAGTCTGGCCTCTGGAATCGCTAAACTAGCCAATTGCAAAGGCATTATAAGTCAAAAAATCAAAATAGTGACTGCCCTAGATGGTGAAACCAGTCAAGCCAGTCTTACTATAGCTACCCACATATGGGAAACCATCTTCATACAAAAAATAGTTGAGTACTATGAAAATATTCAAGAGAGACATAGTGACCGAGAAAATTAACAGATGTGAGTAAAAAACCATGTTCAAGCTAGGTGTCATTGTGCAAAGGTGGCAGTTCCTCCACAACGAGGCACCTGTACTCATCGGAGCAGTTGTCTGCATTCTTCGTTTGTGGCGCTGCTGGTTCAGGAGTTATGGTGGTGCGTGCATTTCCCTTGCTTCCTTCTTCTCCAGACCAATCTGAGCTATCGCTACCATTGTTGCCACTGTCGTTGCCACCCTTGTTATTGTTGCTGGAGGAGGGGGCACCCTGAATGACTAGATAGGCTTAAGACTTACGTGAGGGCGAAAGAGTAGTTGAGTCAATGGTGGATTTTTTGAGCTTTTTTCTGGGGTTGTGGCTTGCATCAAGGGAAGCTTCCTCCTTGAAGCTGATGGAAATGGTGGCTGTGATGCCAGGGTGGTCCTGAGCGCAGGTATAGTGGAATTGAGCAGAGCTCGCAATAGACGGAGAGGTCCGTGTATCCAAAAGAGGCAAAGACGAGGATGGGTGACTGGTAGGGTGGCACAACACCTAAATTCCAACCGAAGAGATAGAGCGAGCCCACCGTGAATCATGACCTCAGCCTCTACCACTGCGAGTTGTAGGGTAGTGGCCAAAAACCTCATCAGGAGATGGAGAAGAAGACTAAGAGCGTATGGACTGCGGAGGACGAGTCGCCCTCCCACGCCCACTCCCTCGGAGGTCGCGCATTCGGTGTCACCTGGGCATAATGGAGCTGTTGGAGGCGTTGGAGATGCAGATGGGCGTCGAGGGTTGAGCAGTGGGAGCATATGGCTGAGGAATTGAAGGCGCTGGAGCGGAATTGAGGCTGCAATGGAGGCTATGTGAGAAGTGGTGACTAGGGGCAAGAACAATGCAACAGTAAAGGCTGCACTGCCTCCCTGTGGGTGTTCTAGAGCTCGGTTATGAGACCACAGAGGGGTAGATGCTGTTGGAAGGCAAAGGCAGAATGCTGCAGTGTCGAGGCATTTTGAAAGTGTGGAGGCTGCATTTACATTCGGGCGAGTTAATGTTGCAGCTTTGAGAGCAGTTGGAAAATATAAATGCCCACGGCTTGAGCCCATGCGTGACCATGTGGCTGAGCCACGTGTCACGTGATGGGCTCATCGTCCACTTGCCTTTATTGTTCACCCGCATCCGGGAATAATAACACTTATTTAACCATTTATTGAAGATATAATTGTAATTTAAACAATTAGAAACATCTTCTTCCCCATTTATTGATGAATGTGTGAAGCTCAACAATTTTTTTTGTACTTCCAAGCTTGGATAGGCCTTGCCATATCTTTCTGTCAAAATCTTTCCTAAGCTTTTTTCTACTAATCTCGAGACACTAGAATAGAAGTAGGGCTATTAGTTAGAACATAATGAAATGGTTAAAAGGACATACAATTTAATAAAGAAATCCACATAGGCAAGGGAAGGACACTGTTATTTGGAATTGGACACATGTTATCAAAATGTTATCAACATTTTGAAATTGAAAACCTTAGACACTTTTTAATTTGAATTTAATATATGTTATCAACATTTTGAAATTGAAAACTTTGGACACTTGTTATTTGGAATTGAACACATGTTATCAACATTTTGAAATTAAAAACAGTCAATAGATCACACGAATACTATGATAAGTGTCTGCAATTTTTTTGTAATCGTCCCACTTCATGTTAATCTTAATAGGTGACAATTTACAAATGGCATGGTAAATTTATAATGAGATTTTGTAAAAAAATAATTTAAACATGGTTTAGTCATATGATTTAGATAAGGAAAGTTAGTGGTGTGAATTTCATTTATATTAGTGGTGTGAATTTCATCTATTGATACTGGCATCTTTGAATTTAAACCATTAGATCAAATTATTTAATTAGTAAAATGATTAAAATAGCTAATTCCAACAAAATATACCTATAAACCTAAATATATTAATTATAACAATGAATTTCACATAAAAGTTTCTATTAATAACATTGCTTCAATCCGAGTAGAAAAATGGAGATTTGTACAATAAAAATGAAAACAAAGGAGTTTGTACTTCGAAGAGAGGGAACCTTATAGAGCCACAACAATCCTGGACGGTTTTCAACCTTCAATGGATATATCCTATGGAAGACATAGTTGGGAACAGTAACATACCCAATACCTAGGCTCACCAATGGATATATGCTATGGAAGACATAGTTGGGAACAGTAACATACGCAATACCTAGACTCACTAATGGATATATGGTATAGAAGATATCTATAATGGATATATGTTATAGAAGGTATAGTTGGCACAGCAACATACTTAATACATAGTTGACGTACTTGCATAAATTCCAGGGTTTGCCTATATCTCCAGAAATATTGATTGATAGCATTTACTAATGAGATCCAAGTGATATAAATAATTACAATACTAATGAGATACTAATGAGTACCAAGTGAGAAATAATTGCAATGAGTTCACAGCTGTGACTCGACAGAACGTGAAAGCTAGACAGTATCCCACTGGATCTCAACACCAAGATTCCAGTTATTTGTGGGCAATGTGGGATTGATGTTGACCACACTTGTATACGCACTGCAACCTCCCTCTTGCAACTGTATTTTATGAGACGTCATGGCACTGTCTTTGAGATAAGTGCAGCACAGCTTATCTCTGCAGGCCTTGGCTTCTTTCTTGTCCCTTACAAACTGATGGCAAAGGCTGTTTGAGCTGCAGTTCAGAGGCGAAAGCAACAAAGCTTCAGAGCAATTAAACAACATGACGGTGTTGTGCTTTGAGATGTTGAATGGCAAACTCTCATCAAGGTGGAGTCCCCCTGCAGGAAAATCTGAGGATCTGCATGTAGCCACTCCTTTAGAAAACGGAGGCGGCCTAATCACCAGACTATAAGCAGACGAGTCAATGCTCACAATCGGATAACCAATGCCGTCCACTGACTTGAATTCCAGCTGATTGTTGTTGCAGAATATGCGGTACTTTGGGTTACCACAGGTATCATCGGTACTCAAAGGATATGGAGCAGCCATTTGCCCACAATTGGGACAACTTATATTTGCAGCACTGCACATGCATAAAACCATGGCAAACATCATAATCAAAGTCCCCGAATTTCTCCCTATCAACATGATGATCGAAAGAAAAAACTAAACCAAATTGAAGATTTTATTTCAAAAAATTTGTGCTGAACATGTCGCTGAGTAGGTGTATATATACATTCCAAGGCCGTTCTACTTACAGAAAGTTGCACATCCAACTTACACATGTCGCACGCCTACATTGCGGTGTCACTGCTTGCGTAATGGGCAGTGGAGGATTAAGAATAGACAAATCAAAAAGCAGATTGCGGCATCTAACTGTTCATCGCTAAAATAAACTTCGGATTCTTGAAAATTATGGCGGATTCCCTATCTTTCGTTTTAAAATCGTCGACACATAAAAGTGGAGAAACTTTGTACAGTATAAAGCAACCAATGACCTGAAAAAGTTGCTAAAGTTGCTTCTATAGTAAAAGCCAAACAAAAATCAAATTCTCTATATTCATATCTTATATGAACACATATATCTCTGCAATATTAGGTCAACTTGTCTGTTGTGTTTTTAGATGTGTTATTGGCTTCTTAGGGTTTATTTAAGTTAATTTGTCTGAGGTGTTTTTGTTTGTTATTTTGGTAAATAGTGGAAATAGATTCAGTATCATTAAAAATTTATAAAGTAACACTAGTAACTTCATTTACAAAAATTTCATAAAAAAATTATCAAAATTTTACGTAAGACAATTTTACAAACTAATTAGCCTATGGAAACAACGCCATGTGAAATGAATGTATCTATACACTGTTTTAACAGAAACACACTAGCATGACTTTGGGGATTCTCTCTCATTTTTGTTAATATTTTATTTTAATTTGACCCCCAGAAACCATGGGTCGTGGCAGTGATTCAGTGAGGGTACACCCACTCGCTGGATTTAGTAATATTATGGAGACGGTACAACAACCACTTGCTGGATTTAGTAATATTATAACCACCGTACAGTAATAAGTGCCCTGTGCACCAAATCTCCTTTTCTTACTAGCTTTAGCATATTTGCCGTGGGGCACTTGCTTTGTCATCTTATGGTAATTTGTTTAATTGGCCGATTTTTCCAGGTTGTACAGCTCATTCTTTTGAAAAAACATGAAGGAATCTTTAAAGTAATTGCATAGAAAAAAATTTGCTTAATTGGCCGAGTTACATGTTTTTCAGATTGTGCAGCTCATTCTTCTGAAATACAAATGAAGAAATCTTTAAAGTAATTGCATGGAAAAGGGACATCTAGATTACGGAAGCAACTCCATCAAGAGGGAAAAAAATGATTGATCAAACAGTCATTGCAAGATAATAATAGAGGAGATAAAGGGTATATATGCAATAGTATGTTAATTATTTTAATACGCAGTTTTAAAGGTATATAAGAGTTTTAGGCTTTTCAAGATAATTTCAAATGTTTTTCTGGCAATGGCCTTGGTATGACCAGAGTGCAAGACAGCTAAAAGATCTTAAAAAAAAAGAAAAGAAGAGAGATAAGCAAAGAAAATAAGACTATATATAAATAATTGATGAAAAAGAAAAAGCTACGGGATTTCAAGAAGGAAGGAATTAATTTCTTTGGGGAAGCATAATCTCGAAGGTTTTTGAAAGGAATTACAATAAAAGAGAAAACAAATAGAAAATAATATGGAAGATACCAAATGGTTATATTATGCAAAACTTTCATGTAAAGAGATAAAAGAGAAAAGTAAGCCTCCCCTAATTGACAACCCAAGCCAGCTATTTTAGGTTGTAGATAGTGAACAAGGTATAAAGAAGCTAGCAAGTGGTAAAGCTTAAGATATTGACAATTTACAAGAAAAATTATGGCTGCACACATCAAGGAGATCTTTAACAAAGTCAATCAAGTTAGCTTCCTAGTTGAGTGGACTAGTGTTGTTATACCTTTTCATAAAAGAAGAGACATCAATAATACTTCCAACTACATTAACTTCTTCTTGGATATATTTTTGGGAGAATGCTAGGGTGAAAAATCAACAAGTGGGTAGAACAATAGGGGAAAAGAGCAAAGACGCAGACTAGCTTCAGGCCTAAACATTCTACGTCCATTGATCATTGCATCACTCTAAGACATTTCATTCAAAAAATTTGGAACAACCAAGGTGGAGAAGCTTTGTGCTACTTTATTGACTTCAATAACTCCTTTGACAATGTCCCTAGAGACAAGCTTTGGCACACAAATGGAAGAATTTAGAGTCCCAAAGGAATATAGGATTGTTTTTCATAAGCTTTATGAGCGGGTTAGAGTCAAAATCAGACCAAAGGAGTGCATGTCTAAATTCTTTAGCAGTGACATTAGAGTCAAACATGGATGTCCTCTTTCCCCCACATTGTTTGGTTTAAATATTGATAAGCTAAAAGAGTGGATAAACATTATCAAAGGAGAAGACATCCAATTGGCAAGTTATGTGATGAAACCACTTTTATAAGCAAATGACCTTATTCTTATTGCTAAATCTTCCCTGGATTGAGATAACACTTGAAATCTCTAGAACTCTTTTTTAAAGAGGTTGGAATGCAAGTAAATGCGAGCAAGACCAAAGTCCTAATTTTTTCTTTAAAAGGAAAAATTAGTAGGTTACCTTTTTCTTTAAGGGTAGCCCCTTGGAGGTTGCACATGAGTACAAATACCTAGAAATTAATTTCCATTATAGGTTAAGCTAGGAGACATGTAGATCAAAGATAATCCAAGGAGGGTGGAAACCTTCATACATTCTTTAAAACAAGTGCATACACGCAATTGTGGGAATGGAAGACTAAAACACTCTTTGATTTATTAGAGGTGCCAATTATCCTCTATGGTTGCAAGATATGGGGGAGAAACATGTCAAACCACAAATGGCGACGAATAGAAAGAATCCAAAATCATCTAGTCATTAGTATTCTCAAGGTCAAATTAACGGTCCCATATAAAATCCTTTTAGTTGAGGCTAGTATGTTTCCAATTGCGGCTTCAGTGATTATTCATCTATTAAGTTACCTAAAAAAGGTTGAAAATATGGATAAGCATCATTAGCCCAAAATGGTTGTTGAAGAAGAGCTAAATCATCATAAAAACACATGGACGAAACAAATTAGAAAGTGGTTGGGAAAATGGAACAAAATCTACATGACTATCCCCACACTAAAGTGGAAATAAAAAGTGGGTGTTAGAAAACTTTAGGACTTCCATATAGAAAAAGCAAGTAGGAAGGAAAAAATGTATTATGTCAAAGAATTTAACCCTGTGTGGAAGCATGTTGATAAAGGGTATTTGAGATCTTCAACAATTGGGAAAGGCTAAAATTGTAATTGCACAACTAAGGACTAGCTTCCATCATCTAAGATGTCAAAATCGTAGATGGATGGTACCCAAAGAATATCGAGAAGAAAGAACTTTCATTTCTTGCAGCAGAGGGATGTTTGAAACAAAATGGAATTTTATTAAATAATGTGAAGCATATGAAGATATTCATAGTCAGTTTGATAACATCCTATAGGTGAAAAATCTGGGTGAAGTGAACTTTTTGAGGAGGCAAGACTCACAAAACAACAAGTTTCTTACTCAATATTCATAACAAGAAAGCCAACATGGAAAATAATCCAAACATAGATTAAGTTGTTATTTTTTGTTCTCTTTGATGACAAAAGTCTCATGTAAAAAGTAACTCCAAGCCCTTACTAAACCCCGATGTATATCCGTCAGCGCCGGATTCCGCCGAGAAGTGGGGAAACATCGCTTTCAACTTCTCGGTGTACCCAAAAGGAAGCAACATCAAATTTCGCAGCCACCGCAAAAGAAAAGAGGCAGGAAATCCAAACAAGAGCTCGTAGAAAAGCTAGTAGACAATTATGTTAAAGGGAACTCCTCCAAGACTCGTCAGGAAATCTGGGGTTGGGAAAGAGAGATCCAAACTGAACCAAAAGACAATGAAACTGAAGCAGAAATTCTCGACTTCATCACAGATCCAGAAAACACCCGTGGTCGTCTCACCTTATTTCATCAGACTAAACATACCTACTGGACAGTCAAATGTCTGCTGGCAAAAGCCATACAGAGTTTCTCCCCTGGACAGCAAAACATCGACTCAACAAAGTTGGAAACCTGCATCATGGAAAAGCTGCAGGATATGCAGGACCAGCTCTATCATATCAAGATTACCCAGTACCAGGCCGCTGATTGAATGGGCAGACTGGATGACAGAGTGGGACGTATGGAAAAACTGCTGCAACAGCTCCAACAAGTGGACATGCCAGGGTCCAATGTTAAAGACCCCGCCCCTGTCTCTTCCTCAGATGGCTAGTAGTTTATTTACTGTTATTGTTGTATGAAAGTTGAAATTTTGTATGAACTCATTTTCTATTATCAGCATGTAGATAGGTATGACATAGAACAGCTAGCCCACGTGGGCTACAGAAGAATGAAACTTTTTCAATTTTGGTACGCTTTTCATGCACTCAGATGGCCAACAGACCTGGTTTCCTTCGGGCAGGTTGAGGCCATAGCTGAAGTTTATAATTTTGTAACCTACTTTGCAAATATAAATAGCAAATAGAGAGGTCCTACTATATTTACAAAAAAAAAAAAAAAAGTCTCATGTACATCATTAAAAAAAATTCATTTCATTTCAATGCAAAAAAAATAAGCAGTAATAATTTTATCCTATATATATATATATATATATATATATATATATATATATTTGGTATCCCATAGAAATTCAACAACTTTCTTGACACATAGCTACTAGTAAACCTCAAGGGGTCTACGACTTGGTCTACTCTCTATAAATTGGGTCACAACTTAGGATTTGAACCTTGGATCTCTTAGTTTTCTCAAAACTCATATTAATTCAGTTACCAATTGAGTTGCATCCTAAAACAGATTTATTAAAATAATAATTAATTAAAATAATATATTTCAATAAAATAAATATTTAATTAAATTCTAGATTGTAAAAATGATATAATGTTAGATGATTTTTATAATGTTTATATTCTTGTCATAAAAATGTGGAAGTGACACTTCAAAGTCCTCAAAACTCATACTTTTTAAAACACATGTTTTTTATGTTTGAAACAAAATATGTTATAGATTTCTATTTATGATTATTATGATAATTGCAATTGTGGCTTAAGAATAGTTTTAATATATAATAATTATTATACATTGAAAGCATATATATATATATATATAATTTAAGGCTAATATAATAATTTGGAGTTATGATATTTATATCATTTTTGATATACAAGTATAATCATTATCAATATCCAAAATAAAAGAGTGTATAAGAATTACAACCTCTACATTGTGATAGTGTTTATAAAAATTGATGCATCTCTTTACACATACTCAACTTAAATTAAAAAACATCACTAAACACGTAATAAACTAAAATAATGTCTTACAAATAAACCCTTATATATAATGAGTTCAAAAAATATGAAAATCAACAGTCACTTGTTTCCTTGTGGGATGATACGTTGATTGTGTCACTCGCATGTTATGCCCTCCACTTGGTTTAAAATCCTACGAGGGGACGCCATGGACTATCATAGTAAGTATGTAACGATAGGCGTCTCGTTGGAGTCTGGTATTTTGGCTCTATTTTTCAGTGGCCTTCGAAAATATCATTCCTAGGATGAACTATGACTTTCTTATATACGTGACTTGTAGGATGTTGAATATATCTATAAAAGTTGCTAGTTACATATATAAGAAACCATTTTTCTTTAAAAAATCATCTCTTAACATGAATCCATTTTATTTTTCAAAACTTACAATTATATAATGAATTTAGTGATACACATTTATAAAAAACACTTTGATTTCATGCTAAACAACTTGAAAGTTCAAATAAAATCATTACACTATATAATTTAAGTAATATATAATATTACAGAATTTACTTAAAGGTAGGATGATAATTTAATAACCTTGAAGAGAATCCACCATCATTCACTGCAAATTTGGTTGGAGCATATCTAAATGTGGCATAGTTAAAGGAGACATAAGGTATGCTATGATGGTAATTAGGCTGATAGGCGTTCCCTTTTGAATCTTGTCCCATCTAGATTCGTCTACTCTTTTTCTCTTCTCCATCCAATTGGTTAAAGTAGTTTTAACCATTGATCTAAATTGTGTGGACCTATATCACTGCATATCATGGATTTAGCTATTTTATTCTGACATATGTCTCTTGGTGTTGTCTTCCGATGAGATAGATCGACCCCTAGCAGGGGTTCTAACTGTGATGAAGTTTTGGTATTTGATAATATGATTTGGACAAGGAAGGAAGATATATATTTTTTGTCACTTCTTGTAAAAATATTTTAATTCGGGCCGATGACCTCCTCCCTTATGCGCGATGTACATAATGTCAAGGAAAGGTCTCAAACAAGATACCTCACTGCGAATTCGAAGGTTGCATCTGGGATTTCAATGTTCCGCCCACTGAGATTCACAAAAGGATGAGTTTTATTCAGGTGACCATGGTGGACCACGAGATCAGAAGTATATCAAGAATAAGAGCACCAAAAGTGCTTGATGGTGGTGCTTTTCAAAGATTCAAACTTCGTCTTATTCTCTCCTTTTCATAGTTTTCCTATTTTCCCTTTTTCTATAAAAACAATAAATTTGAGTCTATCTTAGGAATTTGGGGTTTTTTAGTGGATGTAGGATTTCAGGTATGCCATTCCTTGGGGGTGGAAAAGGGTATGGAATGGGCACATTGCTCATTATATCCAAAATCAGAAAATAACATAACATAGGATGATGATCACATTCTTTGTCTTTCCTTTTCCCAAGGTCTCAGATACAATAGTGGAACCCTACGATGTTACACTCTCTATTGATTAGCTAGTGGAAAATGTAGATGAGTGTATGGTTCTTGAAAATGAGGCCCTGTATGACATTTTCTTTAGGAAAATTAAGCTCACTTCTCCCAGGTGTAAGTAGCATTGTATATTACTTTATTTCATCTTATGCTCAGGGCCTAGGGTTTATAGATAAGTTAATTGAGATTAGGATTTAGTGCTTATAAATGAGTCAATTGGGGTTATGGTTTGTTTATTTCTTATCTAGGTTTTTGGATTTGCAGTTAGATATTTGAACCATTTAATCTTGGTGACCATGAGTGGAGTGACATATTGTTTGAAATTTCCTGGCCTGTTGAACTAGGACTTGAAGAAGATTTCAATGAACCTGATTCCCTTCCATCATATTCATTCCTTCATTGTGGGGTTACCTACCTTAACCTCTTGAGGTTTCCAACAGTACATATCACTTTTCATTCTAGAGCCCACACAACATATGTGGGACTTCAAGAACATGATGTGAACTACGGATACTCGGCACAAAAGGTACCTCGACATATGCCATGTTCAAAAGGAAGATGAGAAACAAAGAAGTGGATGAGCATATTCCATGTAGAAACAATATGTTTCTTTAATCACTTAGGCATAGGATACAACAACATAGATTCCCATCAAGAGCTCCCTTCAAAATCAATCCCATTAAGACTAGAAAGAATAGATGGAAGTGCATTGAGGAATAATGCAAGGTCACTTCCCTATATGGAAACCCTCAGTGCACATGAAAATGGAGGTATAATACCATTTTATTTGTTTTAAATTATTTTTCCTTTTCATTTTATATTTTTACCTTCAATGTGGTAATGCGGGATTCACCTTTAAGTAGTAGGTTATGTTCTAGGTTCATATGGTAGCCTGCTATTTCACTAACATGATGTACATTGCTATTTCCAGAACATATGACAATTTTGGGATTTTTATTTTATCTCATATATATTTATTCTCTGGTTTCTATTTAGAATCTGCAAGTGGTTTTATAGGTTCAAGAATAATTGATCATTTTAGGCTTACTTTTCCATTCATGCTCATATAGGTAACTTGCTGAAAATTTATTATTAGGGTGCACTGATATTATGGTTTTTGTCACCCTTTGATCATATTCCAATATATCACCAGTTGTGTCATGAAATATGGAATTGATATGGTACAAGATCTTTGATAAGTAGGGGAGGATTTTAAAGCTTCCATATTTAAAACCTAGTGATTCAAACTTTCATATCTCTATGGTAGAGTGCAATCTACTTCATGAACATCCCTTATGATCGGTAGAGTTCTCATGTGTTATACTAGGTGTTAGTGTCAGTCTCTTCAGCTTGTCACCAGTGATAAAATATGCTCTTCTCATTTCTTGGTAGGTTCTCAAAGTCAAATTTTTTTCATTCATTAGATTTTCAAATAAAAATTTGGCCACTCGATAGTCTGTCTAGGGCTATTTCCACTCCTTTCAAAAATTTTACGTGCTAGTCCTTGTCATCACTCAGTTGAGTGTACCATAAATAAAATATCATCATCATCACTCTAGTCAACATCATCATGGTTTCATTCATTTCAGTGTCTCCATTATGTCATTAGGGTTTTAGTCACCAAAATATGTCATTTCATGCATAAAATCCAGTAAATGGGGAGTGGTAATAGGTAAATTTGTTCAATAAAGTTTGGTTTCAAATGTAATTCATTTTTCAAATATTTAATAAGTTCCTAATGTTCCTAAATTTGCATAACAAAGTTTCAAAGACACAAGGTTCCAAAAGCAAAGTGAAAATCATGAGGTGGGCCACCTACCTCTTTGAATTTGTAAGTCAAATAAACCCTTCCCATAGTCATTTTCCCTTTCCCCCACATCCACAAACACTCCATGAAGCCCTCAAACCCCCTCACTTTCACTCCCTAAGCTTCTACGTCAAAACCCTATACCCTACACGACACCATTATCCCTACGTTGTGTTTTTGGCAACCTCCCAGATCTAGACCTGTAATGAAATTCCCTAGGTGTACTCCTACCCTAATTCCCTTCCATTAAACTTCCTAAACCTTCCTAACACCCTTTTCTAATTCCCTAATTTTCCCCATCCCCATTTCCCTCTCCTAACCCCGCCATCGTACTCCATTTCTCCATTCCCCTATTTTTCACTATTAGGGTTTCCCCCTTGCAAAGTATATATGGAGGGAGATAAGAGGCCTTAAAACAAGGGAGGCCAAATGTCAAGATATGAACCACTCAAAAGACATGATATTATTTCCTATCCACATGCCAAGCAGTGCCAAATTCCAAGAAATCATAGCTTCACCTTTCTAAGTTATGGGCTGCCTAGGGTTTATAGTGCACACATGAAATTTTTTTCTTCAAAATGTGTTTATGACCAAATAGAGATGATTTTTCCAAAAGTGAAAGAGTTTTTTGTCCATCATAGAACAAGGAACCAAAACCTCCTTCCATTTATACACAAGTATTAGTATTCGGGAGAAATGTCAAAAATACAATTTCCACAAGAGGTTTTCTCGGTGACTTCCTGACAACTTCAACAGCAAGATCGTAGGTCGTGGGTCACCGCACTGTTACACTAAAAACTATCATCCTGACATTTTTCTATGAGTATGAGCTCATTATTACTCATACTTCCTCCTTTTGCAAGTCTAACATATCAGCTCCTCATGTCAAGCTTTCAAAATCAGAGAAAAGTTCCTAAAAATCCCCTAAACATTGGTATCGCACTTTCTCTATTCATTGCCTGCGGTCCCGCACCTAAAGTCCAACTCTCCTGCGGAACCCTACCGCACGTTCTTTGTGTTATGGGTGCGGACCTCTGTAAAACTCAAAAAGGCGAGAAAGTAAAGATAAAAAGTTGATTTTAGATGAATTCTAGAAGATTCTAGATGGGAATTTTCGGGAATGGATACGCTTTGATAAGGTTCATGCATCCCTCACTTGATGGAGCTAACCCCTTGATGTAGGGAGCTAATCCCTTTGAAGGAGGATTCTATCCCTTCATATTTGGAACAGAAAACCTCCTCTTTTCCACTATAAAAAGAGGCCTTGGGTAGCCTCAAAGGGAGTTCAAGCTTTAAGATATTTGAGGTTAAATGTTGTTGAGATTCAGACTCAGTTAACTAAGATTTTCTGTGAGGTTAAATCACTTACCTCTATTCGTCTTGGTTTAAAGAGTGCAATGCTTGTCAAATTAGAAGAGATTCCTGCTTCGGACCCCGGGAGGACCTGCACGACATCAAGGCACAGGTTGTAAAGGTTTTCTTTTATTTGAAGTTAATACAAATATACTCATTTCTCTCATTAAACTGTCTATTCATGGTTTATTTCATAAATTCCTTGATCATTATGATGAGTACGGTTTATAATAATGTCTATACAGGTGCTGTGTAATCTTTTTGCTTGTTTGTGACTGCAGATTCACGAGGAACGTTCTTTCAAGTGCACAGGAAGGACTTCAACGAGATCAAGCAAGCGCTAGACATAAGGTAGGCCTTACACCTATATAGCATTTTTATGAATCTTGTATGCTTAGAGAGAGATTAGTATAATTGGTTGTTTGTTGCTAGTTACTTTTAGTACTAGAGAGATCGGTCTTGTCCGCAAGACGGATTAATCTACACAACAAAATGGTGACTCCGCTGGGGAAAGAACTTGTTGTTTTTGGTTCTCTTTTATTTTTGATTTGAGGAAACATTTTTTCCTGGTTTTTGATTGATACATATCTATCTGGGTAATTTAGATTTTCCCTGTTTTTGAAAATTTAGAAATATTTTAAGTTTTTCTATAATTTTTCCTAGGACCGCACTCTGGCTTATTTTGACAGTGCGGGCAGGTTCGCACTTTCTGTAAAGAATACAGTGCGGGACCGCACCTGTCAATACTGGTTTCCTGCGGACCCTGTAAAATTTTTAGAAAACCTCCAGATTTCTTTCTGTAGTTTATTTTTATTTGGATTTAGATCTTTGGTTTCTGCCCAGACTGATTATTGTTTCTGTCAAGAATTTTTTGTGAATGAACTCCAACAGTATTGATGTTTTGATGATTTTCTAGAAGATTTTGCATTTTGGATTGTTTTTCACTTGGTCTTTGTAGTGATTCGAAGCATTGACAGTTTAAAGTATCTCAGATTACATTGATCTTTTTTTTCTTTTTGTTGAATCTGACCTGATTGTGGGAACATCCTTTATTGAGAAATAGAGCCATTTGTTTCTTTGCGAATCTTCGAAAAACTTGGTTGAAAGTTTTGAATTTCATTTTTATAAAAAAAAAACATATTTTGAGTGTTTTTGATCTGTTTGTTATTCTAAACGAATAGACTCTTAGTTTGCTGAACAACTAAGGAAAACATTCTTAAAAAATCTTAAAGCTTTTATTCAATTTAGATTGTTTAAAATCATAGTTCTCAAGATTAGATTTTGTAGTTTTGAGTAGTTTTTTAATTTTTATAGCTTTCTTTTGAAGGAAAATTGTTTTGTAGCTTCAAGTTTGGAAAGAAAAAGGTTTTTGTTATGAGCTTGATATATATCATCATTGAAAAGACAAAATATTTTCTTTCAATCATTCTTCATGTTTAAAGAAGGAATTGTTTATTAAAAGAATTGCATTCTCCAACTCTTTCTTAGATAGAAGTTCATTGAAAGAAAAAGAATTGATTATCATTCTAGGTGCATTTTAGTGTTTTTTGGAAGTCGAGTCTTCACATCATCAAAGTTTCATTTCCGCACCCATTGACTTAAGAAACAGCTCATAAAAGTAACGCTTAATTAAAATTCATCTAGTAATCTTTTTATTTCTAGGGCTCTTATCACCAACATAGCTTAGGCTAGTATCTTGGAGTAGGGAGTAATTAACTCTCCAAGATAGCTAAAACAAACAAGTAGACAAATCTTGCGGTAGGAAGAATTCCAATTGTTGCATGTATGCTCTGGGAAGCTCCTCTTAAAGGAGTTAAGCACGTGATCATATTTGAACCAGTGAGGTAATCAATCCTTCCTCATTGGGAACGATAGAAGATATACACGTATTAACAACGGTAAACCTCGGATAGACCATTGTCGAGGAGCCTGGGGTCACTTGTCGGTATACCTTGGATTATTTCAAGGAACCTTCAAGGGGATTGAGCTTTGTTACTCTGCCCTTGCGTGTGTGTCGGATCGTAGACTGTTCCCCCAGGTATATTTGTTTATGTTGGTAACCTTAGTGGCCATAATCTTTAGGATTCTTTCCTAAGGTGACGGTGGAGGGAAGATCCCATTGTACATGGAACAGACGTCAGCTAGACTCACTTGGACTCTCCGGAGGGTTATCTTCACTCGAGATGGTATAGTGGAGAAACTTGCACCGGTCTGTTTCATTAAGCAGGTTGTCGGGGTAACTGTTCCAACCGCCCTTTTCGTGTTAAAATTCTACTAAGTTGGATTTCATCACCAACTAGTGTTTTTAGTACGGAAAGTTACTGTTTGTGTGTGGTTTGAACTCCTAGATTTTTTAAGCGTGTGATTCAATTGTTTGTTTCTTAGAGACTTTAGGTTTTTTCATTGAAATTTTTCTTTGTTTGCGTGTGATTAGATAATTTTTAATCGTGGCGGAATTGCCGAGACAATCCCGGAGAATACAAGGGAAACCTCCTGAATATTCACCAAGTCAACTTGAAGGGCTTCGTGATCTGGTATCATCCAGTAGTAGTAGAATTAGATCAATGGAAATTGGAATTTCATCTATAGTTATACATCTTGATCATCAAATACCTACAACAGAATATATTCAAGAACCGATTTCATTTTCTGAAGTTACTAGAAGTTTTTCTTCTTCTGGTGGATTAGCTGACGAACCTGAAATCTCTGAACCTGAAACTGAATCTTCTGTGTTGGAAACATCCTCAGGATTTATCACACCAACTTCTAGCGATCCTGGTTCACCTAGGGTAAGAAATATCATTACTGACGATCTTCCCTCTAGACTTATTTCTATTGAAGAACTTACTAATCCAGACGAAGACATATCTCTTCCCGACTCCCCTCAATCTATAAATCTTAGGGAGCGTGAATCTATTTTCTACAGCCCCATTCGAACTGATCCTTGGTATCTCTCTTTAACAAACTTTTTAGAAAATCTCGGTCTTGCTTTTTATCCACCTCGAATTCCATTTCATCCTACACCCAGAGGTTATTATCCGCCATCCTTTATGGCAAGAGAGTCATCCATGTTTTCTCAAACACCAGAATCATTTTTACACGGTGGTCCTTCTGTTCCTTCGGGATATCAGTCTCTATCTGGTACTTTCTCGGGAGCAGCTCCTCGACCAATTGAAAACGTGTTATCATCTGGTCTTAACGGATTTAATATTGAAACGTCGAACGCAGATCAAATATTTATGATGTCTGGTAATATTCCAAATCCTCAAACTCAAGGCAGTCAGTTTCCTTCTGGGGGGCAACCTCAGGGAACTCAGTTACCGCCTGGGGGGCAACCTCAGGGAACTCAATTACCACCTGGAGGACAACCTTCAGGTAGTCAATTACCACCTGCGGCTCAACCTCAAGGTATTTTTTCCCAGGACAAACTGTGGAATCATATTATTTTGGGGGGCAACCCCAAGGACAGTACATAACTCAAGGGTATCAACCTCAAGGACAATACATACCTCAAGGTCAACCCCAAGATCAATATGCTTCTCAGGGTCCTTATCAACCCCAGCCTCAGTACGCGCCTTAGGGTTATCAACCTCAAGGTCAGTACCCAATTCAAGGTTTCCAACAGCCTTCTGGTCAACCATCTTTTCAAGGAGCCGGAAATTTACCACTTACTTATCAACCCTACGTTCAACCAGGTTATGGTCCTTACGTTCAACCTTCTATAGGACAATACCCCGGAACTATGGTGTGGGATCCGTCCCAATATCAACAGCCTTTGTAGCCTAATGTGCAGTTGCCTTATCAACCTGGACAGCCTTTGGTTTCTGGTCCAACCCAGCAACCTGTTCAGCCAGCTATTCAAACTCCTGCACCTAGTTCAGTTCAGCAGACTGGGCCTAGTACACCTCAGACTCTGCCTCAAACTGCTGCAACTGCTGCAACGTCTGTTCAACCTGTCACACTTGTTTCTGGAGTATCTGCAGCCCCGACTTCTTCTATCCCTGTATCCGTGCAAATCCCTCAAGTCTCTATACCTCAGTCAATATCTTCCATGCAGACTACAGTTCAGATGCCTGCAGGAAAAGCTGGTACAAGTACATTTGTTACAAGTCAACCTCAATTTACGTATCAACCGTACCAGGGACAGCCGCAATTCGGTCCCTATATACAGAATCCAAACTATCAGTATCAACCGTACCCTGGTTATACTTATCAACAACCTCAGTATGGTCCGGTTCATCCTGGTTTTCCGGGAGGTTACACAATACCTAATGCAAATCCGATTCCTAGTTATCCTGGGTATCTGCCTCCTGGATCTGCTTTGGCTTCTCAAGGTTTTCGCGACCCTAACCGTCAATTACCGTTTATCGCAACTTTGGACTTACCTGATTTGACGTGCCTTACAAATGATCCCATTTTTTATTATCAGAACTGGCCGCCAATGCCACATAAGTTGCCCAGTGATATACCAAAATTTGAAGGTAAGTCAGGAGAAGATCCATCAAATCACGTCATGACTTATCACCTCTTGTGTGCGTCTAATTCAATTATTGATGATTCGCTTACGTCTTTTCCAAAGAACTCTTATTGGTCTTGCAGCCAAATGGTACATCGAATTACCACGAGGCTCGTTTCATAACTTCAGTCAGTTAGCAACTGCCTTCTTGACTCATTTTCAGTTTCCAGTCAAATACGAAAATGGCACGGAATTATTAACTTCGCTGAAACAATCCACGTCTATGTATATTTCTGATCATATCCATGAATGGCGACGTAGGAGACGTTTGGTGAAAGTTTATATTCCGAATCAAATTTTGGCAGAATGGTTTGTTAAATCATTGTTACCCAAGATTACTGAAGATGTAGCTAAAGTTGGTGTTGTTACTGAAGAGCAAGTAATTGCTCAAGCTCAGTACCTTGACCTCGTTTATACGCAGTCAGGTACTTTACATGAAAAAATCCCAGACCTTCCAAAACAAGGTCAAATAGTTGCTGCTCCTTCAGGGTCTCATGCCGCTGATGGTATGATTGGTACAGTCAATTCTAAAAGTAAGAAGAAATCTTCAAAGAATTCTTCTCCTATTATAACTTTACCAGATTCCCCGAAAGGAGAATCTTCCCCCGAAGTTTCTGCCGACATTCATGTCGTCGGAACATCTACGACAAAATCAAAATCCGGTGGTAAAAGGAAGGGGAAGAACAAAAGGAAAAAGAATTCGAAAGAGAAAGCTGAAAAAACTGAATCCAATGACGAAAAACGTAAGCCTCGCTATCCTTGTTTCATTTGTGACGAGGATCATTTTACAAAAGAATGTCCACATCGAGTAGAGGTTACAAAATTCGTTAAAGGATCTCAACAACCTGATGTCTTGAAGGATCCTTTTCCAACTCAAGATAGTAAGATGATTGGTTCTTCCTCGACTACTTTAGAAGAGCCTATTATGATGATGTCTCATGTAAGGGTTGCGACGCGATCGCAAGATTACGGTTCTAAGAATTCTGTTGATGGTAAAGAAGCAGAATCTTCTAATGCAAATACATCAACTACATCTCCTCCTGTTTTTGGTCCGCTACAGATCGAGAAACCAAATCCAGACTTAATAATCAAACCGCCTGCTAAAGGTGTTCTTCGTAAATCAGCTTTCAATCCACATGCAAGAGCTGCTCAGAATTACAACATTGTTGAAGATTTAGCAATTTCTCCTTCAACAATGTCAGCTTTGGAAGTGTTGCAATCGTGTCCAGCACAACGTAAATTATTATTGTCTGCCATAGGAGCTGTCGATGTTCAGGGTTCTAACCTTATAATCTTCGATTTAGAAAATATTACACCTCGCCTACCTCACCAAATGGCTTTCCAGATTCCAGTGTTAGTCAAAAACAGACCAATATTTCGGACTGTGATTGATGAGGGAGCTTCAACGTGTATTATGTCGATTCAGTGTTGGAAATCTCTTGGTTCTCCTACACTTAACCAATCTCCGATGATTCTTAAGGCTTTTGATGGTCGAGGTTTTCACCCTTTTGGTATTTTGCAGGATTTACCCATAGGGGTTGAAGGTAAAATCGTTAATCTAGATGTGGAAGTGGTTGATGCCCCTCTAGATTACAACCTTCTTCTGGGTCGTAGTTGGTCCTATGCTATGACTGCTGTTGTCTCTTCGGTCTTTCGGCTCATAAAATTTCCATATCAAGGAAAGATCGTGACAATAGATCAGTTAACTTATTTCTCGTCCGACCCAGCCTCTACAGAAACAATCCAGCATGTTGGTAAAACGGCTATCCCTTATAAGGATGTTGGAGTGGGTTTGATTAAAGATTCTGGTTTACTAGGAAATTTTTCCTTTCCTCCTCCTAACGTATCGCCTTCTACTGCAAGTATTCACATGATTTCGTCAGACATTGTTATGTTTGATGATCCTTGGATCGTACCTTCCGAATCCGAGATTGATTCATTTGATGGCATGATGCCCTTGAGTCCATTTGAAATTACGTACTAGGCTGTACAGTCACTTTCTGACCCCTCTTCAACCAAAATTGATCCAATGAATGGGATCCAAGAGGAATCACTTTCTATATCTAGTTCAGTTACAACGACATTTCCTGAACTTGTTCATACAGATGAGAAATGAGTTTTTGTCTATTGATGATTTACCATGGGAAGATCTACATCACCGATCTTCATTTTTACCTGAATTAGATCATTTTGAAGATGATTTCGCTTCAATTTTTACTGCTGAATATGTCAAGGAACCTCAGAATCCATTGCAAAATCCTGATTCTGAGTTAAATTTAGAAAATATATCTAAAACGGTTCCAATTGACATTTCAGTAAAACCAGGAATAATTGAAAACATTCATATAGGTGCTTGTTGTACAAATGAAGAAATTCAGACTTATAAAGCCCTATTTCAAGAATTCCATGACGTGTTTGCCTGGTCTTATGAAGAAATGCCAGGAATTGATCCATCGATCGTCGTTCATGAGATTAAGACTTACCCGGATGCTAAACCTGTTCGTCAACGATTACGTCAAATTCATCCTAGAAAAGCTGCTGCTATAAAAGCAGAAGTTGAAAAATTACTTCGCGCAGGATTCATTTATCCAATTCCCTTAACGGATTGGGTATCGAATATTGTTCTTGTGACTAAAAAACAAGGAACGATAAGATTATGTATCGATTATAGGGATATTAATCGAGCGTATCCAAAAGATAATTATCCAACTCCCTATATCGATCAAATAATCGATGATTGTGCTGGCAGTGAATTGTTTTCCTTCATGGATGGCTTTTTCGGCTACAATCAAATAAACATACTCCCTGCAGATCAACCCAAAACAACTTTTATTTGTCCATGGGGAACGTTTGCTTATTGTAAACTACCTTTTGGACTAAAGAACGTTGGAGCAACTTTTCAACGGGCTATGTCTTATGCATTTCATGACATTAAGCACATTGTCTAGCCATATCTCGATGATTTACCTGCTCATTCATTACGTAGGGCCGACCATCTCACTCATTTACGAGCAATTTTTATGAGATGTAGGCATTATCGGATAAGGCTGAATCCGCATAAATGTGTTTTCTGCGTAGAATCGGGTCGATTACTGGGATTTGTTGTCTCGAAAGTAGGCATTCGCGTCGATCCATCGAAGGTCGAAGCCATTGTTAAATTTCCTCCTGCTTCGACTTTACACCAACTCCAAAGTTTGCAGGGGAAAGAAAACTTTTTACGTAGGTTTATTCCTAACTATGCCGAGCTTACAAAGGGTTTTACCCGGTTGTTGAAACAGAACATTCTGTTCTTTTGGGACGAGATCGCTGATCGATCTTTTGATGCACTTAAACACGCGTTGACCCATGCACCGTTATTGCATCCTCCCAATTACAACCAAGATTACATTTTGTACCTCGCTGCTTCTCATTCCACCATTGGGATGGTACTAGTTCAGGAAGATGAATCTCACAATGAACATGTGATTTATTATCTTAGTTGGAATCTGCATCCGACTGAAATCAAATACACACATGTGGAGAAATTGGCCTTGGCAGCTGTTCAAGCTGTCCAACGATTTAGACATTACATCTTGTTACGTAAAACCACGGTAATTTCTAATTGCAACCCTATGATGTATATTTTGACCAAACAATTTCTAGGGGGCAAATATTCCAAATGGATAGTTATCCTGCAGGAATTTGACTTGGAATTTGAAAAATCCAAGGCAAAGAAATCTTTGGTATTTGCGGAACTAATGTGCGATTTCCCCTCTACTGATACTGAAATAGTGGCAGAAGAGTCCATTGCGGATGAATCTTTGTTTCTCATCAGTACACTTGATCCTTGGTATGGAGATATTATTGTTTATCTCCAAACCCAATCTTTTCGGCCTGACATTTCACGAACTCAGCGACGGAAAATACGCTTCCAATCCCAATAGTATAATATCATTGGTGATACACTTTATTGACGTGGAGCGGATTCTGTTTTCCGACGTTGTCTAACTCATGAAGAAGCTGAAAAGGTGTTAAATGACTGCCATTCTGGAGCATGTGGCGGTCATATGTCTGGGTATGCCACAGCCCAAAAGATATTGCGTGCAGGTTATTTCTGGCCAACGTTGTTCAAATATTGCATTTATGCGGTTCGGAAATGCCACAACTGTCAAATTTTTTATCGGAAAATGCGCGCGCCACCCGCTCCTCTTCACCCTATAATTGTTGTTGGTCCTTTCGCGAAATGGGGTATCGATTTTATTACATGTAACCCTCACTCGGCCGAGGGGCATGCCTATATTATCTTAGCAGTAGATTATTTTACAAAATGGGCCGAGGCGATGCCTACATTTTCAGCTGACGGCAAGACTGCTGCAACATTCGTATTTAATCACATAATTACTAGGTTCGGTGTTCCCCAAGCTATTATTACGGATCATGGAAGTCACTTTCGGAATGTCATGATGACCGAACTGACAGACCAACTTGGCCTACGCCACGATAGTTCCACTCCGTATTATCCGCAAGCCAATGGTCTGGTTGAAGCCATTAACAAAGTTTTAGTCACCATGATCAAACGAATCATTGGTATTCACAAGACGAATTGGCATTCCATGTTATTTTCAGCACTTTGGGCATATCGAACCTCGGTCAAAACATCAACGGGTTTCACTCCTTTTCAACTAGTTTACGGTTTGGAAGTTGTGTTGCCGATTGAATGCGAAATACCGTCACTAAAATTAGCCGTAGAATTACTTCTAGCTACGTTTGAAGAGGAGAAACATTTCTTGTACTTAGCCCAATTAGATGAGAATCGACGAAATGTTGCAATAGCAAACGAGGCTCATGTTAAAAGGATAAAAGCTCAGTATGATAGAAGTGTGACCCCTCGAAATTTTTCAGAAGGAGACCTAGTTTTACTTTATGATCAAGCTAACGACAAGCTAGGAGCTGGGAAATTCGTGCCTATGTGGCATGGTCCTTATATTGTTAAACGAAAGTTAACAAAAGGGGCCTATGAGTTGATAGATTTTGACGGTGTCCCTTTGGATAAACCCATAAATGGGCTCTATCTAAAGCGATATTATGCTTAAATGTGGTGTGGAGATTTTGTTAGTTTAGATTTCTTTACTGCTGGTGTGTTTTAGATTAGAAAAGTGTGCCTAGTTTAGAAAGTGTGTTTTTATCATTATTCCTGCTTATCTGAGTTTTACTCTTGATATTGCAGATGTCGACGTCTCTTCAAACCTACATTGGTTTTGCTGATGGTGCTTGTCGTAGTACACGGAACATTTCTTCCGCGGCTTGGGTTATCTATTCACCCTCTGACGAGTTAGTATCCATGCATGGGGTAAGCCTTGGTCAAACAACAAATAACATTGCCGAGTATAGTGCAGTGATAGAGTTAATGTCTGAATCCATATCATTTGGAATTCGGAGTTTGATTGTAAGGTTGGATTCTGAACTTGTTGTATTACAACTTAACATGGTTTATACCATTAGAAATCCAGTGTTATTACGGTTGTTTTTGAGAGTTCGTCTCTTGGAACGTGAATTTGATTACATTGAATATCAGCATATTCCAAGACATTTAAATACATTAGCAGATTCAATTGCTTCTAGTATGATAAATAGACATTTGCAATAATCAAAAGCAGTAAATCAAACAACATTCACATATGTACACAGATAACCGGTAAATAGTGATATATCATAGTATAGAAGTTTTTTCAAAAAATATATACATCGTCTTCGATCATAGCTTGGAAACACCTTATGATCAGCAAAAATGATAATACAAAAGTAAAAAATATGAGTCTACAATACGATCATCCCATCACTGATGGTGATCACGATAAGAAACCACTGCCCGAGCTACCCTACATAGGAACCTCCTAAAAGGTCCTGCAACTCCAATCACGTATCTCTGCAACCTGAGTGGAATGTCATCTATGCTCGTCTCTGGAATATCTAGAGTCAAACGCTCTAGATGATGCTCTAAATCAGTCAAAATCTCCACTGATTGGCCTGCTGGGGCTGGTGCGGCTGCAACTGGTTGTCTTCTCTCGTAAGGTTGGAGATGGGCTGGTCGTTGTGGACCCACATCTGTATTCAAAAACTTTTGGTTATTAGTTTTCAAGACGATAAAAAATAAAAAATTAGAATTTAGCAAATGTTGAAAAATGATTTTACCTGAGTCATCCCACTGTTCCCCTGCTGGGAGAGCCATCTCTCGGTCGCCGCGGAAATCTATCCCGGCATATGGAAAGTCCTCTATCACAAAAAGTTGGCGATCCAGCCAACGAAAATATGAAGGAGGAAATCGGACAATCTCAGTACCCTCGATAGCATGACGAGCCATCAATGCGGACCAACGAACCATCCTCGGTTCTCGAAGTCGACCGGCATCAACAGCAATACTCTATGGAGCTAACATAGGGATCCTCTCTAGAGCAAAAGAAACAACGATGGATCCGTATCCAAAGTTATTCAGTTTCCCATTTTTTTCTCTGGTTAGTTGGCCTTTTATATTAGCCAACACAGCTTCACACCAGTTAAAGATGGTGCCGCGAAAACAGTCCACGGCAATACGCATTTGGGAACCAGTAGCTACATGCAGCGCAACACTCCCACACAGTTTGGTAACAGTAAAAGCAATAACTTTCAATTCAGGACGGATGATGTGTTTTATATCAATCCGTTTGTCCCGAGGATTTGCCTGGTCATTGCAGAATTCTAGTTGAAGACTAGAGACAGACTGGCCACCTGCCCTAGTCCCAAACAAAGAAACTTGTTCGCCCCTCTTGGAAAAACCAGTCAAAAAATATATATCCTCCAGCTCAATTTCAAGCCGGTGGCCACCAATAAAGAAGCACTGGTCCTGCACATTCCATCTGTTCACCAACCATGTCAGGAGTTCTACTTGTGCCCTCATGCCTGAGATGGCCCAAAATTTGTACAAGCCACATGCTCTTAATGCCTATTGTGTGGGAAAATGGAGTATTGCGGCTTCATCCACTTCCTCGTGCTCACGTTCTCTCCAAATCAGCATCTTGTCAATCCTACAATGCATAAAAAGGCAAGTTAGAACAATCTTATTTGAAATTTTTTGGGAAACAAATGAGAAATAAGTGTTTTAAATTCAACCGCGCGGGTACCGCACCTATGCTTTGTAAACAGTGCATAGATACGCACGCGTACTGTGTGTCGGGTGCGGAACCCACGACTTTTTCCTTGTAGAAAAAAGTCGGGGTCCGCAGGTAATATGTGTCGCACCTGCGGACCCCGCGGGCGAACTTTTAAACCATTTTTTGCCCTAAAAATACAAACTAAAGCCTAAAAATGAATTTGAAACGGATGAAAAACAAGATTAAGAGGTCGTGGATTACCTGGGACTGACGGTTCTCGATTTCAACGGACGGATTTTCCAGAATCTTCACAGGAACTTTCTTACCCAAAAGCTTTTTACTTTTCACTCTGAAATTGAACGGTAAAAATGAAATTGAAAAATTCCTTTTTATAAGTTTTTCCGAATAGATGAATTTTAAATTTGTTTATTTTTCACTTTAAAAAGGGTATTTTTGAAAGCATTTTTACTTATCTTAAACAGGTATGTGTAATGTTTCAAGTTTTTGTGTAGAAATTGGATTTTTCAGGAGAACTGATCGTTTTTCAACAAAGAGCATACTTTTATCACTTTTTCGGACTCTTTCAAAAAATTTACGAAAAAGCGAAACCCTGGAGTCCTCTTTTAAGCCCTTTTCAGACTCTCTAAATATGAAAAGATCGCCGAGTACTTGATTATTCGAACTCGTTAAAGTAAATGAATGATCGTCCTTTCAGTATAAGTTTACCCCTTTTCCGGACTGAAATGGACTATTTACGAAAAAGGTATACGTTGACTAATTATGGTCAATAGAGTTCTCTCCCGCATTATTTTATCCTTTTTCGGGCTCGAGAGACTAAATTTACGAAAAAGTACACCCATGGAGTTTCCTTAAGTTTTTCTTCTGACTCCCTAAAATTGAAAAACACCGAGTTTCTCCTATACTGGACTCGTTAAAACTTAACAGTAAAGGACCTGTTCAATTTTAAACAGGAACGAACCACTCCTTCTTAGGGTTTGAATTTTAAACTAAGTTGGACTCATCCGAAGGATGAGCTTATAAGCAAGCAAATGTTATCCTCCTCAAGCTTGTCAAAAATAAAGAGGTACTTGCCAGAAATGGTGGGGGAAAAGAGAGAAAAATGGGCGTGTTTGTTGTATTTTAAATTTTTCGAAAATTCAGTCAACCACTCTTGAACATGACACTTTCATTCACCTGGGTTGGGAAATCCTTTGCCTAACAGTTAATCAAACCATATTGAAAGTCTTCAGCCGGTTTCTGGGTATTAGCTTTGGGTCAATTGTCACCAAACCATCTGCAGTGTCGTTATGTGTTCAAGAGGACAGTTCAAATAAACCATTCATCTGCAAAATATCAGTCATCCATTTTTTGACCATCCCTGAGTCAGTCCTTGCCGATATATTTTCAAAACTTGATCTATGATTTCGTGTTGTGGGCTTGCCTACGACGGATCACTTTCTATTGATGACAACTCATTATCTAGGAAGTTGATCCAGAAATCGTCAGTACCTTGAAATCTGCATGCCTCAATGGCAGGTTTCTCGCCTTCGACGACAGGTTGCATCATTGACCTTCGATTGAATGATTCCGTGAGATGTTCGACTTCAGCTCATTCATTCACATTTCATGGATTGTACTGAGTACTTTGAGAGCCATTGACATTACTAGTGGTTTCTCTCACACTTGTTAACAGTTCACATCATTGACTGGTAATCAAGTGGTTTCTACCATGTTCGACTTCAACACATTTATTCACATGGATAGAATCGGTACTGTACCGAGATGTGGAAATCAAGACCATGGATCTAGTTTCCACCATCCGTGTCATGAGGAATTTGTTATCATCTATATAGTAGACTATTTACAAACGTATGGTCACACCATACCGTGTCTACATATATCCTGTACTATGATGTATTCAAAATCATTCCCCGTACGAACAATTTAAGTTAGTTCTAGTTAGTTTTGATCCGAGTATGGGAATGCCTACCTCGCCGTCGATGATATGGTTACATATATATATTTTGCATTGAATGTTTTTACAGTGTTCCCGACCGGTGTCAACAAGATGATTCTTGAAATGATAAAGTGTCTCCTTCATATATGACAAGACTCGCCTTCATCTATTCCGTACTTGCACTTTAGGGGGCAATTCTGTTACACTAAAAATTTTCACCTCGACACTCGCTATGAGTATGAGCTCATTATTACTCATACTTCTCCTTTTGCAAGTCTATCATATCGCCTTTCTATGTCAAGCTTGAAAAATTAGAGAAAAGTTCCTGTGAACCCTAAACTTTGGTGTATCGCACTTTCTATTCATTGCCTCGCGTCCCGCACCCAAAAGTTCACCACCTCGCGGAACCATACCGCACGTTCTTTGTGTTATAGGTGCGGACCTCCTCGTAAAATTCAAAAAAGGCGATAGAAAGTAAAGTTAAAAAGTTGATTTCGCATCAATTTAGAAGATTCTAGATGGGAATTTTTTGGGAATGGATACGCTTGATAAGGTTCATGTATCCCTTACCTTATGGAGCTAACCCCTTGATGTAAGGAACTTAACCCTTGAAGGAGGATTCTATCCCTTCATATTTGAACAAAAAACCCTCCTTTTTCCATTATAAAAAGAGGCATTGCAGTCAAAGGAGTTGGAGGCTTTAGAATATTTGAAGATAAGTGTTGTTGAGATTTAGACTCCGCAAAACAAGACTTTTGTGAGGAGAGATCACATACCCCTATTTGTCTTGATCGAAAGAGTGTAGAGCTTGTCAAAGCAGAGGAGACTCCCCGCTTCTACCCTGAAGGCCCGTGCAACATCAAGGCTCAAAGCGTTGCTTCTCTCTTTGAAATTAATACAAATATACTCATTTTTCTCAATAAATGCTTGTTAATGGTTTATTTTACAGATTCTGACTATGATAAGCATGGTTTATGATAATGTCTATACAAAAAGCAGGCTTGTTTCTTTGCTTGTTTGTGACCTGTGTTTACAAACGAAACTCCTTCTGCTGCCAAGGACAAAATACCATTTGCAACTTCAAACAAGCACTGGACATAAGGTAGGTCTTTTAACACCTATATAGAGCTTTTCATATATCACATATGCTTAGAGAAAGATTAGTTTATTTGGCTAGCTTGTTGCTAGATACTTTTAGTACTAGGGGAGATCTATTGTCCTGGCACAACGATTTATCCGTACAACACACAAGTCATTAAGGGTTCCCGTAGCTTGAATGTGATCTAAGAGTTTGGGCACCTCAAGAATCTTGCCCCTTGTCATAGCCTCCAAAGAACTACATATCAATGTCGCCCCACCTCTTCTTCGACGCACGTGAGCGCCTGCACATCGTCATCACTCCCATCATCACCCCTTGTCACATACCCTTAGAATTTAATCTTCCTTGTCCTTCTTCCTTCGAGGGCGGGCAATGCATAAATGTCCCAATTCACCACATTCAAAGCATCCAACCTTGTTAGTCTCTCTTCTTCTTCCTCGCTACCCCCGTTTATCTCTCAGATGTGCGAGAGCCGACATCTTCCTCCTCCTCCTTGACCTTGGCTCTTCATTGCCATCGCCCATCTTGGACATTTCTCCCTGATCTCTTCTTATCAAGCGCCGGCCACATGTCCCCTCCAAATTCTGAAGTGTCGCTCGCTCAAAAATGCTCTGGAGAAAAAGTGTCTCCAACTCTTCCGTACACCCATTCGTGTGTCCTCACCACAAGACCATCACTGCCAGCGGGCTCCCATAGCAACCGCGCGCTCGATCTCGAACGCTCATCGAAAGAGAAAGGGGCTTTCCATTTCCTCTCCCCATGCATCCGAAATAGTTGCACCGATTCTCCAAAAGCATCTTCCTCTCACAAAAGTGCCTTGATACAATGGTCAAGGTCGTCTACATCTGCCAGATTCTTCTCGGTAATGTGTGAGACCACATGATCCTCACTTCCGTCCATAATCAAGCGTTGGCCTTAGCTTGATTTTCTTCTCATCAACGGATCAACGTCACCGTGAACAACTACAACCTTCTCAACATGATCTTTCATGTATGTATATTCGTCAAGGATCGACAGGATTTGGCCTCTCCGTATGATGAAGTTAGATGCCCCATATATAACATGTCCCGATCCCTCAATCCATGAGAGGCCATCTATACTCAACGATGTCGAAAATGGATATTCTTTCTCCCTTCTTCTCGCTTTCGCCCATAGACTCCTGGGATCTCGGGTTTCTTGGTAATAGAAACCCCATAGAGAATACGTTCCTCTAACAAGTGATTTCGAGTCCTCCACCACCGTCGAACCGCCCTCTCCAATCACTCTATTGATCGCACGCGTACTTCTTGGCTAGAAAGCTCATCGACAAATTGTTTCCCCTAGTTTGTCAACTTCGGCGAGACACGCCCCACCGCAAACAATGTCCCACCGGAAGAACTTCCTTTTCGAAGAGTCGACCGCACTTCTCCAGCCTACGAAAATCGCACACCGTCACTCCCCTCTCGACTACGTCACGCTCTTGGGCTCACGTGAGCCTCTCCGCGTCGCCCTCTCGTGTGAGCTAGACCGGCTCGCGTCATCGCTCCGGGTCTCTACACCGGCCCTCTAGTGTTGCGCTTCCTTTTTCTCGCATTCCGTGTTGTCACAACCTCCTACCTACAACAAAAAAATCGCCTGGTTTGTCGATGGCTTCGCCCTTCTTGATCCGCAATGCCTCCGATACCATGTGAAAATCTCCTAACTTAAAATAGAAACCCCATCGCAAAAATCTGGTTTTCTTTTCCTACTTGTGTTTTTAAATTAACAAGTTATTTTTAGAAATATTCAAAAACATTGAAGTAAACAAATTGTAGCCTACACATACTTACATCAAGTACCGAAGAATTACACATTCGACAAAGGACACAAGATTATTCAGACAGGTATGTCCCGAAAACGCAATGCGTGAAAAACCGTGCAACAACTCTGAGGGTTTTATTATTATGCGGCATCATTACAAATGCGCAGGGTACCGTAGTTTACTAAGATTGGTACAACATGTTAAGGGCACGCTAAAGCCCGAGGGTCATACCGTTTTGAAGCTTAGCCACAAAGTACGTGTGTGTTGGCAGCGGCTCGCAGCCCCAAAGCCGCAAGTTACATGTTAAGGTCGCGAATCGAGAGTTATCGTGCATATCGCATTTGGATCACCTTCAGCTTTATTGCGCAACGCTTCCAGACATCGCCGTTCAGCCTACGCTGCGTCGTAGTGTCATTGGGATGTACTTCTTGGATTCGCATCAAGGACTTCGCAGTTGAGATCACCTTTTCGTGATTTTTTTAGATCCGTGTTTTTGCACATAGATCCGTTGCATTTGCATCAGATCTCCGTTTTTTTCTTACCGCCTTGCTGGGCGACGTTGTCAATGCATTGCGCTTTCAGATTTAGTTTCCTTCACGCAGAAGTATGGGCATGGTTTCTGTTGCTTGTATGCTATTTGTTTTCTACATCATAAAGATATGTACCATGGATCATTGTACTCTTGTTGCCGAATCATTCAATGAAGATCTAACAAGGAAGAATTTCCAAGGGTTTTCCCCATAGTGGGTTTTTTTGTAATCGGTCTCGAACTAACTGTGTTCCCATGTGTTCATGCCTTCTTCTTGATTCTCTTTATATTTTCCGGTTGTTTAGGATGATGACGGTGTTGTTCTTTCTACATAGTTTACTTGATAAGTTAATGATATAGATTTGCAATGGAAAAATTATTTGGGGTGAATGCAACATGTTAACGATGAAATGTAACTATTAAAGTAAATAACAATGATGCTTTATGAAAATTAATATATCGGTCCTCTACAACTACTCTTATCTTGATGCCCTAATACATCCTCAGGTATCGATGCCAAATGATTACTCCACCCTCCATTCGTCTTCCCTGTGTGAAGAACAAAATGACGTGTCTATCTCTCCTCTCAACTAGGGGAGGGCATATTCCACAAGGGAATGTACTATTCCTATACAAGGAATGCACTGCCCTCCTCATTAGGGACTACCAAGTTTCTTCCAAGTAAGAAACTTATTACTAGGCTCCCTCTTAATCGGGGATCAGGTGCAAACAATGATGGAACACGCGACGACTCAGAAGAACCTTTTTCTTTGATGTCACAAATTTCTTCGTTTTTTAGGAGTCTTCATCTTTGGGATCTCTTCAGGGCATAGATCATACATCACTTTCATCCACGACTCATGTCTTCTATCCGTGGAAGATTCCCCGAATCTACTTAACATAAATTTCTACTACGTAAATTTTAGTTTATTTCTCCTACATGTGTTTTTACATTTACAAGTTATTTTAAATATTCAAAACTACTAAGTAAACACACCGCGTATCTACACATACATACAGACCAAGTACCTAAGAATTAGCACACATGACAAAGGACACAATATTTTTCACAAATGTCCCCCGAAAAACCTAATGCGGGAAAAACTGTGCAACATCTCTTGAGTGTTTTATTGACATGTTAATTTTGTAATACAAACAAGGGCACCGTAGTGGTTTGCCCAACCGCAGAAATATTAAGGTATATACCTCTATCTCCAGACAAAAAATATGGTTGATTTCACCGAGGATGATGAACCCCAAGGTGGTGCCTACACAATCACTACGTCACCCCGTTGTGGTCGCATCACCCTTGAATTCATCGAATACGAGCTCCTTTCGGCCCATCGAAACCCCAACGTTGTTCGGCTCACAGAACCCCTCCTAGCATGCGTCACCCTTCGTGGACCGCACGCCCGTGTTGGCTCGCGCGGAACTTGGCCGGTCTACGCCACCGCTAGGACTACGGCCACCTCTCGCGTCACCCTCCCGGGATCGCGTTGCTTCTTCCAGTATGAACCGCCCGCAACTAGAGCCCCCGCCCCGGATGTGAAATCCTCCCGCCAATCGCTTCCTTGCCGCACTCAGGCAGCTCACTCGATAATGCCGCAAGTCACGCCCCGAATTTCAACTTAGCTCAAGTGCTACCGCTTATGTGTCTTTCCTCCTACTAACCTCAAGCCTTCCTTTAATACTTTTTCATTGAAGAATCATTGGCCGGGATTCAATCTCTAATCTACTCGCTAAGATTAGAAAGTGACTTGATCCTCGTCACTTAGAACATTCTACCCATGTTTAATTTACATCTCCTTTAATTATTTAATTTCCCTAAGTTAGACTTAAGTCTCCATTAAAATCAATTAATATTAAATAACTTTAAGTCCCGTGTGGAATTTCTCCAAACGATTTTTGTCTGAGATCTCGTGTTTTAGCCCTCCACAAAGTTTCGGAACTAGAGCACATCCCATGCTACCTAAAAAATCAACACTCCTTAGCAAGGAAATGTGCTCTAGCAACACTTCACCCGTAAACGTTACTTTGATCCATGCAGGGCATTGGTCCCCCTACGTTTCGTCGGCGGTTTCGCCTGCCGCCCCTCATCCACCGCGCTCGCTTTTCCGTACTATGGCTCCCTCTCAAATGTTGGATCATGTTGCCCACAAGACGCCCACTGCGAATCGTCAAGATCGCAACCCGCCGGCTAAGAAGAATCGAAGGACATCACCCAAACTTCTTGAAAGACAAGCCGCTCCGTCGCATCTCTATATTGAAGCACCGCCGACCGCGCTAACCCTCTCGTTCGGCCGCCACCGGCTCGCACCGCCTTCTACGTTGTTGAAGTCCCACCGCCTCCGCAGACCGTTGCTCCGCCTTGGGCCGTCCTCAATGCCACCGTGCCTCCATAACCTTCCCCCCGCACCAACCGACTCAGTCATCTTGCCATCGGCTCAAGGGCTCCCATAGCTCGTATGTCATCCAAGAGTTTGGGCACCCTCAAGGATCCCGGCCGCCGCCATCCGTAGTTCAACATACGCATCTATGTCGCCCCACCTCTTCTCGAGCACATGAGCACTCGATGGCCACATCATTCATCGCCAATTATCCCCCTTGTCGCCGCGCCGAATCCGAATCTTCGTCCTTCTTCTTTCCGAGACAAAGTTTCTGCGAAATGTCCCACCGCCACATTCGCTATCGGACCCCCGAGAGGTCCTTTTTCTTTCTCTTCCTCGGTTGTTTTCACAGTGTCCCGTATGCAAGAGCCACATCTTCCTCCTTCTGACCCGTTCCTCCACCCTACCGCCCATCTTGGACATTCTCTTGATCCCCATATGTGAAGAGTTGCCCAGATGTTCTCCCAATTTGGAAGTTGTCACCAAAATACTTTGGTCAAAAAGTTCTTTAATCATCAAAGGATCGTATCTGTGCGCTCCTTACCATGAGACCATCATCGGGGAGTTGCCCCCATAGCAACCAACCGATCTTGAATTGCCTTCAATCTAATGAGGAAGGGGTCGATTTCCTCCCTTGTGCATCCGAAATAGTCGCAACTTGATTCTCCAAAAGCATCTTCCTTGACGAAGGTGTCTTTATACAACTTTATCAACATTGTCCACATGACATTTGTCATGTTCTTCTCGTAAATATGTGGGACCACATGCTCCTTCACTCGTCCACAATCAAGTGCTTAGCCCGGCGTTTACTTTTTCTCATACTTATTTAATGGAACAACATTGACCGGAACGACTACAACCCTCTCGGCATGATCTTTGGTACGACATTCTTCAAGGATTAACATGATTATGGCTTTCCAAATGACGAAGTTAGATGCACCATCTATCCTATCATGATCCCTCAATCCATGCAAGGCCATCTCTACTCAAAATTGCCGAAACGTATGCTCTTCTCCCTTCTTCTACTAATCGCTCCTCAACAAGAGACTAGATCCGGGTTTCTGGCAATAGAAAACCTCTTGAGAATACGCTCCTCCTCGACTAGTGATTTCTTCCCGAAACCTCCACCAATTCTATTTAATCAACCTTTCCAATCACTCCGATGATCGGATTCAGACTTCTGGCTAGAAATTTCGCTAAGGAACTATTTCATTTTGTCAACCTCGCTAGACACCATTCTCAGACCGGAAAAAAACAATGTTCTACCAACAACTCAAGAACAAAAACCGCACTTTCAGCTACTTCGGAACTGCACAACGTCACCCTCTTGGACTACATCACCCCTGGCTTATGCCAGCCTCTCGCGCGCCCTCTCGTGTGGAGCAAGACAGCTCTACGGCCACCGTCCGGGCCCGCATCGCCCTCGCGCGCCCTACGGAGCGGACAGCTCGCATCACCCCCGCCGGGTCCGCGCTATCCCTCTAGTGATGCGCCGGCCCTTTCTCGCATCTCTCGTTGTCTCATCCGCTTCTCGCAAAGAAACTTCGTCACTAATCGATGAATTCAACTCCCCCATGACCCACAATAGCATTGATACCATGTGAAGATTCATGAATCTACTTAGCAGAAATTTCTAACGTTAGAAATCAAGCTACTTCTCCTACTTGTGTTTTTACATTTACAAGTTAGTTTTCGTAAATATTCAGAACAACGAAGTAAACACACTATAGATCTACACACACATACGGATCAAGTACTAAAGAATTACAACACATGAAAAAGGACACAATATTTTTTCGCACATGTCCCTAGAAAAAACCGAACGTGGGAAAACCAAGCAAGAGTTTCGAGGGTTTTTATTATTATGCAAAATTGAACACAAACAAGGGCACCGTAGTGGCTTGCCCAACAGAAATCCCCGCGTATACCTCTATTCCTCTATAAGCGTAAAATATGGTTGATTCACCGAGGATGAGGAACTCCTGCCGTGCCTACATAGTCATTGCATTACCCTTCGTTGTGGTTAAGGCCACTCCTTCTAGATCTACTAAATACGAGCCCTTTCTCAGTCTGTTCAAACCCCAAAGCTGCGCTCGGCTCACGTCGCCTTCTTGGCCCGTGTCACGCTCAGGATCGTGTCGCCCTTCGCGTTGGCTCGCATGAGCTCCTGGCCGGGTTCCAAGGCCACCCTGGCCGGGCCTACGCCGCTCGTGCGACCCTTCCCATCCACCACTGGGTACTGATCCGCTTTTGCAATTGTAGTCTCGCCTTGGGATGTGAAATCCTCCGTCGATCTACCCTCGCTCGCAGACCGCAAGCTCACTCAAAAATTCTCAAAGTTAAAGTCGTGCCCTGTACCCCCGACTTAGCTCAAGTATTACCGCTATGTGTGTATTTTCTCCAACCCACCCCAAGCCTTCCTTTAAGAATTTTCTCGTTGAATAATCAATCTGCCGCAGACGAATCTCTATTTGATGGTTAAGATTAGAAAATACTTGATCCTCGCTACTTAGAACATTCACACCCACCGTTTAATTAATTCCCTTTAATTATTTAATTTCCCTAGTTAGACTTAGTGGTCTCCATTAAAATAATTAATTATTGGAATAACTTAAGTTCTCGAGTGGAATTTTCCAAACGATTTCTAGGTCTTGGAGATTTCACGTTTCATCTTGCAACAATTTTTCCTTAGAATGAAAGTCTCATTCCCTTGACTTGCTTCATCAATATGTCATCATATCCTAATCCTAAACCGTTGTGCTGAAATTCTTGGATGAAACCTTTTGCTTTCTTTTCTAAATCCGTTGAATCCAAAGAGGACTCCATTAGAAAAATGTCAACACCCTCAAGCTCATATTGATTATTGAATGACGACCCTTGATCTAGATGTCTCCGTTTTCCATAAATGTTATTTATCGAGGTTCCTGAGCCACTATTTCCATAGCATGGTTGTCGCATCAATTAGTTTCGTACACTCCCTATGACAAGTGTGCCTCCCTTAATGCTTCTATCATGCATACCAATATAAAGTGATGTATTTATCTAATATACAATTCTTCCTAACCTACTATTTTACAATCGACGTATACTTCCTTAAGAGGAAGATGATCTCAATCATGAGAGATCTTTCTACTCTCTTCTTCTTAGGTTTCTTAGCCTCGTGTTCTTCCATTTCTCCAACGACATGGGCTTCTTCCTTTTTCCTCTTGTCCTTAGATTTGGGACAATCTTTCTTATAGTGCCCAAGTTCATTACATTCATAGCATTGTATCTTATCCATGTTTCTCCTTTTCTTCTGAGGATAAAACTACACCTTCCTTTCTTAGCATTGCAAGATAGGCTTGATTTTCATTTGATCCCCAGATTTACTTTAGATTTTAATCTAAATTTCTTCTATCTTACATAGACTATAGATCCCGGAATGGTAAGTGTTTTCTTCCCATAGATGCTGAAGTGAAGTTTCCTATCCCTCAAGTAGAGAATTCAACACCACCGTAGTCATTTTCTCTATCGTGTTATCATTACTTCTCCCACCTCAGAAGTGCTGATTCATATTTCTTAAATATTCATAAAATATGAAGTTATTCCTTCCTCTCTCGATAACTTTAACTCTGTGCAGTTCTTGTCTTAGAGATATTACTTCTCCTCGCAATACTCACAAAGAACAACACCACCAACTTTTCATATATTTCTTTGAAGTTTTTATTTTTGATACATACTAGATGAGTGAGTCCTTTATGGATTCTATAAGAATCCTTTGGGCTCTAATATCTCCCTTCATGTATTTGGCATGAGTTTGAGTATCTTCTTTTGAAGTTCTAGTTATTGACTGCTTTGAGCATATAGTCTATGACTTCATTCTCAAGGTGATTTAGATCTATCCTTTCCTTCCATGCAAGAAAGTTCGAAGACCTGCATAATTTGTTGCTTTCTCTTCCAAAAAGTCATTTTCTGCTGTGATTCAGATGAAGTCATTAACATACTTACTCGAGTAGATGCTTTCTCTACTCACCATAGATGATGATGTAGATATTAGCAAGATCTTCCTCTTTGATATACTTCTTCAAGAGTGGTGTAAAGTGATGTATCCCCCTTGGATCCTTCGATGATGATGAGAACCAAGGATGGCTTGATGATGGCTCCAATAGTGTTGACTTGGCATCAATCACAAGATAGCTCTAGATTCCTTGAAGATAAAGATCACCTCCTAGATTTTGTTTTTTCCTCTTGAAAGGACCTTGATGTATAAGTCTCCAAGAAGGTTTTTTTGTCTTCTTGAGATGGCTTGAGGGTTTCACCAACTCCTTGCAACCACTTCCTTGAATGAAGGGTTTCTTGCTTGATCTAGGTTTAATTCTCAATGTAGATCCCTTCTCTTAATGCTTTCTTGAAAATCGACCTTTGACCTTCTTTCCATAAATGCTCTTGATCCTTGTGTCTTCTTGCTAAACTTCCTTTCTTGTCTTTAGCACCATAGTTTCCGATACCATGTTGAGAAATTAGGGTTTTATTAAAATTTCTCTGCGAGATAATTACTTTCGATTTCGTTATGATTCTTTCACTTCTGATCTTATCTTCATTAGATTATTATTGCTCTTCATTAAGTCAATTATCAAATGCACAAAAGACACAAATATTTAGGGCTTTCAAGCCGTGTGGCCAAAACCTCTCCCTCTGGAAAGGAAAACCCGCTAATAATTCTTCTTATAGATCTTCAATTGATGAGTACCAAGACTCATGACAAAGTGAGCTCTCACACCAATATGCCTCCAAGACACTCACTTGCTCTTCTAGGCTCCTTATGTTGATCTTCCTTTTCTTACCATCCCGCACCAACATCAGGGAGACGTGATCCCTAATCTAGCAAACCTTTGAATGATATTCTTTCCTTTCTGCTCCTCCTTTGAGGTGACCTCATCTTCCAATACTTCTTTGGCCTCCTTCCAATACCTTTCTTTTCTTATGACAACCCCGAGACCAACCGTGTGAACACCGAAATAACCTCATTGCTAAGATGACAAGAGTATGTGCGGATTTCAGGACCTAACAAGCAGAGATCCTTTACACACCTTCGTACATCTTGTAGCCCTTTCTTCTTGTTGTAATACTTACCTTTCTTCGCACTCATAATCCGCACTCTGCCTGTAGGTTGATCCTCGTCATGGATGACTCTCTTGCTACCCGAAATATTTGAGGTAGGATAGCTCTCAATACGAAGGGTAAGTATACCCTTCTTTTCCTTCGACAGAATCAACCTCCAAACTTCATTCAATCATAGTCCTTTCTCGCAATTTATTATTACGTAACTTGCCCAATCTCTATTGCTGCATCCGTGATCTCAGTCAGTTTTTCCAAATGAGGCCGCAATCACTCTATATATAGGACCTGCTTCACCTCTAGGTTGACATGTTCATCTAATGGAGCCATCATCAAGGGAGAATATTCAAATATATTTTGAGCCGATTCTCTGCGAGCCATGACAAGGTCTTGGAGCATATTGAAGTGGAAGTGTTCATGGAGTGTGAGAATTGCCTGTGATGGCCAAAAGTGAAGTGGGAATCTGGGTGAAAAACAAATTTAAGACATATCTCAAAGAGAAGTGTTTAACCCATGTTTTTGATGGTGGAAATGACCTAACCATAAAACCTTTAGGCACCCAAAATATTGATGCTCGATAGCTATAACTGATTTACAAAAATCATCAATGATTAAAATCTACCAATTTCCATGATTTTTGTGTGGAAAAAAGCAAATTAGTTAGACTGGCCAAAGCAATTTACAATATCAATTTTTCCTTTCACAAGTGTAAATAATAATTCATATACATGACTCTAATTATATTTATGACAAGACAAATCCTAGTGATATCAAGAAATAGTCTTTGACCTATAATAAAAACTCCTTACCATGAAACGATATGAGGCAAGCATTACAAAATACATTTTATTATCCTTTCAATACATAAATCTATAATTACAGTCATTATGAAGACCAATCCTAGTTACACCCTTCAACACCTATGGATTTAGGAAGGGCACTACTTGGGGAAACCCTGATTTTAGTAAAAGGGCCCCCATTTTCCCCATCCACATTTTTCACTCCCCTCCACACATTAAGGAACCCCTATTTCCATAATATTCCCTCTCCACCGTCCACAACCCCGACACTACAACCCCACTGGAAATAAGGCACACTCCACACATAACCCCTATTTCATAATATTCCTTCACCGGGTCCACAACCCTAACACCATAACCCTAGTGGAAATAAGCGTAATAATTCTTATTCCACCAAACAAACTATCTCCTTTTTACAAAATTCTGTAATTGTCCTTAATTTTTATTATTCAAAAATCCCTAAGGATAGAAAAATATATACATAAAATAATATAGAAAAATATAACCATAAAAAATAAAAAGTAACCAGTGAACTTCCTTCTTCACTTTTGTGTTTATATAAGATTTGGAGGACACATTTTGATTCTAGAGTGACTACCAAAGTTACTACATCGCTTAAAACCTCTCTTTGTTGAATATACTCTAGTGATCCACACATACAGGAATTCTTTCTTTTTTCTGTAGCAACATTACCATAGCAGCTGGAGAAAGGTTGTTGAGGTGATGTGATGGCCATGCTCCTATTGGCTAACAGGTTTGGATATTCTAATGAGGATTCTAGACGGGTCAAAATCTTTGTGGTAATGTATCTCTTTCAAAGAAAATTGCATCAATCATTAACAAATAGGTTGGAGACAATATAATTTACAAATTTCTTTGGTTCCAATCATTCTTAAACAAACAACCCTCCAAATCGCTTTTTAGACCCTATAGTCATAATTCTGTTTAATCATTATTGTTTCCATTCAACCACTCTCAAAAATAAATAAAAATCCCATCCCTTACTTTCTATTTGCATAAATCGTTAGCTATAGATCATCAAATATCACAAATCATATTAACTGGTAAGTTCCACCACTTTAAAATTATTATCATTTATTAGACTTAGTTTCTTTTATGTATTTCCCTGTGGTTTTAGAATAATCAATCGACAACGTTTGAAAAAGATACTAAAGTTACACTAGGTATCACTTCTTTTCCATTATCCCTAGGGTCTATCTTGTACCTTCCAATACTCAGGGTCTCACATATGTACATAAGACATTGTCATTTAAAGGGAAGGTTTTTGGATGGTAATACAAAGCCATAACTTGAATCCGAAATATCAAAAATATAATCGAAAATAGAAAGGAAAGCGAGAAGAAATAGAATATCCATACTTGTACATGATGGTACTTGATGATGTAGGAGTTTGTTGGAGACACGCAAAAGATGCAGCAGAAAATCTCTTGTGCCAAAAAATGAGTGGCCCCATAAGAGAAAAAAATTCATATATCTCTTTACCCAACAACCAATAGCTCCCCGACAGCCTACCACAGTCGATATATTGTGCCATTTGATCTTCGCCCTCTACATCGCTCATATGTCCCCTCACCCATATTTAGAGAACATATGTTTGAAGTTGGGCTATCCAACCCAAAAGGTATGTTCTTCTTTGTGTAATTTGGTGCTTATGCTTGTTTTTCCTTGGGCATCTTGGGAATGATTATTGAGTGACTTGGAAAAAACGAAAGGGCTTTGATTGTAGTTTTGTTCTCTACCTCAAAGGGGGAAGGTTAATCCGAACTTAGTACCATGATCTCCCCTATTACCATAGCTTTAGGAAGGAGCTACTTGCAAACCCCCGATTTTGGTAGCATGGTCCCGTTTTCACCATCCACACATTTCTCCACACATTAAAACCCCTATTTCATCATATTCCTCTCCTTCCGTGTCCACAAGGAACTAGCACACCCCCTCCCCTTATCCATGTCTAGGTCGCAGCCTGGAAATGTTTCCTGCATAGTTGATGCAATTAAAAGAATGATAAAATCATGTCATGGCCACAAGCAAGAAACAAAAGAAAAGAATATTCTAAAATGCAAAAGATGATTGGAACATTTAATATAGAACATGGGAAAAGTTGAGCAATATGTCTATTCTTTATTATGGCCATCACCTTGGTTCCTGCCTTATGAGTGCCCCCAAATCGTTGAGGAACCTATGCAAGTCCTAACCCTTGTATGTATGAACTGCCCCACTTTAAGAGGGTAATAACTACTTATATCATACACAACATGCTCTCATTTCCCCGGAGCCCATACCAAATAATACAAAGAAAAATCAAGAAAGGGAAAAAGGAAAGGCAAGAAGTGGTAAAACAAAGGACGAGGTAACTTGTATCCACGATTTCTTCCTCCCACATCTATAGACCCAAATAATCATCATTTCCATCCTTTGGAACCTACGTTATTAGGCCTTGAGACCTCTATGCCCCCCATCCATTCATCATCATTCACATGACACCTATCATTGCTGATGTACTATGGACCTGCCTTCTTTCCTCAGGGAAAGGAACATCTAATAGGGTTGTTTTCTTACCCACTCCTACCTAGAGGTAACACTAAATTTGGAAAGGAAGCCACTATGAAGTCTCAATGTGCCTCGATAAAACAAGCTTTGTTCACTTATATGTACCAATGAATTATTGTACCTAATTGTGAGGATGCATACATTGATATTATATGTGATTGGTAGGCGGTTCCATCATGGGTTGGGTAAATTCTAAGTGGCCTGTGTCCACCAGAGATCATATTGACGCCCCGAGTGAAGCGTTGAGAGCCATTAGACTTTCATCATGTGTAGCATCACCCATGACATGGGAACGCTCAATATTTTTCTGCCAGCCTCAAGCCATTACCCCACATTATTCATGACATGATGTGTTTGACCCTGTGCCTCGACCAACTTAACATTATATGGCAGCTTGGATTCCAAGGCCCGCAGGATGTTTGTCTCATCCCTTTGGAGATATGGGTGGTAAAGCACCACTATTGGACCTCAGATACACCAGACTATTCTATCATCAAGAGACCAAGCCCACATGATGACTTCCGTAAGGAGAGTAAGGATTTATGGATCCGTCTCACACAATTTGGTACCAAGAGGACTCAATGTGGCCCTCAAATGTACCCCTACATCAACATGATGTCTTTAATTTGGCTAGTAGTTGGATGTCTATTTCATAATTTGTAAAGTTACTTGGTCAGGTTTGTGACCAAGGAATGTATGTTGGTATTTTTATAATAATGTCATTTATGACACATAATTCAACCCACTAGGTCTCATATAAGTAAAACTCAACTTCATTTGTTTTGCATCATCATCAGTGAATTTGGGAACTTCTGACTTTCTCGGGCAAATCCAAACTTTTTCTTTAGATTAGCTATTGGATATTCTAAGTATTTCTAGATATTTGGAGCTGAAATTCAATTTTCTTTGGAGCTATCTTCCGATTTGTGGATGGATATATCACATTGTCATCTTGTAAGTGCTCTCTTGTTGAAGTTTCATTCTCTAAAAATGTTTAATTTTAGGAATTGTTGCAACTATATTTCATATATTGTGCCCTAATTGTTGAAGATTTATTTTGAAAGCTATTTCGTTGGAAATTGCACATGCTACTCATAGCATGACATGTGATGAATGTTCCTAGTGATGAAATCACTTTGTATTTCCTCCATAAAACTCCATAAATTTTGAGTGGGTAATTGTAAAGATTTGGTAGCTATGGAATCAATTATTAACTTCCTTAAAGACACCAAAATCAAGCATCTAGGACTCCATTAGCCCAAATCATAAGGCATTGGTCAAACCATTTCGTGATCAAATCCTCCTTCTCCATATTTTCTCCTCAAAGTTCCGTACCTTCTTCTTTGGACGGTTAGCTTAGGCATCGAGCCAAATTCTCAAGAGTGAAAGGGTGATTCTGCAGACATAGACTTCAAGCTTAGGGTATTAGCGACAAGTCCTCAATGTTTGATAAGAATCCCTTGTGTTTTCAACCATAAAAACTCTTTCCGAGGTGTGCCCTAGAAGGGAAACCTAGTTTGCATTTCCTTGACTTGGGAACTTCTTTGAATGTTGTATGAGCTAGTATTCATTGTAAAAAATCATAAGAATCCCTTCTTCTCCTTGCCTTGATCTCGGTGTAGGAATTTATAGGTAAGTTCAGAGATCAAAAACCAAAAGTCACCGTCAACAAAACATCACAAATCAAGACACCAGACATTATTAAGTTAAACCCCGAAGAGGGAACAGAATTCACTACTTCCGAGCCAACACGGTCACTTCGCAATTTATTAATATAAAAAGAAAAATTACATATGTTTCTTTCCCCATAAACTACTGGAAAAATGACCCTCCATGCTCTTTAAATAGAGATCATGGACCAACCTGTGGTAAGCCGCATCAAGTGTCAGCATACCGAGAGTGAACTGGCTTGACGACTACAAATCGTGACCGTCTCTGATTATAAGTTACAAATGTACATAGTAAAGAAACCCATTTCCCGAAGTTTTTCCGTAATTTTCCGAGGTGGGGAGCTAAACCGAAAGATTCAATGGGGCCTCATTCCACAGAGGTAGCAATGACAAGAGTGTACGTTAGCTTTGGAGATAACGCAGTCCGGGAGTTGTGCAGCTATTCTCGGTCATTTCCCCCGAGAGTCTTTCACGCTTGCTCAGTGCCGTAGGTGCTATCATTCCGATCACCTCTCCGTACTCATTTACATCTCGCATTAATAAAATGGCTCGTGGTTCTCCATATTAGCCTGTTTTATGATTTGTCTTCAGTTGCTGCATGTCTTTGTTTATGTGCTTGTATTGCCGTTACTCATTTGGGATACACAGTGGGTATCGGCTCAGACTTAGCCTCGGGGGCCGTGGAGCGTATTGTCTATGACACTACCAGGAAAACCATACAGCACTTCCACAGGAAGAAAGTATAAAGACCAAGAACAAAGGTTAGAGCTCACTTTCGGGAAAGGTGACGCGGTTCCGAGAGGGACGCAGAGGAAGAAGAACCGATGGTAGAGGAAAAGGATGTCTCCGGGAAGGAGTTCGGGGAGCTCCTCCTCAAACAAGATAGGATTTGTCGAGACGGATAGAAGAGATGGGGCAAAGGTTCACGACAGACCCAGATGTCACGAGACCCTAAGGGGTTTTCACGTTGGAGAGGGCTCAAGCACGTCTCATAATTTACATGAGCACCCTCACAACATAGCAGATGGCATCACACACACCTCTCGGTTCCACGACAGTCTACATTTCTGTCGCGTACATTGGGGCGAGGGTACGCAGAGCAAGAACCGACACACATGCGAGATTAATTTGCTGAGTACCACCATACTACTGAGTTCGTAGTTAGGGTTGCGGGAAGCTTCTCCACTTCTCTCTCAGCCCCCAAGCCAAACGCGCTCCGTGGCAGAGCGTTTTGGAAACGTCGGAACGGAAGCATCGAAACGCTTCCCGAGGGGAGCGTCGGGAGCGTTACTCGACCCACAAAACGCTCCCCGCCTTTCGGGAGCGTTCGGAAGCCAGAGCGAACGCTCCCTAAGCACTTCCGCGTTAAAACGCTTCTCGGGAGCATTTTTTAAACATCGGAGCGGGCCGGGATGTCGTCTCGAACGCTCCCCCTGCAACAAAAAAAACGTTCCTACCGGCGGAAATTCTTTTCAATGAAAATTCGTTTTGTTTATAGTCATATTGTTTGTTGAGTGAGTGAGAGAGAGCAAGAAGAGCTTGAGGAGAGAACCGGAGAGGCCGAGTCAGTATGACAAGGAGAGCAAGGAGCAAGTCATGAAGGCACGAGAGGATTACAAGAAAGAGGTAGGCCCGACAATCCAATTTGGTATTTTCTAGGATGAATTTGTAGATTGTTAAATTGTTTAAAAATGAAAACTTGAATTTTTCTTGAATGTTGCATTTTATTGGATTTAAAACTTAAAAAATGAATTGTTTTTTTCCTATGTTGCATTTCCTATTCCCATTTGGCATTTTTCCATTTGTTTTGCAGGCTAGGAACTTGAAACTTGTTTCCATCATGGCTATATGGCTAGGAATTTTCCTCATGTTGGTTCCTTTCTTTGTGATAATGGTGTTGGAGAGTGCTAGAAGAAACAGGCAAATCAGAGAAGAGGAGGATGAAGAGGAGGGTTATGGTGGATCTGAAGAAAATCCTGAAGAGGAGGATTATGCTGAGGAGGAAGTGGGGAGTGGAGACCCTGAGAACATAGATTCCCCAACTAAACAAGACCAATATCCTTTGTGGAAATATGTTCAGAAAATGGAAGGAGGGAAAGGTGGTGGAACCACTAAATTTATTTGCCCCCATTGCAATAAACAATACCATGGTTCATGCACCCGTCTGAGAAGGCACCTTTGTGGGATAATGCGAGGGGATGGAACTAAAAATCTTGGAATCAAAGTTTGTACTTTTGTGCCAGCACCACAGAGAGAGATATATAGGAAGGAAGAGGGGGTTGCTCTACAGAGATCATCTAAAAGATCTAGGGGTTTCGTTGATTCAAGCCCAACACATCATGGACAAACAAGTTCAACTTCCACCCATGCCGGTGGTTTTGGAAGCAGTGGCACTGGATTAAGGCGTAGAACCATATCCGATTTCCTAGACGAAGGGTGTAGGAATGATGTGGATTCAAAAGTTTATCGGTTTCTATATGCATGTGGGGTGCCATTCAATGTTCTTCGCTCACCTTATTGGCATGAAATGGTTTCTGCCATTAATGATGCCCCCAAAGGATACAAAAGCCCTGGGTATGACAAGGCCAGAACCGTGGGTCTTGATCATGGAAGAGCTAAAATAAACAATTCTTTGGCTAGAATGACAAGTTCGTGGAATGAGCATGGGCTGTCCATTGTCTCTGATGGATGGACCAATGTAAAAGGAAAACCATTGATAAATGTTTTGGCTGTGTTGGTCAGTGGTGCAGTCTTCCTCGCAGCTTATGATTATTCAGATAAATTCAAAACCGGCATTAACATTGCAGAACCATTACTTGATATAATTGAAAAGACTGGGCCATACAATGTGATACAGGTCATCACTGATAATGCTGCTAACTGTAAGGCAGCAGGAGCAATTGTTGAGGATAAATACCCCAACATTTTTTGGTCTAGGTGTTTGGTTCACACAATGAACCTTTTGATGCATGATATCATCAAAAACAAACAACCTCAATTCAAATGGCTTGGTGATTTGTACAAGAGAGGTAAAAAAAATGATAAAATTTATTACAAATCATAGCAATACCCATGGGCTTTTCCGTACTCACTCCAAATTGGAGTTGTTGAAAATAGCAAAAACTAGATTTGCTAGCTATTACCTCACCTTCAGGCGCCTTTTGAAGGTAAGAGAGTCATTGGCTACAATGGTATCAAGCCCACACTGGCAGCTATTAAAGGACAGGGCGGCAACAATAGTTGACAGGCAAGGTTTCGAACATGTGGAGGAGACCGCCCTTGACCATCTGTTTTGGGCACGTATGAGGGAAATTGTGAGTTTTACCAAGCCCATTTATAACATGATTCGCTTTGCGGATACTGATAAACCAATGATTGGAGAGGTTTATGAGCAGATGGATAGCATGTTGGGGCAAATAAAAGATATTGTTAAGGATAATGATCCCAACTTGTATGCTATGATTCATGATTGTGTGTGTGCACGGTGGAATAAACTCAATGTTCCACTACATGCTTTGGCATATATCCTTACGCCAAAATATTACTCTCCATCTTGGTTGGGCCAACCTGCACCTGGAAGTGGGGTTAGGGTGAAACCTCACACAGATCCAGAGGTACAAGAGGGGTACATGAAGGCATTGGACAAATTGGTACCTGACAGGGAAGAGTGTGCTAGATTGCGCCTTGAATTAAGCAAATACTTCAGTTGCACTGCTAACTTTGGTTCTTTCCATGCAATGGAAGACAGGGACAGATTTGATGCTCTCACATGGTGGGAAGCATATGGCGGCATGGGAATTTTGCCAAAGTTGGCTAAAAATGTTCTCTCACAGGTTGTGAACACTTCTTCTGCAGAGAGGTGTTGGAGCACATACAACTTTATACACAATGTGAGAAGAAACAGGCTGAATGAAAACCGAGCTGAAAGCTTGGTTTATGTGCATTATAACTTGAGGTTGTTGAGCCATTACTGTGATCGGGCAAATGAGGATCAATCATACAGAGTCTGGGACAACAACCCAGAGGATGATGATTTGGAGGACGGCACGTTACATCTGGAAGAATTGGAAGCAGAACTTTATAGGGATGATGATGAAGCATCAGCAGCACTGCCACACACAGGGCCAGTCCCACCATCTACTTGTAGCAGTGTAGGTGCCAGTGACAGTGCCACTCCTCGATATCACACTGTTGTTCCTTTGCAGATCCAGCCTCCACCTTCTAGTCGTGGTCGTGGTACTCCTGAGAGTACTAGAAGACCAACATTTCCTCGTGGCTCACAAAAATTAGACATTTCTCGTGGGCGTGGCAAGGGACCAGCCAGATAAAATATATTTGTTGTTTACTATTTTCTATTTGTTGTTGACAGTTGAACAGTTGAAACTTGACTCTTTCTGATTTCATATATTTAATGACAATTTAAGTTTGAAGTTTGAATTTGAAAGGTGAAACTTTGAAGTTGGCATTTATAAATTTACTTGTTTACAAGTCATTATGAATTATGAATATGATGCTTCATGAAAGTTATATGGTGATCAATGAATCGATAACGATAAATGTTATATAATATCAATGATGATAAATGTTATATATTGAATTTTGAAATCAATGAATCAATGATGATAAATGTTATATATCAATGATGATAAATGTATATTGAATTTTGAAATCAATGAATCAATGATGATAAATGTTAGATATTGAAATTTGAAATCAATGATGATAAATGTTATATATCAAATTATCAATGATGATAAATGTTATATATCAAATTATCAATGATGATAAATGTTATATATTGAATTTTGAAAGCTTGAAACCTTCAGATTGATGATTTGCGAGACTCAAGAGTCAATATGTTGTATGCTTCCAACTCGTGGGCGTGGTTGATGAAGATTATAACTTCTAGATGATTGATATTATATGATTCAATCTATGTTTTTATGTTTTTTATGTCTAATTCATCATTCTACATGTTTTTGTTGACATATATGCATCAAAATATAAAAAATATTAAAAATATTAAAAAAAAAATATATATATATATATATATAAAAACGCTCCCGAAAACGCTCCGGACCCGGAAACTTTTAAAAATGGCGCTCTGCGCTTCGCTTCTGCTCCTGCTCCGCGCTCCCACTCCCGCTTCCAAGTAACCTTGATGTCAACCCTTAATTTAATATTTGGCCTCAAACTTACGTGAATTAGCTCATACGAACTCACATAGCACTCGGGCCCACAGCTATAATATCCGCATACCGACACATTCATAAGAGGTTCAGATTATCGCCAGCATAACATATATATATCAACATGTATTGCATACCCCTTGAGGTATTGTATGCCAACTACAATATATGAACACATAATACAGCCTCCACCAATGCTAGAACATTATAACGAAACCACGCATTGGAACTGAACCCAAGCGATAATGTATATAACTATTTTCGGGGCCCACAGCTTTAATTACATACCTTGGCGTTTTCTGTCGGACGGATCTAACGGTCAATGTTACGTCGCGTTCCAAACCCTAGATGAATGCTCGCCGGTGAATATTGCGTTATGAAAACACACGGGACTTTATCACCCAAAATCGCGCGATGTACATTACCGCCTGAGGATGCGTGTCATTTAGTTTGTGCCATTGCGTTTTTTTTTAGCGATTTTGCTTACCACTTTTGAATAACGCGATACAGCCGGTTTCCAAAACTCTGGTTTTGTCGTTCAACCCTTCGTTGACTCCTGGTTCCGCACAATTGTTCATTAACTCGCAGCTCCATCTCCTTACGGTCTCGCCTCGCTCCTCTGCGCTACCACCATATGACCCCGACTCAAGGTTCCGTCTTTTTATATTTTAACCTTTGTTTTATCAGTGTTTCAACGTTTTATTATAAACAAATTCTGTTGCGCTCTCGGCGCTTCCACAAGTTAACCCACACTGTTCTATCAAAATTTACAATGTGCATTCAAGGTTAGAATCTGGGATTCTGCGAAACCCTCACTCTATCTATATATGTAAGTTGCCACAGAATGAGGCATAACAGGTGGTGGAACTATGTAAGGTGTTAATAGCCTTTCAACTTCGCGTTGTGGCCCTGAATACTCCCCTAAAACAGCTTGTGCTTCTTCCTCTGACAAATATATGGTCCAATTCTTTCTCTGTGAGCTCTTCTCTGCTGGAAGTTCTTTCAAATCTATAATGAAGTCACGATACACATAAACACCCTCTGGATCTTTGGACAACCCTTAATGTCAGCATTTCAATCTGATTTGCCCACATCGCCTTAAGGAAGTCCTCCAAGTGCATTTTTGGCAATGTCGCCAATCTACTGTTGAAACCACCCATCTCCGATGTATGGAACTTGAATGCCTATTCCGGAACATACAGTTCACCTTTGTATTGTCTTAGAAGATCCTTGAGGTAAACAGCATTAGATGGAATCTCATTATCAATGTCTCCACTGGATGCTCCATGTTGTTTCTCTTCGATATCCTTTGACAGTAATTTGCTGGTAAACTCACTAAATCCATTCCTGATTCGCTCCTGGAATTGGATATTAATTGGGACTAATTTGCTGGCAAATTTGCTAAATGCATTCTTGATTCAGTATTGTGGCCTTAATATAATGTCGATATCGATTATACCAATCGACCCTTCCTCGATTTCTACTCAGAAAAATTATTCAAATTGTTTCGTTACAGCACTCCCAAACAGTCCTCAACCTCGATCTCATTTCGCTAGTTAACTAAACCCCTCTTCTAAGTACTGTGTATGGGACAGCATTATACAAACCCCAAATTCATAAACTCAGAAAAATACAAGAATACACAGAGTATATTTAAACCTGGATCAAATTCACATATGCAATAAAGTCATCAATGCATAGATAGTTGCATATTACAGCTCTTTCACATAGAATACTATCCATATAATATTGAAACCAATCCTTTTGTTTCATCTGCTTCCTAGGCTACTTCTTTTCCTTGTCTGTTGCTTTCTCTGCTGCCTCTTTGCCATCAATGACAACATTTCCAACATCAAAGCCATTGACTTGGCTCAGCTTGTGGAGCAGATTGTCTATGACACCAACGGGAAAACCATACATCACTTATCGGGGAAGAAAGTATAAAGACCAAGAACGGAGGTTAGAGCTCACTTTCAGGAAAGGTGACAGCGTTCCAGTGGTGGACGCAAAGGAAGAAGAACCAATGGCAGAGGAAAGAGATGCTAGGAACGAGTTCGGGGAACTCCTCCTCAAATCAGTGCAGGATTTGTCGAGGCGGATAGAAGAGATGGGGCAAAGTTTCACGGCAGAATCTAGACAGCGCGAGACCCCAAGGGGTTTCCATGTTGGAGAGGGCTCAGGCACATCTCATCATTTACAAGAGCACCTCACAGCGCAGCGGATGGCATCACACACACCTCCCCGTTCCACGATGCCTACATTTCTTGCTGCAGACATTGGGGAAAAAGCACAGCAGGAGCAGGAACCGGCACACATGGGAGATTACTTTGTTGAGTACCAGTCATACGGTCAGGAGTTCAGAGTTGCCCTCACTTTCCATGATTTTGTTCAGCTCAAGCGGGATAGCAGACCCCGCAACCATCACAAGGGGAACAGGCATTCACATGACGGGGACTTACAGCGCACGGTGGGCAGATTCCATTTACCGACATTTGACGGATAGTCCAAGTGTTCGACAAAAGCTTGGGTGGAGAAGTTGGAAATATATTTCCAGCTTAATCAGATGGCAGAGCTAGAGGCCATCAAGGTGGCAGCACTGCACCTAGAGGGCGAGGCCTAGGATTGGTGGTTTCACGAGATGGTTACGCTGGGGCACTCGAGAGTGACAGCATATGTCGAGTTTACGCAGAGGTTGGTAGAGCGTTTTGATTGGAGGGATCCAGAGGAGCATTTTGTTGAGCTAACAAAGCTCAAGCAAACCGAGAGGCCGAACACATACATATCAGAGTTTTTGAGACTCTCTGTGATGGTACCTGATTTATCCACAGCACGGATGATCTATATGTTCATAGATAAATTGGCAGAGCCTCTACGGGTATTAGTCCGATCGACAAGACCAACGACACTCCATGATGCAGTTGACAGGACTCGGGATTTGCAGGATGCACTACCCAAGACTAGAGCTCCTTTTCCCCAGAGACCGACGTTCCAACCGAAGGGAAAGGATAAGAGGGTTCCACCTCCCAGGGGGAACCTGGGTAGAGGGCCTGGAAATGATGAGACCATGAGAGTTCTTAAGCAGAAGACGTTATGCTTCACGTGCCAGGAGCCATGGGCACCAGGACACCATTGTGGGGAAGGCACACTACATTGAGGTCTTCTCCGATAGCAGCGGGGAAGAAGAGGAGTATGAGGAGATAGAGGCTGGAGGCAGCAGTACAGTGCAAAGAGGGGATCATCTGCCACCACCACCGCCGGGAGCAGGAGGTGCAGCGTTTGCACCCACCGGGGGAGCCCTTGCAACTTTGCGGGGAGTTCCCAAGTATTTGACACTGCATGTCCGAGGCACAATACGGGGGCAGCATGTCTCAGTGTTAGTACACAGTGGGGTGTCTCAGTGTTAGTACACAGTGGGGCCACCCACAACTTCAATGATGCCCAGCTGGTAGAACGGAGGGGCATACCGACAGAGACCTTTGATGGGTTTTCGATACTGGTCCTAGGGGATCGGACTATGCAGTGTGCCAGGTATGTGCCAACCTTCGCAGTGACCATGGGGACGTACACCTTGACAGATCATTTTTTTGTGGTAGACATTCCAAACACCAACGTGATATTGGGGGTACAGTGGTTGATCACGCTGGGAAAGGTCACCACTGACTGGGAGACCTTGGAGATGGAGTGGACGTATAAGAAGACTGGGAGGCATGAGAAGATTCGGGGTATGCACACCTACCCACCACAGACAGTTTCAGCACACCAGATGGAGGCAGATTTCCGGAAGGGGGACATAGAGTGGGCAGTGGAGTTGCGTGTGTCGGAGGCAAGATCTACAGGGCAGGTCGTACACCCAGATGTACAATCCATTCTCGACGGGTATGCTACGGTATTTGGGGAGATACCACCAGGACAGCCACCAGATCGGGGGTTTAAGCACACTATTGAGCTGGAGCAGGGTATTCAGGCTGTCATCACTACACCATATAGGCACCCCAAAGCCTATCGGGATGAGATTGAGAGGGCTACCCATGAGCTCTTAGCTCTTGGACACATCCGTCCTAGCACTAGCCCCTTTGCTTCTTCAGTAGTGATGGTGAAGAAGAAGGACGGCACGTTGAGGATGTGCATTGATTACAGGGCCATGAACAAGAAGACCATGAAAAACTGGTACCCCATCCCACGGATCGATGAGTTAATGGATGAGCTGAGGGGGTCCAAGTTCTTCTCAAATATTGATTTGAGATTTGGGTACCATCAGATTCGCGTGAGGGAGCAGGACATTCCCAAGACTGCTTTCTGGTGTCATTACGGCCATTTTGAGTTTTTGGTGATGCCCTTTGGGCTAACCAATGCCTCGGCCACTTTTCAATCATGCATGAATCACATCTTCCGCAGTCACTTGAGGAAGTGTGTGTTAGTGTTTTTTGACGACATTCTGATCTACAGCAGGACATGGGAGGAGCACCTCCAACATATAGAGGTTGTATTGCACATTTTGGAAGAGCATCAGTTTTATGCTAAGCTCTCCAAATGCGAGTTTGGGTTGACTGAGATGCTCTACTTGGGGCACATCATCGGGGTGGACGGAGTGAAGGTCCACGAGGAGAAGATCACGGCCATCAGGGATTGGCCGAAGCCGAAGAATGTGACGAAACTTCGAGGATTTGTGGGGATCTATACCTACTGCCGAAAATTCGTCAAGGGATTTTCCCAACTTGCTGCACCCCTTACAGACCTCACCAAGAAGGTGGCATTCAGTTGGACGGATACAGCACAGAGGGCTTTTGACAGGCTCAAGGAGGTGATGAGCAGCTGTCTGGTGTTAGCATTGCCAGATTTTACATAGCCCTTTGTCTTGGAGTGTGATGCATCAGGGGAGGGGATCGGCGCAATTTTGATGCAGGGAGGCCACCCCATAGCTTTCGAGAGCCGGAAGCTATTGCCACATGAGAGGTTGTATGCTATATACAGCAAGGAGATGTTGGCCATCATGCATGCATTGGCCAAGTTTCGGCAGTACCTGTTAGGTAACAGATTCAGAGTGAGGACGGATCACAACAACCTTCGATTCTTTTTAGAGCAGAAACAGTTGCAGGAGAGGCAGCAGAAGTGGGTCAGCAAGATCCAGGGTTATGACTTTGACATCAAGCATGTCAAGGGGAAGAACAACGTTGTGGCAGATGAACTTTCACGCAGACAGGCAGCGTCGTCCTTGATGAGTTTGGAGATGGACTGGAGGGCTCAACTGTTGGTAGAGTACTCCAAGGACCGTTTTGCCTATGAGATTTTGGATGGACAGGTGACAGATGACAAGTACAGAGTGATGGACGAGGTGATCTATTACAGGGACAGAATCTTCTTGACTGAGGGCTCCCAGCTCAAGAAGAAGATATTGCACGCCTGGCATGATTCACCATTATCAGGCCACCAGGGGTTTACCAAAACCTATAGGGCCATCAGGGAGAGGTTCTCTTGGAAGGGCCTCAAGGTGGACGTGCTCCAACATGTTAGGGAGTGCGAAGTTTGCCAACGTAACAAGGGGGAGATGAACCATCAGGCAGGGTTATTGCAGCTTCTTCCCATACCTGAGGGGAAATGGGAGAGTATTTCGATGGACTTCATTACAGGGTTGCCCACGATGCAGGGCAAGGATTGCATATTTGTAGTTGTTGATCGGTTGACTAAGTATGCTCATGTTTTCGCCATATCGGCACATTACACTGCAGCACAGGTAGCAGAGTTGTTCTTGAGGGACGTTTTCAGATTGCATGGTCTCCCAAAGACCATTGTCAGTGATAGGGACATCCGCTTCATGGGCGGGTTTTGGCAGGAGCTTTTCCGTTTGGTGGGCACTGAGTTGACACCGAGTACTAGTTACCACCCCCAGACGGAAGGACAGACAGAGATAGTGAACAAGTGGTTGGAGGGCTACTTGTGTAACTATGTCAACGAGCAGCAAAAGGCATAGTTGAGATGGTTTCACTTGGGGGAGTACTACTACAACAACACTCATCATATGTCCATCGGTATGTCTCCGTTTTATACATTGTATGGATATCATGCTCTATCTTTTGTTGACATGATGTTTGGTGCTAGTAAGGCTCCTAGAGCCAAGGATTGGATCCAAGAGATTCAGGATATACTCTGAGCTCTCAAGGATAACATGGCCACAACACAGAATCAGCAAAAGTTGTACGCGGACAGGGGACGTGTTGAGAGGCAGTTCGAGGTAGGGGACTTGGTCTACCCACGCTTGCAGCCATATCGGCAGTCCACGCTGAAGCAGAAGGGGGCTGAAAAGCTCAAGCCTCGCTTCTATGGATCATACAGGGTGACACGCAAAGTTGGAGAGGTTGCATATGAGTTGGAGCTACCCATTGGTAGCAAGATTCATAACGTTTTTCACGTGTCATGCCTAAAGAAGGCACTGGGGCAGCAGGAGATTGCAACAGAGGAGCTCCCGCCCACAGATGATGAGGGGCATTTGGTGCTACAGCCGGAGGCCATTATTGATACTCGGGAGAGGTAGCTACGGAGCGGGACAATCAGAGAGTACCTAGTGAGATGGACGAATTTACCAGATGAGGATGCCACCTGGAAGAGTGAGAAGATTCTGCAGCATCCATCATTACAGTTGCTTGAGGACAAGCAAAGTTTTGCCAAGGAGGACTGTAATATTCCCAATTAGCAATAGCTAATTGGAAATATTAATTTTGACTATTTTGCCTTTATAAAGTTAAATTATAAATAAAGTGGGTGAAGAGGACACTTAGCTCACACTTAGGATAAAAAGTATTTCCTAAAGTCACTTAAGAGACATGTCTGTTTGGCAAAGTGGGGCCTAGTGGTCAAGTGGCAGCGTGGGAAAAGGGGCAGCGTAGACAGCGTGGGGCCAAGCCAGCACAAAGAGAGATGGACAGCGTGGCCCAAGGGGACAGCGCAGAGATTGGTGGAGCTTAGGTGAGGGAAAGGCTCACCAAGCATAAAAGGAGGGAGGGTCTCCTCATTCTCATTCATTCTGATTATGCATCTTTGAGATTTTTCTATTGACATTGAGCACGCTTGCTGTTTAGCAAAGTCTACACATACTGTTCAGTACATCGGGTGTCTCCATTCGGAGATCCCAACCTTAGCCCCGGGAGACTTCGAGTGCTTGCTCGAGTGAGGAGTTCCACCTTATTTTGCCGGAGAGGATAGCAGCATCCACAGTTGGGAGCATTCCTTGGACGAGAGCGCAGTCAGTGAGAGGGAGGACGCAGTCGTTGATAGAGGAAGTTCCGGATTGAGGGTTTATCATGGGATTCAGCCCGGAGGAGTTGGAGAGGGATCAGCCCTTCCATATTCTATCATTTTGACAGAGACGGAGCCCATCATTTGCATCAGAGCATTCAGGGTCAGCATTTCTCCTTGGAGGATAGCGTAGTGCCTCAAGGGAGGTATTTTCGAAGTTCAACCATTTCCAGAAAGCTCTCTGGGCTTTTCTGGGTTTTGTGTGGAGAGGCCATTCCCAGCGTTTCATAATTTTCCGAGGAGGGGAACAGCCCCAAATCATCATTTCATTCTGGCAGTAGCACCAGCAGCACTGGAGATTACGCAGTCTTGAGATTAGCAACCATTACGGGTCACATCCTGAGAGTATTTCTACGCTTGCCTAGTGCAAGCCAAGGTGCCATCATTCTGATCACCTTTGTACTCATTTTCGTTTCTCAGTATTAATAAAATGGCTCAGCGTTCTCCATATTATATGTTTTTATTATGATTTGTCTCTAGTTGTTGCATGTCTTTGTTTATGTGCTTTATATTGTTGTTTATTTCCATTGGGGATATAACACTGAGCATTGGACTCAAATTTCGTAAAAAGTGATAGAAAGAGGACAGGTTGCAGTTTGTTGTGTATTGTTTTCACGACCAAAGGTTGAAATAGTGACACGTGGCACTTCATACAAGTTCGCTCTACTGAACCAGTCTAAAATCAGGTCATCGTAGGAGATTGGTCATAACTATTTCTTGAAGAATCCAATGTTGATCAGGCCTACGGGGTTGGAAAGAGGACTTAGAGGCTACTACAGGACGAAATTTCAAACCTTGGAGATCTGAAATTACACAGATACAACAGATTCAATATCAAGCTTCTAGAAGGCAAGAAAAAATATGCATTCAAGGATCACTGCAATAAGGACAACACATCAATAGTCAAGGGTAAGTCTGCTACAACAAGGTATGTATGATTAGTGTTTGAATTTTAATTTGAATATCATCTTTGACATGTGTTTTTGCAATAGTGTAAGTATTTTGTATGTATGTTTGATTGTGTTTTGTTCATAAATGTTGAACGTATTTACATTTGAATTTTGAATATTTCTCTGACATATGGTTTGCAAGATAGTGTAAGTATTTTGTTTGTATATTGGTTTGGGTCTTGCATGTGCGGGAAGGAGGACACAATAGGACAACTCAGACACATACTAGAAGGACAATGCAACGCTAAAGTACCATTACTTGAAGCAAGCACAACAATACCTCAGCAGCTGCTAGTGTTCAAAGAAGCAGTGTCAAGTCAAGTATCAGGTCGTGTCAAAAGTCATTATTGTAAAAGAGTCAATCTGCCTAGAGTTGGAGAGGCATTGTTGGGAGGTATAAGTGTCGTTGTTGGATAATGGTATGGTTGGGTTGCAGGTCATAGTATGATTGGGTGATTGGTCTAGTTCAAGAAAATCATTGTGAATCATATTGTATTGTGGATCATTGTCCCTAGTACGAGAGTCCACATTCTTGTCTTATTGCTGATCATTATAGGGTGGTAGGGAGGTGCTAGGTTGGTGCATGAAGTCACCTACAGGTTGGAGCCTGTGAACACTTCAGGGTGGTAGGTTGGTCTAGGATGTCGGGGCATCCATTCAGTTGACTACTGAAGAAACCAGGGTGTTGGGGCATCCTTCTAGTGGGAGCTGGAGAAGAATGCTTTTCTAGAATTCTAGAAAGTTGTACCTTTCATTTCAGTTGGGGCTGAAAATTAAAGAATTTATTAGAAAAGCGTTCGGTGGTTTTTGACCTGGAGAGGGTTTTCCACCTAAAATTCATGTGCCCATTTTGTTCTATTGTTTACTGTTGTTACTGGATAAACATCAAGAATAATTGAAGATTAACTAATGCTCTGAAAATATTTAAATAGTGCTAATTGATAAGAAACACTGATTCACCCCCCTCTCAATATTTCCAACATAAAAAACATATCTCATTAAGCTCACAGGAGCGCAAACACAATTACTCATGATTAACAGCATTAAAATCCACATGAAGAAAAGAACACTTATCTTTAATTAAACCATAACTGGCTGCTGACAGGACCTTCTTCCCACCCTTAGGTATTCTTGTTCTAAGACTCTCAACCAGAGGCCACACTCGAGCTAGGGCTATGACACCACAAGAACAAACTCTACCTCTGAAACTCAACCCAATAGTCCCACTATTCAAACAAGCATCCCAACTCCAACTATCTTCTCTTCTTCAAACAACACAACCCAAGAGGGGATCCCCTTCTCTGCAAAGTAGTTTCCCAAACTATCTTACCTCCTATCAGGGCCACAGTGCAAGCTAGCTCAAAGAATTTCAATTTCTCATCATAGGGATGTCTCACTAGCAGCTATACATTAGATTCTTGTGCATATCAACTTCCCTTACAAGCTTATGGCTCTGTTGACTTCAGTAGCAGTTCTTGCTACTAAAGGGTTAAGGACCAAGGTCCAGTGTGACTCAGTCAAACTTATCTATTTCCATATGCTTCATGGCATAATTGTTGATCAGAAAACCTTATATATTCAGTTTCGTCAGTTTCCAGGAAACTGCTATTTTTGTGCAGTTTTGCCTTTTCGATATTTGGAACATCAAGGTCATATTACCCACCACTCATGGGTGACACCCATAGGAAATTTTTTTCTCCTAGATTGTCTTCGGCCGATAGCCAACATCCCCTTGCAACTACCAGATAGCTCAATGTGCCACCATCTCTGCCACCTGAGCCAACCATTAGGTGCCCTTGCCCATCTATTATGAGTTTATGTTTCAAGGTGGGCCTCCCAACCCCGAAGGTCTGGCTTTCATTAGATAGTTAGGTATTTTTGTTTGCTTATCATGGACACTTCTGCGCATGGATTAGTGGGGGGATTTGGCGGAAAGAATGGGCTTGGTTTGTATTGTTGTCCCCTTGTACAAATTGGTGGTTAACTTTGTTGATTTTCGGTAGCATCGGAAGTGCTCTAAGTCTCAAAATTTGTAAAGAGGCTTAGGCACTGGTATTCCAAAGAACACAGAAACCTTTTGTGAAAATTTGACTCGGAATATGTTTTATTGTAAAAATTAATTATTTTAATGGTGACCCTAAATCTAAACTTAGGGAAATTAAAAAATTGAAGGGTATTAATAAAACAGGGTGAGAATGATCTAGAAAAAGCGAAGATCAAGTCAAGTTATAATCTTAGTCGTTAATTAGAGATCTAATCTCAGTCGTTGATATCTCAACGAGAAGACTATAAAGGAAGGATTGAGGGTCATTTGGAAGGACACACCGAGTGAATCAAGTGATCGAATTCTTTTGATGGAGCAGTGCTCAGATGAAGATCAGGTCTAAGTGATTCCAGCGCAGTCAGGGGCAGAGACAATTATTGGTCGAAGGATCTTCTTCGAGACCAAGAATACTAAGCAGAGAAGCAGCAGAACCAGGAAGCAGCGCAACCTCCAGAGGGTGTGTTGCAGCAGCCAGAAGGGGTGACGTAGACCCACACAGAGGCAACGCAGTGTTTTTGAGAGATAATCCGAGATTTGCTTGGAGATCGAGGTTCTGAGTCGGGAGGACTAGAACTAGACTTTCCGAGGAGCATATCGATCTAAGAGAGGAGGTGACACAGTCCACAGAGGTCCCCACACAGACCTACGCAGCTACTGCGCAGAGCCAGCGCAGAGGGTGCTGGGGTTTCGCCAGTTTAGCTACTAGATCAACCGAGACTTGAAGTGTGAGGTAAACTCACAATATTTTGGATCTCGTGATTTCTTTGTACTGCATAGCCAACAAGGCATCAAGAGATTGTATTTAGAAACTATTGCTTAATAATACAAACCCTCATATACGTTGCACCGGTTTTCCCGCATTCAGTTTTTCCGGGGACTTAGTCCAAAATAAAGGTGTCCTATGTATGATTTGTTCTTTGCTCAATTTCCTTGTTTCAGAGTCATAAAGTATTAAGAGTAGGCTGCTTCAGTAATTTCCTGCAATAATTCATGAAGAAATCTGAATTAATTCTATAATGTAATTTACAAAATAGGAGTAGTAAATCCAGCTGCTTGCAGTAGGATTCCTAAGATTGTTAAATCTAGGAATTTTCACATGGTTTTAGAGCATTTGATGTGAAACAGGAAGATCATATATGAGAAATGAAGTGAAGCCAAAAATATTGTAGCAGCAGCAGATCCAATCCCCAGAGGGATTGCGCAGTTCTAGCCAAGAGGGCTAAATCTTCGAGGTTGTCTCTCTTTGAGTGAGTCGACAAAGAGGTAAGACTTCCAGATCGAGATCTTGCCGAGGCAGAGGGAGCAACGTAGAGCCTTCACACAAAGCCAGAGGGACGCAGTTTTTCTGCAAGCAGTTGTTGGGCAGGGAAGCGTTAGAAAAAGAAGAACACATAGCGGGGAATTCTTCCTCAGTGAGTTCCTTGCCGAGGAATTCAGCATTTCTCATTTGTTGGGCAACCGAGGAGCAGCAAACTTACCACCTCCATCAAGGAGTGCGTAAGTTAGACTAGAAGCTACACAGTAGGGAGAAATAGGAAGTAGTTCGACAGTTTTCGGCTGAGATGGCGTCTCATGGTCTTAGAGATCAGGATCGGTTGGAGGGATTGTCCAACTACGTAATCTAGAAGGAAAGGATCAAATTCCTTCTGGATGAATATGATCTCAAGACCTTCGTGGACAATCTGGTTGTTGTGTCGATAGATCCGGATCAGAACAAAAAGTACAAGTCCGATATGGAAAAGGTAGAGAGACTTATCCTTGATGGTGTCAAGGATCATATAGTATCACATATAGTTGGCAAGAACACAGCTAGAGAGATATGGGAGTCCTTGGCCCTGCTATACAAAGGAACTTCCGAGCAGCAGAAGATGTACTTGGAGTAGAAGCTTCGGATGATCCAGATGCAGAAGGGGGAGCACATTAATCCATTCTTAACGAGACTTCAGGAAATCCGTGATCAGATGGCAGTTGTGGGATCCACCCCAACTGCTGCAACTATGGTGAGGTTGGCCCTTAACGCAGTCACCGAGGAGTGGCAAGTTTTTGTCCAAAGTATCTTGGGCAGGGCAACGCTTCCTAGTTGGGAGCAGATATGGATAGCACTTTAGGAGGAGGAGCTGAGAAGAGATTTGGTCAAGTGCAAGCTTGACAGTAGCAGCTGAGAAAATTCTACTACAGTGTATTGGTTTATTTTCTCCTACTTGATTTAATTAATACAAGTTATTTCCATAAATTAGATTCAGAAAATACTGAAAATAAACACAACTACAGCCTACATATGCAGATCATTTACTGAATAATACACTCATGCAGCAAAGTGACACATGGATTTTTGGACATAAGTCCCCGGTAAAACCCAAAGCGGGAAAACCAGTGCAGCAGATATGAGGGTTATTTTATTAAGTAGATTCTGAGTACAGCAAATCTGGGTTCCAAGTTTGGAAAACCCGACAGAGGATAAAAGAAATCAAATCTATAGCTAACCTGATGTTCTAGTGCCAAATATCAGACTGATCCACACCCTCAAACAAGATTTACAAGACTCAGCGCGGATCTGACCCTAGAAAACCTCAGCGTTGCTCCTGAAGCCCCAACGTCAACTCTGAAGGCCTACGTCAGCCTCTGCATGGCTCTCGGAGGCCCTATGTCACCCCTGGAGGGCCTACCCTGCACCTGCGCTGCCTTTGCTAGGCCTACGTGAGTCCTGTGTGGCCCCAGCTACCTCTGCACTACCCCTGCTGGACTGCGTGGCTCTGAAGTCTCTCTGTGCTGCCCTTGTTGTTGCTCCTCTGCCTCTTGTTGTCTCTTGTCTCTTGGGATCAGATCATCCCCTCAACCAATACTACCCCTCACTGCAGGAAATTCCTCCGGAAATTCTTAGCAAACCAACCCTAGAATTCCAGATCTATTCCTCAGTTCTGCAACTGTGTGTCTCATCCAACTGACCCTCAAGCCTTTCTCTTATACTTTTCATTGAACCCTTCAACGGTCGATATTAAGTCATTCATCAACGGCTGAGATTAAAAGACTGCTTGATCCATGTGACTTAAGACAATTTCAGCACATGTGTTAATTAATTCACTTTAATTATTTTATTTTCCTAAGTTTAGACTTAGCAAATCCATTAAAATAATTAATTATTTGAATAACTTGAACACGAACTTAAATTTCTCAAATCCCTTTCTGGGTTTTGGAGATCAAGTGTGTCCTAGCCCCTCCACAAAATTTCAGGGCTAGAGCACACCTGATGCTATACCAACTATACAAAATCTCAACACTCCCTCTTAGCACGGAGTGTGCTCTAGGAAAGTGTATTCTAACAATGTATCCACACCATGCACTACAAGATCTTGAAGTTGGATTCTGTGTTGTTGATGCTTGGCCTGCTGCCCTCCATCCACTGCACTGCTTCTCTTTGTACCGCTGCCCATGCCACTGCCACTGACACTACCACATTTGTACTGCAACTCCCTCTCAAATTGTTGCATCATGCTGCCCATAGCACTGCCACTGCTAACTGCCGCACTGCAACTCAGTTGCTGAGAAGTAAGCAACTGAAAGACTTTTGCCCAACTGTTTGACAGATAACTCAAGTTGCTTTCCACCACTGAAGCTCCCTGGATGTTGATTTATGTTGTCCTCCTAGAGACACTGTCATGTTGCAACACTACACTGCATGAGCACAGCTTCTCTATGTTGCTGAAGTCCCATCAGCCCCTCTACGTTGTTGCCTCCACGCTACTGCTACCTCTGTATTATGTTGCTCCCTCTTCAGCTCTTCAGCTCCCTCTTTCGCTTCAATGTGGCCTTCTGCAACCATCTCCCAACTCATCCCACTACCGTCTTAAGTCTCTCGTAGCTCGTATGTGATCCAAGAGTAGGGCTGACTCAAGGATCCCGCCATTTGTCTGTAGATGCTCTACAGATCCATGTCACCCCACCAAGTATCTCAAGGTACATGAGCACTCATGGCTGCATTGTCATCAAAGCCATCATCCTTTGTTGTCGTAGCCTTGGAATCAGAAGAGCCTTTGTCCTTATTCTTAGGACAACTGCTGGCGAAATGTCCAAGATCACCACAGTTAAAGCATCTGACCTTAGAAAGGTCCTTCTTCTTCTTTCCTTATTGTTTCTTTTCCCTTGATGCAAGGGCTGCATCCTCCTCCTCTTCCTTGACTTTGGCCTTTCCACTTCCACCACTGATACTCTGCAGCTTAGTGACCCTCCTGATCTCCTCTTGCGAAGGATAGCCCACATGTCAGCCCAAGATGGTAATGTTGCCCTTCCCAGAATACTCTGGACAAACGTTTCCCAATCTTCTGAGACTACATTCAGAGCAGTGCTCACTAAGAGACCCTCATCCAGAGTAGCACCAATGCCAACCAGCTGATCTCGGATGGCTTGAAGCCTGAAGAGGAATGGATCTATCTCTTCACCCTTCATCATTTGGAACAACTGCATCTGGTTCTCAAGAAGCATTCTTCTTTGCACAGAACCTCCTTGGTACATTGTCTCCAAGGCTATCCACATGTCATTTGTTGTAGTCTTACCAGCAATATGAGGAATCATGTGGTTCTTGACCCCGTCTATGATCAAATGCTTCGTCCGCGCTTGATTTTCTTCATACTTCTTGAGAGGATCTGCATCGGTTGGTACAGCAAGAACCTTCTCTGTATGCTCTTTGAGACCATACTCATCCAGAACTGAGAGGATTTTGGCCCTTCAGATAACATAGTTGGACATGTCGTCCAATCTATCTTGATCCCTCAGTCCATATCGAGCCATCTTTGCTCAGATCTAACATAAAGTGTACTTCTCCCTCTGGATCTGGGTTTCTTGGTGACTAGAAACCCTCTAGTAGCTACTTCCGCTAAAGACTGATTTCCCTCCTGGAAATCTTCCACCAAAACACAAACGGACAGTACTCTCTAATCCTCCTAATCGAATCTCAGATATGTTTGGCTTGGATCTGCCGAGTAACTGTCTTCCTCCCGCATTTGTTGCCTTAGCTAGGCACAATTCTGCACCTGCAGAATCTCTACCCCACCAACACTGCTGAACATCTGAAGCATTGCTTCCGGATCTTGGCAACATTCTTCTGCAACTAGAGAAATGACTAGACTGTGTCTTCTTGGCTGGCCTAGCGCAGTCCCAATGCTGCTTAGAATTGGACTGTGTAACGCCAGACTGTGTGACGCAGTCCTTACACTGCCCTGGGAAGGGTCTGCGTAAGCCTGAAGGCCTTATGTTGCTTCAGCGCTGTCTTTTGGATCTGCGTTCTCCTGCTGTCAAGATCCCCTTTTCGGATCTGCTGCTTCTTCTGCCACCCTGCAGAGAAATATTTCTTCAGATGATTGTTGGAGATTCAACTTGATTTGTTATCGCTCTAATACCATGTGAAAATTCTACTGCAATGTATTGGTTTATTTTCTCCTACTTGATTTAATTAATACAAGTTATTTCCAGATATTAGATTCAGAAAATACCAAAAAGAAACACAACTACAGCCTACAGATGCAAATCATTTACTGAATAATATGCTCATGCAACAAAGTGACACATGGATTTTTGGACATAAGTCCCCGAAAAAACCCAAGGCGGGAAACCAAGTGCAACACATATGAGGGTTATTTTATTAAGTAGATTCTGAGTACCGCAAATATGGGTTCCAAGTCTGGAAAACCCGAAAGAGAATAAAAGAAATCAAATTTGCAACTAACCTGATGTTCTAGTGCCAAATATCAGACTGATCCACACCCTCAAACAGGATTTACAAGACTCAGCCCGGATCTGACCCTTGAAACCCTCAGCGTTGCTCCTGAAGCCCCAGCGTTAGCTCTGAAGGCCTGTGCCAGCCTCTGCGTGCTCTGGGAGGGCCTGTGTCACCCCTGGAGGGTCTACGCTACCCTTGTGTTGCCTTTGCTAGGCCTGCGTCAGCCCTGCGTGGCCCCAGCTGCCTCTACGCTGCCCCTGCTGGACTGCGTGGCTCTGAAGTCCCTCTGTGCTACCCTTGTTGTTGCTCCTCTGCCTCTTGCTGTCTCTTGGCTCTTGGGACCAGATCATCCCCTCAGCCAATACTACCCATCACTGCAGGAAATTCCTCCGAAAATTCTTAGCAAACCCACCCTAGAATTGCAGATCTATTCCTCAGTTCTGCAACTGCGTGTCTCGTCCAACTGACCCTCAAGCCTTTCTATTATACTTTTCGTTGAACCCTTCAACGGTCGAGATTAATCATTCATCAACAGCTGAGATTAAAAGACTGCTTGATCCATGTGACTTAAGACAATTTCAGCACATGTGTTAATTAATTCACTTTAATTATTTAATTTTCCTAAGTTTAGACTTAGGAAATCCATTAAAATAATTAATTATTGGAATAACTTGAACACCAACTGAAATTTCTGAAATCCCTTTCTGGGTTTTGGAGATCAAGTGTGTCCTAGCTGCTCCACAAAATTGCAGTGCTAGAACACACTCGATGCTACACCAACTATACATAATCTTAACAGCAGTGGGAGCGGATCGAAGAATCCAGAGGAGGAGGAGAATGCAACCCTCACAGCGAAGGGGCAGCAAGGGCAACGGAAACAAAAGAGAGATGTTTCGAAGGTGAAATGCTTCAGATGTGGTGAGATGGGTCACTTTGCATCACAATGTCCTCTGAAGAAAAAGGACAAGGATGAGAAGCACGATCCAAAATTTACAACCACAAAGATCGAGCAGGATGAGTTTGCTATGAGTGCCCACACTTCTCCAGGAGAGAAATGGGGTGACATCGAACTGTAGTTCACCTTGAACTTCAGTTGGGCAGGATCCTTGAGGAGCCCACCTCTTGGATCACAACCTTGCTATGAGTGCCCACGATCAGTAGTAGCAGGATGGAGGAGTTTTCAGTGGGAGCCAAGTGATGGAGCGACAGTTGCAGTAGGTAGCAGCGCCACTTCTGGAGCAGCGCAGATCAGAGCAGCAACAACGTAGAGCAGAGCCGCAGTAGCACAGTGTAGAGCAGTGCAGCACAGTGCAGAGCAACAGCAGCATAGTGCATCAGAGGGGTAGTGCAGTAGCTATCAGCAGTCAGCATCTTCAGCACCGAGGAGCATCCACTGAACGCTTTTTCAGTTTTGGGTGGTTTTCAGTTGCAATGCAGATTCAGTCTTAGCAGTGGCATGCTAGCAGCATAGTAGATGCAACACTTGAGAGGGAGTTGTAGTACGGATGCAGTAGTGGCAGTGGCAGTATCATGGGCAGCAGTACAGTTGCAACAGCAACGCAGTTGTTGGTGGACAGCTTGTCATACATTAGCAGCGCAGAGGATGCTTCAGGGTCAGAGCAGTATGGAGCACTTTTCTCGCTAAGAGGGAGTGTTGATTTTTGGTAGCATCGGAAGTGCTCTAAGTCAAAAAATTTGTAGAGAGGCTTAGGCGCTGCTATTCTAAAGAACCCAAAAACCGTTTGTGAAAATTCCACTCGGATTATGTTTTATTGTAAAAATTAATTATTTTAACGGCAACCCTAAGTCTAAACTTCGGGAAATTAAATAATTAAAGGGTATTAATAAAACAGAGTGAGAATGATTAGAAAAAGCAAAGATCAAGTCAAGTTATAATCTTAGCCGTTGATTAGAGGTCTAATCTCGATCGTTGATATCTCAACGAGAAGACTATAAAGGAAGGATTGGGGGTCATTTGGAAGAACATACGGAGTGAATCAAGTGATCGAATTCTTCTGATGGAGCAGTGCTCGGGCGAAGATCAGATCTAAGTGATTCCAGCACAGCGAGGGGCAGAGACAGTTATTGGTCGAAGGATCTTCTTCGAGACAAAGAATACTAAGCAGAGAGGAAGCAGAACCAGCAGAGGAAGCACCGCAACCTCCAGAGGGTGTGGCGCATCACCCAGAAGGGGTGACAGAGGCCCACGCAGAGGCAGCGCAGTGCTTTCGAGAGATAGTCTGAGATTTGCTTGGAGATCGACGTTCTGAGCCAGGAGGGCTAGAACTAGACTTTCCGAGGAGCAGATCATTCCGAGAGAGGAGGTGACATAGTCCACAAAGGTCCCCACGCATGCCTATGCAGCTATTGCGTAGAAGCAGGGCAGAGGGTGTTGGGGTTTTGCCAGTTCAGCTACCGGATCAGCTGGTACTTACAGTGTGAGGAAAACTCACAATATTTTTGTCTGACGTGATTTCTCTGTACTGGATAGCCAGCAAGGCATCCAAAGATTGTATTCGAAAACTGTTGCTTAATAATACAAACCCTCAAATCTGTTGCACTGGTTTTCCCGCAATGGGTTTTTCCGGGGACTTAGTCCAAAATAAAGGTGTCCTATGTGTGATTTGTTCTTTGCTCAATTTCCTTGTTTCAGAATCATAATGTATTGAGTGTAGGTTGCTTCAGTAATTCACTGCAATAATTCATGAAGAAATCTAAATTAATTTTGTAATTTAATTTACAAAATAGGAGTACTAAATTCAGTTGGTTGTTGTAGGATTCCTGAGGTTGTTAGATCTAGGAATTTTCACAAACCTAGCGTCCTAGTCTCGTGGGATCTCGTCTATTGGCTACTAGCTTTAAGAGTGGCACTACATGGGAAACCCTGATTTTGGTTGCATGGTCCTGCTTCCCGACATCACATACATCACTCCCCTCCACTCATTATAACACCTTTTCACATATTTCCCATCCGGGTGCACATTTTCCATTGGGTCCACAAGGAGTTAGCCTCCCCCTCCCCTTGTCCACAGTTTGTGTTGGGCTTGGAACAATGCCTCGGAGGTTGATGCAGCTAAAAAGAAAGTTAAAAGCATAATTTGGCAACTTACAACAGGAAATGTTCCATAAAATGCAAAATATGGTGGGGACATAAAATTTAGCACATGGGCAAAAGCCAAGCATGAGTTGTACCCCTTGTCATGGCCATCACCCTGGTTCCTAGGGGCCCTATATAAGCCCCCTACATCATTAAGGAACCCATGATTGTCCCACCCCCTGGTGGGTGATAAACTGCCCAACCTTAAGGGGGGAATTCACTGCTATATCATTCACATCATGCTCTCATTCCTTGGAGCCCCGAGTGGTTATAAAAAAGAAAAATCAATAAAAGGCAAAAGGCATATGAAGAAGGGTGGAAAAACAAAGGTCGAGGTAACTCATGTACCATGATTTCTCCCTCCTACGTTTATACACCCAAGTGAGGGCTTCCCTCATTAAAGCTACCCTTGTACCATGACATGTGGCTTGGAGCCTTCCCTGTTACCCCACTTTGTTCCATCACTATTTCACATGGCACCTGCCATTTGATGGATGTATCATGGACTTGTCACACCCTAGAGGTTGAAACCACCCAATAGGGTCCTTGCTTAACCTCCTTCTTGAACTTGTGGACACCTGTACATTTTAAAGCCCATTATGGAAGGGCATGCCACTATGAAGAGCCCACTTGGTTCCATGATTTGTAAGCTCATTTGCTCAATTGCATTAATGAGTCGTTGTACTAGAAGGCGAGGAGACGCATCGGATCTTATACATGATTGCAGATGGGTCTTCATCTTCGGGTTTGGTCTCCCTATACGAGATCCAAGCCCTCCAGAGGGTCTTAATGGCATTTATAGGGTGAGCGTTGAGAGCCATGAGCCTCCACTATAGCAGAGAGCAGATGGCCACGCCATGGGATCATCAACACCACTTATTGCTTGATCGTTTCCCACTTGTTCGATGATGATGATGCACCTGGACCACCTTGCCCAACCGGCTACACACTTGCACCACCCACTTAACAATTGATCCAGGGCCCAGATGGGGTTATGTCTCACCTAGGGAGACAAGGGAGGGCTTGCATCATTGTTCTAGCACTTACAGATGGAGCACAGGCTTGTTCGTTTCAATTGGAGACCCATGAGGATGCTTTTTATGCCCCCATAGCCACTTGGGAGAACCACAGGTCATTTGCTTGGAGATCAAGGAGCCACCCCTTTCATCACTATTATTGGAACCCTCCTACTCATTTTGAGGGACTTCACTTGGCCTTCCAACGACACTTGTAGCTATCTTTCTATCATTTTGGCCCTCTTGAGAGGCTAATTAGTCTTATTATGGAGCTATTTGGTGGGCTTGACACTCAAAGTACTGTTATTTTGCACATTATTTTCTCTTAGGGACATTATTAGGCTAAAATAGGTCATTCAAACACCCTAGAGGATTGTATAAATAGAAGAGAGGCATTCTCTCTCATTAATCATCACTTGGATTTGTATCTCTTTGGAGAAAAGAACCTCAGCCTGCTATTGATGGACGAATTGGAGATTTATTGATGCATTTTGATGTTGGGATAATTGTTATATTGTCCTGGAGCTTCATTGTTGTAAATCTAATGGATGGATATAATCTTTTTCTCATGTAAGTGCTCTCTTATCTGAAATTTTTCATGTTTATTGTCTAATGTATGGAACGTTATGCTTTAATTATGTTTGTGCCCTAATAATTTTTGTGAAATTCATGAACACTTGTAATCTTGGCTCATTGCATATGTTACTCATCTTGTTAAGAAGATCGAATTATTTCTAGGGGTGGATCGACACCTTTCACTCTGAAACTCCATAAATTTCACAAAGAAAAGTATAAATTCCTTGTTGTGACCTTGTAGTTGCCTCTCTAGGGCTGGCGAAGTTGCAATAGGACTCCTTGGTAGGCACAAATCTCAAAATCAAATTCAGTTTGACTCCATTCTCCACAATTGGCAAGGCACTGATCTCAATCCTTGGTGATCCCCCTAAATCTTTCTCTTTTCCACAATTTTGTTGCCCTTAGCCTAGACGGCCTAGCTAGGGCATCCAACGAATTCCACATGATCCATAATCTTGTTCAGCAAGTTGGTGAGGAAGTGCATTGGGTTGTCTCCTACATGCCCTCCAAATTTGAGGCCAATCCCACGATAGATTTGTGAGAAACACCAAGACCTAGCTTCCAAATCGTTTGGGTTTAGGCCTTTCTCGGTTAGCGGCATTCTAAGGGATTATTGTGCTTGAAAACTCGAAGGAAGTTAATCTCTCTTGCCCCTTTCCTCTCATCCTTGCTTGGCCTAGTCTTATTGTTGATGATCATCCCAAAACCAGGCAGCTTGGAACCCCTAGGTCTCCCTTGTGGTCTCAACTTGTATATGCTTGTTATCTCACAAGACCTTCAAAGAGACCCTTCTATTCCCAAAAGTGTCTTAGGTCTAGGACAATTTTTTGTCAAGGAGTACCTCTAATCCCTAGGTCTATCTTCTCTTAAGCCTTTCTTAGAGAGCCCCTTACCTTGCCCCTTGTTGTCGCTCAGATTGTACAGGCACTGCGACAACGACTCAGGTCGAGGGTTGTCACTTTGATCCCCGACCTCTCCGTTCTAGTTGTCTCCCAACAGCAGGCTATGGAGGGTAGTCCCTATGAGATATGATAATGCAAGACTCATTGGCAACCAACAAGTCCGGGAGACACAGTTGAATGGCCTAACCACTTTGTTAATTTTAGAAAGTTTTAAAGATTCGATAAGATTATTATGAGACCAAAGCCTTATGGAGTCAACTACTTGCTTAGAATCAATTACAGACCAAGTAACCGGATGAACAACCATTGCTTGATGAATGCTTAACTATTCTAGATGAGATGCAATTCTATGACTTAGGTGAAATGCAAGATCTTGGCTTATTTTAAATTAAATGCCTAGCTAAGTGTATCCCTCGATCTTTATTGTTAATTTTGGACAACTAGGTCCAAACTCCATGTTGTAATGCTCAAATGAAGATGCCAATATTTTTATTGGATTCCTCCTTCGGAGAGGTGCAAAATCGATCTAAAGATCATCTTAATCTGATGAGCAGAACATTTATTTTGAATTTATTCAAAATATGTGCAGGTCGGCCTGAAGGTTTAGTGCCCCAGCAGTTGTGTCACACACCCTCATTGATGGATATATATTGGTCAACGTTGGAGGACATTTTCACTCATCTCATCCTCACACATTTCTCTCTCCTCATCTGTTTGGTTCGATCACCTTGGAGGCTCTTCTCTTCACACATGGGAAATTTTAGCAAGTAGCATATTTATGTTTTCGGCCTAGGGTTTCTGCAGCAACGTTGACCAGTGTTGACTTTGGTCAACGCAAGGTCAAATTGACCTGAAACTCTCCCAAACTTTCGATTTTCTGAATCCGCATTTTTTTGGCACTATTCCCGAGGCTAGACGTTGACTTTGACTTGGCTGCGTTGACCTTGCTGTTGCTGCTGCTACTGTTTGCAATGACCGTTGACTGACAGCGTTGACTTTTGTTGACTTTTGGGGTTGATTGTTTTCGTTGTTCTAGAGGGTTGTGTGACACTTCTGGTTGGCTAACCATATTGAGACTTTGTTGGTTGAAGCATCCTGTTGACCGTCGTAATGCACCAACACACTTATATATTTCTGGCTTGTCTTTTGTCGATCTACTGGTATGTTCTATCAGCATTTTACTTTATTGTTTATGTGATCGCTGACTGATATTGGGATACAAAGTCAAGTTGCATCAAGCATAGAACATCTACAAAAATTTACATTTATCCATATTGATCCTGGACTCTAGAGTAAGTGGCAAAGAGAAGTCAAGGTGAAGCAAACAATAGCTTGTTTAACTATCCCTCTCCTTGGAATCTAACATACCCGGTGCCTCTGACGCTGCAGAGACTATGGCTCTAATGACTGCAAGGTCACCGTTTCAAATACTAGAGAGCCTTGACTTCTCAAGCAAAGATGAAAGGGCATTCCTATCTCTCTATCAACCAAGTTTATGCTTGAAGGTAAGTTATTAATGCAAGGCTAGCTCTAGGATGAGAATGCAAGATTATTGAGTAGTTCTTGAGTTAAGATGGCTTAATGACTTCAAGTACTTAGTTATGATTAGCCTTATGACAAGAGTACGTAACAATGAATTAAGAGACAATCTTATACGCAAGATAATGTGCCAACTTAACAAGTGCTCAAAAGATACAAGATATAAGAGATGTCCACGATACAAGTGCTTAATAATCACAAGATGTATGCTCTTAAAAAGGAAAGATCACCAATATGCCAGAGATCCACAATAACCATAAAATGATAGTAATGGCAAGAAAAAGAACTAGAGCACTTATCAACTTAACGCAATTAGCCAATGAGACAATACAAGATGCTAATGATGATTAGACAATCGATGCTCTTATGTAATTAGAAGCCTCTTAAAATATGCCAATATTGAAATTGAATTCTTTAATGCCCACAATTGTTCAAGAGGTATGTCATTGGATTAGCAAATCCTCAATTTAAGGAACACTTAGATATTCAATGCCAATAACTTAGATTCTTATATTTTTTAATGTGAAAGCACCAAAATTTGCCAATATACTCAAGTCAAACAATGATCATCTTAGTTAACACCAACTTAAGCAATAGAAACCACTCAACAATAGATGAGATTAATGTGCTTGTATGAGTGAACTTAGTGCAAAATTAGGATTATGGAATTTCACAAAACAACAATCGTTAGTGTTCTTTGAGCAATACAACCAAGTTATCAATTTCTTCTCAATAGCACATTAAGCAATGAGAAAAAATTTCCAAAAATGAGGTATTAGAACATGAAACAATAGTATCCTTATGTTACTTATGTTCCAAAGTTATCAAATGAGTAATAAGTGAATTTTATGACAGCAGCAAGTAGATTTAGCCTTAGAGCACTTTAGAGATGAATGATGCAACAAAATTAGGAACCAAATCACTTTGCCAATACAACTTAAACCATATGCTCGATAAGACAAGAGACAAATGCCTTTTATTATGCCATTGTTAAGCTATAATCAGAACTTATTATGCAGCCCTAGAGAGTATGACACAAGGTTACTTGGGAGCGGGAGTAGGAGCGACATTTTCAGAAGCTCCTAGTTTGGGAGCGAATCGGGGAGCGAATTTTTGTATAATATATTTTTTTTTTTATTTTGATTCATATATGTCAACAAACGCATGTAGAATGATGAAATAGATATAAAAAACATAAAAACATAGATTGAACCATATAACATCAATCATCAAGAAGTTATAATCTTCATCAACCACGTCCACAATTTAGTAACATACAACATATTGAGTCTCATGATTCATCAAACTTAAAGTTTCAAGATTTCAAAATTCAATATATAACATTTATCATCATTGATCACCAAAATTGTACCTATAAGCTAAGTGTAACCATTACAACAAAGAATATCTAAAATGAAATGAAATGAAACAACTTTCACAAAGCATCATATTCATAATTCATCACCAACTAGTTATAATTCCCAACTTCAAATTTCAAACTTAAATTGTCATATAGTGTTTACAAAAATATCATAATAAATATGAAAGAGCCAACAGTTATAAAAACTACTAGAAACTAGAAAAGACAAGTAAATCTATTATCTATAGCTAATGCTTGGGCCTCTTGTCGCCACGAGAAATATCTATTTTTTTAGTCTTGTTGGAAAATCAGGATCTTTGTCATTAATATCACCCTCTAAGCATTAATATCCAGAGGTATCTTTGTCATTACCTCTAGATCTGTCTAGGGATCTTTGTCATTAATATCACCCTCTAAGCATCAACATAAGATAGAAAAAACATAGCATGTCAAGTCAAGATTTTGTTTGAATGATGGATACATTTTTAGTAGGGTCATGATAGAGGAGTTCGACAACCAATGTCACTAACATCAAGGTACATAGAGGGATTGGTGCTCTTCATTAAATATGAGTTCCATACCCTAATATGGAGGGGCTATGACACATGAAATCTCCAAGACCCAGGATTTGTTTGGAGAAATTCCACCCGGAGCTTAAGTTATTCAAATAATTAATTATTTTAATGGAGACCCTAAGTCTAAACTCACGAAAATTAAATAATTAAAGTGAATTAATTTACCATGTGGATGAGAATGTTCTAAATGACGAAGATCAAGTATTTTCTAATCTTAGCCGTCAATTAGAGATTAGATCACGGTCATTGATTCATCAATAGGAAAAGTATTAAAAGAAGGCTTCGGGTCAGTTGGAGAACACACACACAGACTGAATTTAGAGATTGAATTCTTCTAACAGAGCAGTGCTCAGACGAAGTTCAGATCCGAGTACTTCAGTGCAATGAGGGGTAGTTCGGCAGCGGGATTTTCATCCAAGGCCGAGAATACAAAAGCAGAGAGGCAAATCAGCACTAAGAGGGACAACGCAGCTCAGAGAGGGTGACGCAGAGCCAGCAAGGCTCACGTAGGAGTGACGCAGAGCCAGAGAGGGTGACGTAGTCACTTGAGCAGCTGAGCTGGGGTTTCTTGTGAAAGTTTCAAAACATAAACCCTATTGCAGTATCTTGATCTACTTTTCCTACTTGTATGATTAATTAACAAGTTATCAATCTGAAGTATTCAGAAAAACATTAAAGCAAATAAAAATTGCAACCTACACATTTACAGATCATTTACTGAACAGCACACACATGTGACAAAATTCCACAGATTTTTTAGACAAATGTCCCCGGAAAAACCCAATGCAGGAAAATCGGTGCAACAGCTCTAGAGGGTTTTATTATTATGCAAAATCTGAATACAACAATTTGGGCACTAGAAACGGTCTGCCCTACAGAGAAAATACACGATAGTTGTACCTTTCCCTCAAAGATCGAGCTATCCAATTACATAGGTCGAGTGGGAAGAAGCATTCGAGCTAGAAGGAAAGTAGAAGTGAGAGGGAACAGGAGCAGTGATTTTTGGTGGATTTCCAGTGTCAGAGAGTCAACAGCAAGAGGGTTGCATTATTCCTTAGTGAGGTTGCGCAGGGTCTGCATAGAAGGCTTCAGAGGGCAGTTCGATTTAGGTAGAGAGGAGCTCGATTCAGGTTTTAGTGGCAAGAAGAGGTTCTGGGAGGCCAAGCAAGTCATCTTCAGTGGCTGAGTTGGGCAGAACAACAAGATCAATGTAGCTCCACACGAAGTGCAGAGGCTGACGTAGGGGTTTTGAGTGGCTCGGATTAAGCTAGTTTCGAAGTTGAGATCATTGTCAGGTGAGACAAATTGTCTCACTAATATTTTGGTCGGATTACTTTGATGAGGATTTCCAATTTGGGCATTCAGATATTGTACTTGGATTTTGTTGTTGCATATAATAAAATAAACCCTCATCTGCTGCACTTTTTCCAAGATGGATTTTTCCAAGGACTTTTGTCCAAAAATATTGGTGTCATTTTTATTGTGTATGCTCTATTTTCTCAGCTCTAGTTTATTTTCTGTATTGTAATTTTATTGTGAAGAAATTACAGTGTAATTTATTCGTTATTTGTCGTAACATATAAACTGCTTAATTAATCAGTTAGAAGAATAAATTCTAGTTGTTTCATTTCAAGGAATTTTCACAAGGTCTCACCATTCTGCTAGTTGGTGCATTGTGGAACTATGTCTATCGTTTGTTTCTCTAATATGACGGATCAACAAAAAAATATGACGTAATCGTCTTGGTCATCACAAAGCAGGACATGGCATGAAGAAGCTGAGATCCGTCGTTGAAAATCTACATGATGAAGAGAGCTAAGCATATCTAGTCCTAGTATTGGAAGAAAGTAGATAGCATCTTCAAATCCCACAGTATAGGGGACACCAAAAGATGAGGTGCATCTTCGTCTTTGGCTCATAAAGAGGGCACCTCTGGTATATCCTATTGTATCATAGTATATGGTGATCTGTCTTTATCCGAAGTCAATGGGATTTGACCTAGAGTTGTCCCAAAGGGATCCCAAGTGAGTACATCAATGTCTGCACATAAATGGGGGGCATCCAATGATGCCATCTCGCAGCTCCAAAAAGTGCTCTAGGTAGAAGGACATCTTCAAGCCTACACCTGTCTAAGAAGAGATCCAAGTGACCTGAATGTATAATTTGTAGATATCCTCTCTAATAGCCTCATTCAATACCTACCTAGTCGATAAGAGATGGCGTAGTGCATCACTGGAGAATTTGAATGGAGGAAGGCACTTTGAAGAGAGATTGACCAATTGAAGAAGCCAAGACGCCTCTGAGAACAAATTCCATGTCCGACCAAAGGAAGGATTGAAGCAAGACTCTCCAAAAAGCAAAGTGCAAGATAGGAATACCTCCCTCTCCGAATGGCAGAATCTCTGAGAGATCATAACCTATGAATGAAAAAAACAAAGTGGAAAATTTACAAGGTAGCGAGCAAAGGGGGGAGAGTAGACCTAGGTGGGAGGTAGGGAGAAAATTCCTAGGTGCGAGCACTCTAAACTCTATCTGAAGGATGGGCTACAGAACCATTTGCTTACATCCTATGTTGCACGGGTTCGCGAACCCGAGGGTGGGGTTCTCGAACCCATCCCGAGTTCTTATCCCCAAGAACCAGATTCGGGTATAGGTTCTTCTGAAAGAACCCATAAGAACCAGGTTCGACTACCAAAAATCGGGTTCTTCGTTAAAAAAAATTGGGTGTGTTTGACGTTTAGGGTACTTGGAACCCCAAATTCGAGTTCTTTAGGGTTTTTTGCTGAACGATTTTTGAAATAGAAATTTAAATTTAAAAATTAAAAAAAATTAAAAAAAATTAAAAAAAATTAAAAAAAAAATTCATGGAAAGTCAAAAGGTGAATACATAACCCGTAAAACCTAAAATCGCTTCACACTTCAATGACAACATTTCAGTCTTCGACAACGACATTCCGTTTGAGACAACAAGCATTCGGTTTGACTATTGAGACGACAAGCATTCCCTGGTGTGTTTGGGGAATTCACTAGTGTGTGTGCAGGTGACTAGAGGTTCCCATAGAGACGCAATCCACAGAGATGCGATCTTTGCTTGAAGATTCACAGGTAGCTCTTGAAGATTCACCGTGCGGTATGAATTAATTCTAATTTATGTGTTCAAACTTCATTGTTTGCATAACAAAATTAGTAAATTAAAATTTAATTCTAAATAGTAAATCTATCTATGATGTCAAAGATGGGAAAGCTTCCTTATGACTAATATTAAAATCTTGAAGTAACCACAATAAACAGTCTACTACCATATACTGCGATTCCAAACTCTTGATTTTTTATTGTAATCTCCACATTCTCTCATGGCCAACCGACATCACTTGCTTTTCTAATCACTCTTTTAACTGTGTTTTTTTTTATATTTTTTGCCAAGAATGTGACTATTGGCCTTCTCTTTCCCTACTAGAGTTTTGGCCAAAATTGGTTTGGGGCCATATTTACAAGTGTGTAAACTCCAATTTTCACTTGATATCAAACTAGAAATTTTGAAATTTCAATGTGAATGTTGAATGTTCAATGATGTGAATGTTTAAATCATAAATATTTTAGTTTTCACGTTTAAAGATGGAAAATATACAAATTCATATATATTATAATTTATAAAATAATATATATACATATATATATATATATATATATATATATACCCCCGATGAACCCACGCACCCTGTTTCAAAAAATGACACACCCATCCCCGTCACCGTCCCCGTCCCCACTTTTCTTAGCAACATAGCTTACATCCAATGATGCGCCTAAGAAGCAAGGTATGTACACTCTCCAACCTAGTCTAGTCTATAAATGTATGTCTGTAAGAAAGGTCTTCAATGCATTGAAGATCAAGACCTTGGTTTTAGCCAAGTTGATCATCAACTGTCAGAGGTCAAAAAAATTGGCCAGCATGTCTACTCTCTATAAGCCCTCGAGAGAAGAGGCCAACAACACCAAGTCATCAGCAAATAGGAGTAGCAATATCAACACCTAATGTAGAAGACAACCACCCCCCTATAGTATTTTCTCATGAAGGAAGGGTTGTTAAATTTAGATAACCATGGTGTTCTATGCTTGATGCACGTTTACTTCAATCTTTCTTAGGCCCGATACAAAATAGAAATCACATAAACATGAAACTAAAATGCTGATAGAACACAATAATAGATCAATAGAAGAGAAGCCAAATATAGATCAGATTTACAATTCCTTTTGTCCAGCAAAGATATGAGATATTGTTGCGTTAAGGCAGTCAACAGGATGCTTCAACCCGCAAAGTCTTTCTCGGTCAGCCAATCTTCCATGTGTCACACCCATAGCCCTCAAAGACAGCTCATCACAAGTCAACGCTAATCAACCCAAAGTCAACACAGAAAAGTCAACGCAGGCAGCAACAGAAAAGTGAACACAGCAGATTAGGGCTTCAGTCAAACAGCTCAGAATTCCTCGATTTTAATGCCCAGCAGTACGGCCTCCTAAAATTGGATTTTTGGCAGAAGTTGCAGGTCAGCAACCAAGGGTTGACCACGGTCATCGCTGGTTAACATTGTAGCAAAAGGCCCTAAACAGATCCGCAAAAAACAGCAGCTACGCTCCACACGTGTGAGGGGAAAAAGGCCTCCAAAGGCTACCGAACCAATCAGATCACAATGAGAGAATGTGTGATGAGTTGATGATGAAATGACCTCCAAGTCTCTCCAATTTATATCCATCAATGAGGGTGTGTGACACATCTATTAGGCATGTGAGCCTACATTAAAAATCTGGTCGACCATGCACATGTGGAAAATAAATTCAAAATAAACGTTCTGCTCATCCAAACAAGATGATATTTGGATCAATCTTGCACCTCTCCGAAAGAGGAATCCAACAAAAATATGACCATCGTCATATGAGCAGTGCAACATGGAGTTTGGACCTAGTTGCCCAAAATCAACACTCCCTTTCAACTAGGGAGAACTCCATCTGTCCACAAGTACCATCCATCAGTACCATCATGTACTTTCACCAAACATCGTGCGTCATCCCGCCGTAACTTGCTTTGCTGGCTCTTTCTCAGATAGAACAAAAGGTGCGTCACAAAGACATCACACTCAGCTGACCCGAAGTCAGCTTAGAGGTAAAAACCTCTCTTGGACTCAAAAAGAGTCTCCTACTAACCCGAAGTCAGTTTAGAGGATAAAACCTCATCATACTTGATCCCAGATCAAGGTGTTGTGAAAATCTCTGAATGTTACTTATGCAGAAATCTATTGTTAGATCTGGTTATGCTCCTCCTACATAATTAAGTTATTAAGCTGAAAATTTTCGATTGATATCAAAGTAAAACACATAACAGACTTTCACCAATTCAGATCTAAAAAAAATACATGCACATAGACAAAGTGACACAGTGATTTTCTAGACAATAGTCCCCGGAAAAACTCAATGCGGGAAAACTGGTCTCTGGCTGCTGGAGGGTTTTATTATTAAGAGTATTTCTCAATACAGCAAATCTGGGTTCCAAATCTGCAAACCCCGACAGAGAAAATATATATCTGCAACTCACCCGCTGTTCTGAAGCCAAAATATTGACTGATCCACACCCTCAAACGGGATTTACAGGACTCAACGAAATCTAGGTCGTAGAAACCCCAGCGCTGCCCCTGAAGCCCCTATGTCAGCCTCTGCAGCCTCTGCGTCCCCCTGCACTGGCCTGGAAAGGGTTGCATAACCCCAGACTGGGTGACGCAGTCCCTACGCTTCTCCTGAGGGTCTCTACGTAACCCCTAAGGGTCTCCTGCTGCCTAATGCTACCCTAGGAGAGACTGCGTAGTTGAAGCTGCCTCTGTGTTGCGCAGATGCTGCCCTCTCTGTTGTTGTTGTTTCTCCCGCTTCTATGCGCTGCCTCTAGAAGTTGCTCTTTGCCTCTTGCTGATTCTAGACACTGGGATCAAACCATCCCCTTTGCCTAAACTCCCCTCTCTGCAGCTGAAACACTTCTTAGAATTCTTAGCAAACCCTGCCCTAGAATCTCAACTTAGCTTCAGTGCTCCGCCTCTGAGAGTCTTTACAAATGAACCCAAGCCTTTCCTTTATACTTTCTCGTTGGGAAACCAACGGCCATGATCAGATCTTGAATCAATGGCTAAAGATTAAAAGAAAGCTTGATCTGTGTGACTTAAGACAATTTCATCATGTGTTTAATTTAATTAACTTTAATTATTTAATTTTCCTAAGTTTAGACTTAGGCAATACATTAAAATAAATAATTAAATAAATATCTCCCAAACCAAATGAAATTTCCCAAATCTCTTTCTGGGTCTTATAGATCATATGTACTCTAGTCCCTCCACAAATTTTGGGAGCTAGAGCACATCCGATGCTACCCCAACTACACAAAATCTCAACACTCCCTCTTAGCATGGAGTGTGCTCTAGCAATACATCACACCATGTATCACAAGATTTTGAGCACTGGTTTATGTGTTCTTGATGCTTGGCCTGCTGCCACTCAACTCTGCACTACTGCTGCCATTCCGTACTGTTGCCCATGACGTTGTCCCCATCACTACCACATCTGTACTACAACTCCCTCTCAATCTGTTGCATCTGTGCTGCCCATTGCACTACCACTGCTCACTGTTGTACTGCAACTTCAATTATTGAGAGAAACAATTGAATCTCCTACCCAATCTTTGACAAACAAGTCAGTTGGGCTGCAACCTCATCACTGAAGCTCCATCGGCTGTTGATCTGTGTTGACATCTGAAGGATGATGCACAGCTACAACTCTGCACTGCGTAAGCAAACTCCCTCTACACTGCTGAAATCACATCAACTCCTTGTGCCAAAATCTCTTACGCTGCTACTGCATTACGCTGTCCTCCTGAAGCCTCCACGCTGCTGCAGCTCTGCTCTACGTTGTTGAAGTCACATCAACCCCTACGTTGTTGCTGCCTCTATGCTAATGTTGCATTTTCACTGCACTGCTCCTTCCAGCCTTCAGATCTACCTCTGCTTCATCAATGATCTATGCACCCACTGCTCCACTTGTCTCGTTACTGTCTTAAGGCTCCCATAGCTCGAATGTGATCCAAGAGATGAGTTGCTCAAGGATCCCGCCACTCTCAGTAGCTGCTCTACAAATCCATGTCGCCCCACTTTCGTGGTTCATGAGCACTCATGGTTGCATCATCTTCTGACCCATCATCCGCCACAGCAGCCTTGGAAGAAGAAGCTTCCTTATCCTTTTTCTTCTGAGGACAATTGCTAGCGAAATGTTCTAGTTTGCCACACTAGAAGCACTTGATCTTTGATAGATCCTTCTTCTTCTTTCCATGCTGCCTCTTTGATGCCAAGGATGCATCTTCTTCATCTTCCTTCTTCACCTTACTCGATCTCGTGTTGTACTACTTCTTGGTGATTCTGCGGAGTTCTTCTTGACGCATGATTGCCAACAAGTAGCCCCAGTCTGGGAGGTCTGCTCTGCCCAAGATGCTTTGGACAAAGGTATCCCACTCATCTGTCACTGCATTGAGAGTAGTCCTGACCATCACATCATCCTCCACTTTGTTGAGAATTTGGATGGGTTACGGTTAATACAAATTCTTTTCTTGATAATTACTTGTGAGCTTGCTTGAGTAACTTATGTATTCTCTTAGTTAATCTTTCATCAAGTCAATTATCAAAATGCATAGGACACAAATATTTACGCAGAAGTAACACTTTTATTGTAGGAAGGTAAATTCCTTACATTATACTTCAGAATTCATCATAACCCTTACGATATCTGCACTGCATCCTTGTAAATATCCGCACTGTATTCTTATGCACCTGTCAGCAAACTAGCTTCATCAATCCACAAATTTGTCCCTTGCTTTTACCTATCTGCAGTTTGTCCCTTCAGTGACTTCTGCAATCTGCACCCTCTATACCTTCCGCAATCCTGTACCTTTTATTTCAGATGAATCCGCATTCCTTATCACTGAGATCTTGACCGAAAAATCTCAGACATGTGTGCAATGACTTGCGGTAAGTATATGTTGTAGGTGCATATATATATATATATCCGTATTATATACATTAATCCGCATAGCGTTTCAAACTTATCCGCAAACTTATTTCAGCTTGATCCGTATGTATGTTTACTTGAGCGGATCCGCATTCCCCTTCAGAGATATTTGCATTATGTTTTAGACCTATCTGTCCTCCTGTCACTATGTTTTTCGAAAAGCTTATTTCCAAATAATTTGCAGCTTTAAGTATATATATATGCATGACTATTCCAGCTATTGGGCCGACCATCCAGCCACTTATAGAGCTGATTGTATCACTGATGTTTAGGCCGACTAGAGCGAGGTAATTCCAGCATGTTCTTCATGGTTTATATATCTTGACTTTCATCGATGTTTGAGCGCTGTTTGTAAGCTTGTCTTTCAGCTTGACTTCCATTCTTCTAAGTCTTGGAGCATGTATTTCTAGACCCTTCATATATGACACTTCTTTATATCTAGAAGACAAAACCTTAGCATGTACATTTTTATTAACGTTGTCTTCTTCTTTATAAAGTTCATAATTACATAGTCAATATGAAGACCGACCTAGTTACACTTTTCAACACTCCCTCTTAACTAGGAAGGTATTCATACAGGTACATGGTCACTTTCAAACTTGAGGAATCTCATAAGAAGAATTGGATTGGTAATCACATCTGTATAGCATCATATCAACCAACATTGTCCTAGTGCAAGGTCTTGAATAACACGCCCATCTCTCAACGAGACAATGGGCTACAATGCTGGCGAGACACATGACTTATAGACACCTTCGTCATTGTCTCTCCAAGGTACATACTCCACCTGGGTGTTCCCAAAGTATGACCTTCTTGGACTATTCTTCTCTTGGGTAGCTAGCCCTCAAAGAATATCGGTCCCCGACTACTCTTATCTCGAATGCCCTACCACATTCTCAAAGAGTATCGAATGCCAGATGATTACCCAATCCTCCATTATGTCTTCCTGAGACCAGAATGATGTGTCTATCTCTCCCTCTCAACCAGGGAGGACCTTATTCCACAAGGGAATGTACTCATTCTTATACAAAGAATGTACCTAAGCTCGTCCTTAGGAATTACCAAGTTTCTTCCAAGTAAGAAACTTACCATCAGGCTCCCTCTTAACCAGGGACCTCTAGCAGCAATGGTGAGACACCCAGCTGTTCATGAAGAATTCATGTCCTCGATTTCATGGATTTCGATATTGAGGAATCTCCAACTTTTAGCTTCATAGGGCACAGATCATCTATCACTTTCATTCTGAGTCATGTCAGCTATTAGAGAGTGATTCACCAGACTTCCTTATCTGGTCCATTGTTATGCCATGCTGCTTTCCTTCGAATCATCTCCAAGGAAATCCTTTCTCATGATTGGCAGCCCTGCACAAACTCATCCAGATAAACATATACATATGAACTTTTAGAACAAAATTTACCTTAGTGATGATTTTTCACCATGACATCTTCCTATAGGTATCGACATCCTTCATACAGATGGACAAATCTCCTAATGATATGTTTTGTCAAGAGTCTTCTTATTTACTAGACTTTTGTCAGAGTCTACATATCCTCCCAGGAGATCTCCTAGTCACATCTTCTTGTCTTTTGGATGATGGCAGCCTTTTGACATGGTTGCATGTCATGATCTCTTCCTCTCTGCACATTCTTTATTCCCAGGAACTTATAACCTTTCTGGTTTCTTGTTCATATACAACCACTCATATTCCATGAGGACATATTATGTTGATTTCATCTGTCCGTGCACTGAGAGATACTCCTCCATAGATCATACTTTTAAATACAGAAGTTCATTACCTGCAACCATATAACATGACATCACAGCATCCAATGTCAGCATATAAATATATACATACCTCATACCCTTGGCTTGTTTCATCAATATGTCATCATATCCGAGAAGTATGTTTCTATGATGACCCTTGCTCTTGATGACTACTTTCTTAAAGTTTGTCAAAGAGGTTTTCCCGAAGCTAATTCACCAGGAGCTCCTGCCATGCTTAGATCAGGTTGCTACATTGCTTCCTATCATATCACCAATAGAAATCAATTCCTTATTCATAAGTTTGTGTGATTTTCCTTGAATCTTCTTTTCTTACTCCTATTGAGATTGTCCCTTTAGAACCATCTTTCTTGTAATGTCCATAAGTCTTCCACTTTTCCTAAACTTTCCTTTTCCTTCTGCAAATGTTTGAGTCTTTTATCCTTCAACATTTTTGCCCTTGATTTGTCTTTTTCCATCTAGTATAGAGACCACAAGTTGAATGAGGTAATTCTATTTCTATTTGTTATGTTGTCCATCTTATCTTTTTTTCCATATTTCACAGTTGAGATCTTATGAAGATATCCCTTCATTCTTTGATACCTCAATTTTGTGTAAATCGGGTCTAAGTGACATAACCTTATTTATTGCATAGAATAGTTCTTTTAGCTTATCATATATTCTCTTGATGTCTCCAATCCTTCATAGACTTTTCATGACTTTGCTTTCTTTAAGGACTGTGACTATCCTCCTCATGCAAGGATTCTTGGTAACCTAACTAGCTTATAGATCTCCCTACGAAAAAAAAATCATTTAACCAAATTTTATTATAGAATGAAAGATACTTACTTGATAAGTGAAGATAAAGTCTTCAGTTTGATTTCTTCGATGGTTGTTTGAGAAAAGATGTGTTTAGTGCTTTCTCTTTGGATGATCTTCTTCAAGGGTAAGGATTAGATCCTTGTTGTAATGATGATAAACCCTTCTTTTGGTTGTCTATGTCTTGTGCTATTTCTGTCATGAAACTGAGGTCTCATTTTGATACTGAAATCGTTCTTTTAAGATAGCATTAAATTATTGTGATTGCACTGTGAGTTCTCAAAGATTGTGGTGTTAATATATATGTATCTTTGTTCCTTTAGTCATGAGGTGGCAGTATAGATATGACCTGATCCTTTATTACTTTGATGGAAATATAGAAAAAGGTCTTACACTACGATTTTGTGACAGCTTGAATATCTCAGTTTGTAGTTATATAATACTTCTATTTGAAATAGTATTATGAACTCCCTCTCTAAGATATCAAACTTGCTCTCTGAGATATATCGAACCCTTTTCTATTCTGCAATTGCACCGAACTTGTTTTATGAAGTTGCACTGACCTTGTATTACTGAAATTGCATCGAGCATGTATCTCTGCAATTGCACTGACCTTGTATCAATACCACCAAACTTGTATCTCTGCAATAGCACCCAACTTCTTCTTTGTAATAGCACCAAACTTCTTTTCTCTGAATTTGATCTCAGACAATAACTTTTATCTAATTCCAACATCTTCTTGCCAATAAGGTGATCTTCTTTTACCATGGCTCCGATACCATGTTGAGAATTTGGAGGGGTTACGGTTAATACAAATTCTCTTCCTGATAATTATTTGTGAACTTGCTTGAGTAGCTTATGTATTCTCTTAGTTAATCTTTCATCAAGTCAATTATCAAAATGCATAGGACACAAATATTTACGCAGAAGTAACACTTTTATCGTAGGAAGGTAAATCACAGATTTACTTTCCTTACATTATCCTTCAGAATTCATCATAACCCTTACGATATCTGCACTGCATCCTTGTAAATATCCACACTGTATTCTTCTGCACCTATCAGCAAACTAGCTTCATCAATCCGCAAATCTGTCCCTTGCTTTTACCTATCCGCAATCTGTCCCTTCAGTGACATCCGCAATCTGCACCCTCTATACCTTCTGCAATCCTGTACCTTTTATTTCAGATGAATCCGCATTCCTTATCACTGAGATCTTGACCGAAAAATCTCAAACATGTGTGCAATGACTTGCGATAAGTATATGTTGTAGGTGCATATATATATATATATATATATATATATATATATATATATATATATATCCGTATTATATACATTAATCCACATATTGTTTCAAACTTATCCGCAAACTTATTTCAGCTTGATCCGTATGTATGTTGACTTGAGAAGATCCGCATTCCCCTTCAGAGATATCCGCATTCTATTTTAGACCTATCCATCCTCCTATCACTATGTTTTTCGAAAAGCTTATTTCCAAATAATTTGCAGCTTTAAGTATATATATATGCATGATTGTTCTAGCTATTGGGCCGACCATCCAACCACTTATAGAACCGACTGTATCACTGATATTTAGGCCGACTATAGCGAGGTAATTCCAACGTCTTCTTCATGGTTTATATATCTTGACTTTCATTGATGTTCGAGAGCTGTTTGTAAGCTTGTCTTTCAGCTTGACTTCCACTCTTCTAGGTCTTGGAGCATGTATTTCTAGACCCTTCATATATGACACTTATTTATATCTAGAAGACAAAACCTTAGCATGTACATTTTTATTAACTTTGTCTTCTTCTTTATAAAGTTCATAATTACATAGTCAATATGAAGACCGACCTAGTTACACTTTTCAACACACTTTTGCACCCATGGCAGTCAAATGGTCTCTAATCGACTATAATCTGAAGAGAAAATGTTCCATGGCTTCTCCCTTGGTCATCATGAATGACCGCATCTAAGTCTTCAAAAGCATCTTCCTCTGGACGGATTTTCCCTCATATAGGGATGTTAAGGCCTTCCACATCTCGTTAGTCGCTTTCTTCTCAGCTATATGTGGGACAATATGGTCCTTAATTCCATCCATTATCAACCGCTTGGCATGTCCCGCAGCTTCATTATGCTTCCTCAGAGGATCTGCATTGGTCGGCGTGGCCAGAACTTGTTCTGCGTGGTCTCTTAGATGATATGCCTCTAGGACTATCAGGATTCTAGCCTTCCAAACTGAAAAGTTGGATAGGCCATCCAATTTGTCCTGATCACGCATTCCATGAGGAGCCATCTGTTCAGAAATCTGTCGGAGCTCCTTTTCTTTGTGCTAGAGATCTGGATCTAAGGTCCTTGGCGAAACAAGCACCTTCTGCTCCCTTTGACAACTAATTTCCCTTCTTGGAAATATGCCAAATCAAAAATGATTCAGCTCTCTTCGATAATATGATCGATCTGCAAGTTTCTTTAGCTAGAAACTCTATGAGAAGTTGATCTCCAGCCATTCTTTGTCACTAGTGCTTAGGCTAAAATTCTGAAAAGTTCATAAATTTAACCCCACCAGCACCTTCTAAAGTTCTGCAGCTCTGCTTCAGGCACTTCTGGATCTGACAACTTCAAATCTGTGTCACCCTGGCTGGCTTCAGACAATCCAAGCGATGTCTCTACGCTGCCTCTGCGCAGTAAGTGTGTGGGCCTGTTGGGAGACAGTGTAAAACTGCGTCACCCTGCCCTCTACATAACTTTGCTTCTCTGAAAACTGCATTGTCCCTTCAGATCTGCCCTTTTGTTGATGTTGCTGCACTTCCTGCTGCTTTCTGCAGCAAGATCCTTCAATCTTCTACTGGTGACCCTCCTAGATCTGCAATTGCTCTGATACCATGTGAAAATTTCTGAATGTTACTTATGCAGAAATCTACTGTTAGATTTGGTTATGCTCCTCCTACTTAATTAAGTTATTAAGCTGAAAATTCAGATTAATATCGAAGCAAAACACATAACAGACTTTCACCAATTCATATCTAGAAAAAATACATGCACACATAGACAAAGTGACACAGTGATTTTCTCGACAATAGTCCCCGGAAAAACCCAATGCGGGAAAACCGGCCTCTGGCTGCTGGAGGGTTTTATTATTAAGAGTATTTCTGAATACAGCAAATCTGGGTTCCAGATCTAGAAAACTCGACAGAGAAAATATAGATATGCAACTCACCGGATGTTCTGAAGCCAAAATATTGACTGATCCACACCCTTAAATGGGATTTACAGGACTCAGCCAAATCTAGGCCCTAGAAACCCCAGTGCTACCCCTGAAGCCCCTCTATCAACCTCTGCGGCCTCTGCATCCCCCTGCGCTAACCTGGAAAGGGCTGCGTAACCCCAGACTGGGTAACGCAGTCCCTACGCTGCCCCTGAGGGTCTCTGCGTAACCCCTGAGGGTCTCCTGCTACCTAATGCAGCCCTAGGAGAGACTGCGCAACACCTGCGTAGCTGAAGTTGCCTCTGCATTGCACAACTGCTGCCCTCTCTGCTGCTGGTGCTCCTGCTTCTCTGCGCTGCCTCTGGAAGCTGCTCTCTGCCTCTTGCTGATTCTAGACACTGGGATCAGACCATCTCCTTTGCCTAAACTCCCCTTTTCTGCCGCTGAAACACTTTTGAGAATTCTTAGCAAACACTGCCCTAGAATCTCAGCTTAGCTTCAGTGTTATGCCTTTGTGTCTTTACAAATGACCCCAAGCCTTTCCTTTATACTTTTCTCATTGGGAAACCAACGGCCATGATCAGATCTTGAATCAATGGCTAAGATTAAAAGAAAGCTTGATCAGTGTGACTTAAGACAATTTCATCACATGTTTAATTTAATTAACTTTAATTACTTAATTTTCCTAAGTTTAGACTTAGGAAATACATTAAAATAATTAATTAATCAAATATCTCCCAAACCAAATGAAATTTCCCAAATCCCTTTCTGGGTCTTGTAGATCATATGTACTCAAGGTCCTCCACAAATTTTGGGAGCTAGAGCACATCCAATGCTACCCCAACTACACAAAATCTCAACATTGGACAAGTGCCATCCTAGACATAGAGAGTACGCAATCTCCGATGCGTCCATCGGTCTTGCTATTGGTCTTTATCCACATTTCCCACCTCATTGGCCAAATGAGAGGTACTTCCCATTAGTCTGAAACTCTATGGGTAGGATGTGTGCGTGGCACAGATCAAAGAGAGGTGAACCAACTCAATATCATAACAGTGGGGCAAAAGCACAAAAAGGTTCGGCAAGCCTAGCCCCGTGTGTGCTTATAGCTCCAAGAAGCTATCCCCAAGCCCCCCGGAGCTCCGAGAGCTCATAGTCCAACTTAATCAAGACCCTCAGAATAGGGTCTTTCCACGATTCCAAGCTTCTCTCGAAAGGTTAAGAACTTGACCTTCCCTAGGGGCTTCGTGAGAATATCCGCGACATGCTCATCAGTTCCTATATGATCGAGCCTTATGGCGCCTCATTGTACCATATCCCGGATAAAGTGGTCCCTGATATCAATATGCTTGGATCGATCGTGGAACACGGGATTCTCAAAAAGACGAATCCCACTATGGTTATCACAAAGGATAATGGTGGTATCTAGCACATGCCCAAACAGCTCATTGAAGAGCTTTCGCAACCAAACATCTTCACAACAGGCCATACTCGCTGCAATATATTCGGCCTCAACGGTGCTCAAAGCCACCGACTTCTGCTTCCTGCTCATCCAAGATATCGAAGCAGAACCCAAGGTGAAGCAACATCTAGATGTGCTCTTGTGATCCACCTCACTGCCAGCCCAGTCGAAATCAGTATATCCATGGAGTCTCAAACTCCCGGCAGTGTATCTCAGCCCATGGTTGATTGTGCACCAAAGATGTCTCAACAAATTCTTGGCACCAATCCAGTGAATGTGATGAGGATCAACCATATGCTAACTCAAAGTGTTCATTGCAAAACATACGTCCAGACGGGGGTTCACTGAGAACACCAGGACCCCCACGAGTTGTCGATAATCAGTAGGATTTGCTAGCACGAGCCCAACAGTGTTTCCACTCAACTTCTTAAAGTTGAGTTCCATTGGTGTCGACACAGACTTATAGTCCACCATACCAAATCTCTCCAGCAACTTCATGACATATTTTACTTGAGAAAGGAAAATCTCGCCTGACCTGTGCCAGACCTCCAAGCCTAGGAAGTAGTGCATCAATCCTAGGTCTTTCATCTCAAACTTGGAAGCTAGCTCCCTCTTACACTGATGAATGAGAGGGTCAGCACCTCTCAGGAAGAGAACGTCCACATTGAGAACCAGCATGAGAGGCCTTTCTCTATCAACCTTAAAATAAAGGTTCGGATCAACATTACTTCGAGTGAAGCCCAGCTTCACCAAGTAGCTATCTATCCTCTCGTACCAAGCCCTGGGGTTTTGCTTCAACCCATAGAGGGCTTTCTTCAACGTGCATACATGGGTGTCTCTATCTTGGACTTCGAACCCCAGAGGTTGCTCCACATACACCTCTTCCTTTATAGAACCATGAAGAAAAGCGATCTTCACATCCATCTGATGGAGACTCCATCCTTGCATTGCAGCAAAGGCAATAATAGATTGAATGGTGGTATAACAGGCCACAGGTGCAAATATATCATCATAATCTATGCCTTCCTTTTGAGAGAAGCCTCGGGCAACAAATCTTGCCTTGTACTTTTCAGCACTTCCATCAGATCCATGCTTGATCTTATAGAGCCATTTCGAGGTGACAACAGATTTGTCCTCCAGTCTCAGGACCACTTCCCAGACATCATTTTTCATAATGGACTCATATTCTTCGTGCATAGCATCATTCCAAACTTGATGGTTTACTGCTTCTTCAAATGATCCAAGCTCAGATTGTACTATCATACTCATGGCTGTTAGATACCCTTGGTATCTCTTCGGCTTCTTGCTTTCACGGAATGTCCCTGTTAGGGCAACATGTCTCTCAGCATCTACGAGACTATCCCGGAGCCATGAGGGTCTTCTCTTATTTGAAGGAGGCGGATCAATGCGATCCATAGGTCCTTCAACATCAGGCATCAAGTCATCCTTCAGCTCTTCCTACTTCTTCATCTTCTTTGTCTTCCTTGGAGCTAGGAAGATTTCTCACTTTCTTGAGGGCAGCATCTTCATCGAAGTTGACATCGTGGCATACCTCCACTTCTCTTTGACGAGGCACATAAATTATATATGCCTTCGAAGTTTCACTGTAGCCCACAAACCCGTTCTTTCCAGAAGCATCCAGCTTGCTTCTCTTTTCTTTCGGCACATGAAAGTAAACAGGACAACCAAAAACTCTAAAATGAGAAACATCAGGTTTCTTACCAGAGAAGACTTCTTCGGGAGTTTTGGAGTCCATAGCAGAATGCAGTTATCTATTTTGAACATACCCAGCAGTGTTCGCAACTTCTTCCCATAGAAACTTCGGAAGACCTTGGTCACATAGCATGGCGCAGACAGCTTGCTTCCACAATGGTCCTATTCTTTCTTTCAGCAACACCATTTTTCTCAGGAGTGTACACAGTTGTGGTCTCCCTCTTAATGCCAGCTTCTCTACAAAAGTCATTAAACTCATACGACTCATACTCAGTCCCATTGTCAGTCCTCAAAACTTTGAGTTTCTTCTCGGTTTGATTTTCCACCAAGGCCTTGAAGGTATGCAGCCATTTGAATGATTCGTACTTCTTCTTCAAAAAATATATCCAGGTCTTGCAGGAGAAGTCATCTGTAAAAGTCATGTAATAGGAACATCCTCCCAAGGATGTCATAGGCAGCATACTTAATAAGTCAGAATGTATCAACTGCAAGATATCAGTTGTCTCTGTGACACTGGAGGAGAATGGTCCCCTTGTATGCTTCCCTTCAGCGCAACCCTGACATATACCTTCATGATCATCTCTAAATTCGGGCATCCCTGTCACCACCTTTCTTGCTTCGGGAAGGCCTTTGTAATGAAGGTGTGCAAACCTCTGGTGCCATAACTCTATTTGAAGACTTGTATCACATGACATAGCTCCCAGTGGACTTCCTCCAACCTGGTAGAGTGTATCAACTCTAAAAACAATAGTAAGAGCTTCCTTGAAGTTCTTCTTCGAAATACGTACCTTTCCATCAACGAATGCCACCTTGAATCCTGCATCTTTCATTGTCAAAATGGACACAAGGTTCTTCTTCAAATCAAGTACATACAACACATCTTGTAATCGGAGGACTTGACCTTGAGATAGATTGAGGGTCATAGTCGCTGTCCCTTTCATGGGATAGGTGATTATCTCCAAGGATAATTTCCAGATTAGTATCCTTCTCAACCAAATCAGAGAGGGCTTCTTTATAACTAGTGAGGTGGCTTGAAGCACCATTATCAATCAACCAGACATCCAGGCTGTCGGGTGGAGATGCAGCAGAGAGGGCAGATACAAGAATAAATTCATTTCTCTTATTATCAACAACATTAGACTCATCGTACCTGGAATTTCTCGACCTCTTGAAAGGTTGCCCATTTCCACTATGATCAGAGGGAGCCTTCCTTTTTCCTTGGAACCTGTTGTTCTTGCCATTCCTTCTCAAGTTGTTGTTGTCATCATCCCTGGGAGAGTCCCTTCTATTAGGGCACTCTCTTGCATAGTGACAAGTCTTGTTACAAGTGTAAAATCTTCCCTTCCTTCCTTTGGGCCCCGCTCTACCATGGTTTTGATATCTCAGGCCACCATGGTTCTTTTTCTTTGTATGAGTGGTGAAGGTAGGAGGGTCACTTCCATTACCATTAGAGGCATACTCCATCATTCTTGTTTCCTCTTGAGTGCATCTCATCAACATTTCATCAAAATCAAGAATCACATTATTATTAAGAATAGTGGTATTGAATACATGCCAATCACAAGGGAGACCTCCAAGTGCAATAAGAACCATCTCTCGATCAGATATTGCTTCCCCAATAGCTAGGAGGTTATTCCTGATTTCAGTGAGCCTCATAAAATAAGATTGAATAGATTCATCCTTACCCTTCTTGATATTCTTCAATTGATTCTTGAATAAGAGGATTTGATTAGCATTGCTAGCCCTAAACATGCTCACTAGCTTATCATACATCTCTTTGGATGTCTTCAGCTCAGAAATGTAAGCAACCAAGTGCTTATGAATAGAATCCCGAATAATCATCTTTGCTTTGATTTTTCCTTTTCTATACTTCATCTTCGTGGCAGCAGCTACATTTGATGGAGGCTCTTGGATCTTCCCCTGCACATAGTCCATGACATCTTGATCTTCTAGCACCAAATCCAAGGACATCTTCCATGCATGATAATCAGACTTATCAATCAATTTATCATCAGCCTGGAAACCCTTGTAGGTTGAGAAGGCCATTTGTCCTTGATAGGATTTCTTCCTTCAGAGATTGCTTCTAACACCAGCTTGGACTCCTGAACTTTGACTTCACCTCAGCTCCGATTCCAAGTTAAATTCAGATAACCATGTTGTTCTATGCTTGATGCACTTTTACTTCAATCTTTCTTAGGCCCAATACAAAATAGCAATCACATAAACATGAAAGTAAAATGTTGATAGAACACAATAATAGATCAATAGAAGAAAAGCCAAATATAGATCAGATTTACAATTCCTTTTGTCCAGCAAAGATATGAGATATTGTTGCGTTACGGAAGTCAACAGGATGCTTCAACCAGCAAAGTCTTTCTCAATCAGCTAATCTTCCATGTGTCACACCCACAGCCCTCAAAGATAGCTCATCATAAGTCAACGCTTATCATCGCAGAAAATTCAACGCAGGCAGCGACAAAAAAGTCAACGCAGCAAATTAGGGCTTCTGTCAAATAGCCCGAAATTCCTCAATTTTAGTGCCCAGTAGTACAACCTCCTAAAATCAGATTTTTGGCAGAAGTTGCAGGTCAAACAACCAAGGGTTGACCACGATCAATGCTGGTCAACGCTGCAACAAAAGGCCCTAAACAGATCCGCAGAAAATAGCAGCTACGCTCCACACGTGTGAGAGGAAAAAGGCCTCCAAAGGCTATCGAACCAATCAGATCACAATGAGAGAATGTGTGATGAGTTGATGATGAAATGACCTCCAAGTCACTCCAATTTATATCCATCAATGAGGGTGTGTGACACATCTATTAGGCATGTGAGCCTACATTACAAATCTGGCCGACCTTCCACATGTGGAAAATAAATTCAAAATAAATGTTCTTCTCATCCAAACCAATGTTATCGAAACCAAACCAGTCATCGAACCAGAGAACCTTATGGACTAGGAACAGGTCGGAACCGGACTGGAACCGGAAATTTTAAAAAAAAAAAACACACAAAATATTCATATTTTAAAGAAAAAACAGATATATTCATGTGCATCCATATGAATCCAAACCATTTATACACAAATATGCAAAAGTTCTCATTTATATAGCAAGTAATAGTGCATCCAACCAAAATAGCACTTAGTGCAAAACATCGTTGAAACAAAAATGTTACAAACATCAAGTAGCAGGCTCTAAAAGGCCTTTATAGTCCAAAATAGCATCATTGGTCATAGTATTATACTACAAGCTACACCTACAACAAATCAATCATCAAATCATCAACAGAATCATCATCCTGATCATCCTCCTTATCCTCATCTGAAGGATGAGTAGCATCCAAGTCTGCAATGGGATTATGGCTTGATTCCCATGGCCTTTGATTTACCCTCTAAAATTTTGGAGAAAATCAGCTCCAAAATCCTTTGAAATCAATTATGTAGCAGCCCCAACAAAATAAAACAAAAATCTTCCACCAATTGCAAAAACCACTAAAGAAAACCCAAAGATCTTTGGGGAAAAAAATCTTTGAAGTAGCTCGAAAATTTGCCAACCCAACAACTCTCCAAGACTCCAATTAGCTCTTCAAATCTACAAAAAATCTCCCGTGAAACAACCCTGCAAAAAACTCTCTGAATTCTCCTCACCAAACTCAGCTCAAGAATCACAAGAGACTCGAATGAATAGTGTGAGTGAAATAGAGGGGGTAGGGGTGTTTAAGTAGCTTTAGGGGGGGGCTAGGGTAGCGTCAATAACTAGGAAAAATAATAATTAAAAAAAAATTAATGCCCAGACTTGTGGACCGGTGTTACCAGTACGAAACCGGCTGGTTCCATACCGAACTGGTCATTTTCAGTTCAAAGGACCGAATCGGACCGGTTTTGCCTCCAAACCAGTCGAACCGGCCTGTTTTCCAGAACTGGTTCGGTTTTGATAACACTAATCCAAACAAGATGATCTTTAGAACAATCTTGCACCTCTCCGAAAGAGGAATCTAACAAAAATATGAACATCGTCATATAAGCAGTGCAACATGGAGTTTGGACCTAGTTGCCCAAAATCAACAAGGCCTCTAGCTCATCAATATAGTCTCATGATGGCTACAAACAGGGTTTCTAATATGCCAATGTTGCAGATTTGTTGGTATAATGCCTCTCTTGAGCCTATGTCAAATGTTTTCCAAAAGTCTACAGAACAACTGTAGACATTTGAAGAGCGATGACGAGCCTCAATAATGGCACAAAGTGTGAAGATGTGATCAATCATCTAGTTTCTCGGGCAAAATCCTGCTTTTCCTTTAGCCTTAAGATGGCAACTCTCTAGCTCCTCAGAAATCCACTAGTGTAAGACTGTGGCATAGCATGGCAAATGTATGGCCCACCATGATTGTACAGCAGTTATTTGGATCAGTGTTGCTTCCTAATTTGTGGATCAGATGAATAATATGTTTAGTCCAGGAGGTGGGAAGCTTGAAAGTACCACATGATTAAATACATTGGCAATATGGGAATCAAGGGACTGGACGCCATGCTTGAGGTATTCAACTTGAAGGTTTTCCTGATAAGTTGCTTCATTAATACACAGCTCAAATTGCTCTCTTGATGTCGTGCTTAGAGAAAAGGTAACGAGCAAAGGGGGCAGAGTAGACCTAGGTGGGAGCTTATCCAGGATTATTATAAAGGATGTGGTGTGAACAAATTTACAAGGATCAAACAAATGACCACTACTAGACGCTTAAGAGGCTAAAATGGTTTAAGTTATGAAATTAATCAATTATGTTCTATTCCAATTTTGGAAAATTCCTTCCATATTTTATTATTTTGTTTTTATTTTTAATATATATTATTACCTTTCCCAACCTGTCATTCCTTGCAAACTTGGGGTCGAAGAAATATGGCTCTGCGTAGCGGCGTTTTTTTCTCTGGACTAGGGTTCCAGGTTTTAGCTGCCGCCGACTGGTTCGAGGAGGCATTGGGGGAGAGTTTTCGGCCTTCAACAGCCAGCAATGGATGCAAAGCGCTGCTGAGGATGGTCGATGACCCATTGCAGGGCGGAGATTGGGAGTCTTGTGTGGTGAAGGTAGGGGCAGAGGCGCCGCTTAACTCTTATCTCAGCATCTGCTCATCTCTGCAGTCATTTCCTGGTTTGGAATCTTCCTCGGTGGTCGACTATGGAGGATGCTTTAGGGAGGCTTTCTAGGATGAAGACGATCCCCTTTCGCTCCAGATTCGAAGGCGGCAAAGTTATTGCCTTATGCCCTCTGTTTGGAACAGAGTAAGGCCCTGTGGTTGGGCTTTACCCCATGCAGAGTGGCTGCATTTGGACGACTTACCTCAGATTCTACAATGGCAGCACCTAGCTGCTGATGCCATCATGGCTTTCGCTTCGACCCTGTACAGCAAAGCTGTCGTTGCAGGCTACATGGCATGTCCTGAATACTCTGCGATTTGCATTGCCGCAGTTCCTTGCGGTCTCTCTCTTTCATCACCATTTTGGCTGCAGGTCTCTCCCCTCCAGGATGTCGCCGCCTCTGCTCAGGAGGACTGGCTTGGGGTCCCTTCGGTCTCGTGCTGCCTTGCAATGGAACATGGGAATCACGCCATTAATGGGCCTCGGCAAGGCGCTAACGCTGAAGCAAATTCAATGGAGGCTCCGAATCTTCAGCCCTTCAGAAGTCGGGCAGATCTAGAGCAAAAATTTTACCCTGTTTCTTTCCAGCTCCACATTTTGCTACTCTCAGGCAAAACCTTACTGCAATGGGTCTGTTCTTCAGATCTGGTGTAGAATCTGAAGCTTACTCTAGAACGGCGGACTGGGATACCCTCGGGCCTCCAGCAACTTATTTACCAAGGTAAACAACTTGAAGACCTTCATCCCCTCTCTACTTACAGTATTACCAGAAACAGCTCTTTGGTGTTAACCCTTCGTTTGAGAGGTGGTGCTGCGGGACAGTCATCCTCTGCTCCTTTCTCTTACAAAGATGCAGTACACTCTGAGAACCCCAACCCCCCAGAAGCCCTTAAACCTAAGCCTTTCTTGGTTGACAAGATAGAGGAAGTTCCCTCTGTTGAAATCACCCATGAAGGTCTTGCAATCCAACTTCAAGATTTTGCAGAAAGAGCAATCATATGCAGATTTAACGGACTGTGGCCGCGATCGCAGGATCTCTATGCATGGATCCATGCAAACTGGACTCATCATTGTAAGATGAGTTTCTGTTCAAAAGGATACTTCATTGTTCTATTTGAAGACAGTAAGCATTATGAAAAGGCTTTAGAGGAAGGCCCTGGTTCATGGGAACGGCAGGGCTCTTCTTGACTCCTTGGTTCCCATATTTTGATCTAGCAACTGCAGTCATTACCAGGACACCTGTATGGATCAGGCTTCCAAACTTACCTGCCCACTTATGGCATACTGCAGTCTATAACACCTTGGGCAGTTTCATTATGGGAGATCACTGGCGGGAAAATAAAGGTCTCTACACATATGCCAGAATATGTGCGGAGTTGGATTTAAGCAAAGGACTTCCAGACCAAATCAATCTCAAGATAAACGACTTTTTCTGGACCCAGACACTGGATTACGAAAATATTGCATTCCGTTGCCGCCATTGCCACCAATCTGGGCATCTGCAGAACTCCTGCCCATCTCTCCCGGCAAAAAAGAAAAAGGATAACCTCTCCAAGCCCAAGTCCAAACGATGGGCTCCATGCTCTCCACCTCCAGTCGTGGATTCTGAATCCTCTAGCTCTGAAGATGAAGGTAGCGATGCAGAATTGGATCAAGCTCCTCATTCCGTGGTCCCTTCCACCGAAGGTCCGGCGCTTTCCTCCGATACTGCCGTCACCCAGAAACGTGTCCATATGACCTCCTCCTCTGATTCAGAAAAGGAGGGCCCCCCTATGGAGAACCCCAATCTTCAAGTTGTTATTGCTCATTCGCCCCAGGATGGTTGGGTCGAAGTCAAAAAACGGAAAGGGAAAAAGCTTCGTGTTGAGGCTTCTACCCATTCTGGGTAGAAGTCAGTCTCTTTGCTTCCAGCCATATGTTGTAGCTTTTTGCTTGTTCTACTCCTTCTCTGGAACCGAGGTTGATAGTCCTATCATTTCCGGTTGCCAGTTTTCTGTCTCTCTTGATTGTATCATCTTGTACCATATTTCAGATTAATAGAATTAGTCCAATTCAGAAAAAAAAAACCTGTCATCCCTTGCAATTGGATGAAGCTTCTAGCCATACCATATACTCTTACCCATATGCCCAATGCACACATTCCCAAAACATGTGCAGCATAGGATATAACCAACCCCTCACTAGCATTGTAGATGTAGCAGGTTGAGAATTGTACTCCATAAAAATAACACTCATCCATGACAATCCTGACCTTAAAAACCAATCAGCATGACTTGGATGGCTTTAACCTGTGAATTCTCAGCAAGAGGAGTAATCACTCTAGAAATTCACCCGTGATTCACAATCCTATATTTTATCCTAGTTGGAACCCCAAGGTTTTTTGTCTGTAAATTATCAGCAAGAGGTGTAATAACTCTAGAATTCAGCTGTGATACAGGATCATATATCTTGCTCTAATTGAGACCCCAGGGTTATCGTCTAACATGAATGTTCATCATTATTATATTTACCTTATAAATCCTTGAGGCTGCCATTTTATTTTCTTTACCTGCACCAATCAGGCATATATATTGTAGACCTTTTGTGTACTCTCAACTCAATATAACTCCATACACTGCTTTAACATGCCCCACTCATCCCTCTTGGCCATCTCAGGATGCTCATGACACCAGCCTTATTTCTCAGAAATGTGTCCATCTCTTTACCAAGATTCAATACTATGCCACATGCATGAGACAAACAGATTAATTCAGGCACTAGAGAATAAGCTGCACTCCTCCAGAAATGTTACTAAAATTATTTCCCCAGTTCGAGAATCACATCGCAAATAAAGTTGTAACAAATAAGTAATTGAACTGTATTTGCTAACAAATAAAGAGGCCTTGTTTAGAAAAGGGAAATACACAATAAAAGTAGAAAAATGTTTATTTCAACTGGCATCCCATCTTTGCTCGCATCCTGTGGAAACAAAATGGGGCAGGACAGGCGAAAAATGGCAAATTGGAAGCAAACATAATAAGGAAAACTGTGAATAGAAATCAAGAAGAAATCCACGTAGGTTACTAGGTATGGACATAACTGTCTATATATCAAGTGCACATGACAACAATTCTGCCTGTTCCAAGTAAGCAAACAGTTTATGCTTTTTTTTGAAAAGAGAGTCCATACAGGTGAAATTAGTTTTTTAGAAAAAGAGGAATAACCTGTTATGAGTATTTTTAATAACCCAACGTTTCGGACTTCCTAAGTGAGTCCATCATCAGGGGTAAACGCTTATACTTCTTTGAAAAGTTTATGCTTTAGTTGACAGCTTGACAGCCACTTTTGGGCTTAAATGTTAGAAGAGCTGATAGTTGACAAACTTTGACGGAATTGGGCTTCATTGTTGTACTTTGAACCTTTGTACTATTATTTCTTTCGGTTCTCACAGAGATGCCTTGCACTCCAAATGCCTGCTCATTATTGCTATATAGTACCATCGTCCATTTATGGCCACCAGTGGACTTTAGTATTTAAATTAAATTAGTGGAAGCCAAAGTTGTGACACAATTTCAAGGGTATTAAACTAATTTAGTGCATGATATCTACAAGAAACAAGTCCCAAAACAGCTTCAAAGGACTAACTATGCAATAATGCTTGCGTCTAATACACAAACAATAGCTTAGCGGAAATTCCCAAACCTTAACATATCGTTGAATTTTCTCAGTCGTTGCAATTGGGGGACGCTTTTTGATATGCTCCCTTAGACCAATAAGTGAATATCTACAAAACAAGTATGCAAAGTGCTTCAGCTGAAGATATCCCTCTTTTGATTCATGTACTTACTTGTCAAACCATGAGCTGATAAGTCACAAGAAACAGAGAGTTGATTTGCCAGATAGAATTCTCTCTCAATGTAAATATTATGTGCTACTTTCTAACTAGTTCTCAAATGCATTCAGAACATTCTTAACACAAGCACTCAGTAATAAATTGTATCAGAGCAAATTTTCTCTGGTAGACTTGACTTTTGGGCACTAACACAACTCACTTGATTACTAGTAGACTGACTTTTGGACGTTAATACAAGTCACTTGATTATTGGTATTTTTCCTCTCTAGGATGTCAATGATCAAGAATTGAAAACATTAGATGTGAATACTCAGATTTGACAGTTTAGAAAATTGAAAATTGTTATAAAAATAAACTTGCAAAACTTATCCTTAGGATCGATGTGTGAGAATTTGATAAGAGTGCTCGCATAGTGCAGGTTTAGCAGCACATTTTGGCCAAGACAAAACAATCGATTTGTTAGAGGCAGGGCTGCAGGGAAGGCCCCCCTCCCCCCCCCCCCCCCCGGCTCCTTCACACCCGCTCCCAAAGCGCGCTCCGAACGGAAGTGTGTACTATCCCGATTATTAATTTTGATAATTTCCTTGGGAATTTTTGCTTAAGAAAATTTTCCGCGAATCCAGAAACCAGATTTCAGAAATATGCTATAAATTTAACGGCAAACAAAGAAATATAGACTGCAATGAAAATTTGACAAGATGTACATGCAATGAAACTCAACCTTATTTTATTAATATGAAATATGCATGTTGCTGCACAAACTAGTAGGCCTAGTGAATATGCGAAAGCCAGAGGGCACAGCGATACTTGGGACAGAGGCCCACTGTCACCACATCCCAAGTCCCCTTCTCTTCTCGGATTTTAACTGACGGGAGGAGTCCCAGTATGACTCACTTGTGATAGATATGTATCTATGGAAGGTTTGAAGCAAGGGAAGGTGGCTCATTCAATGGAAAGATTCAATTAATGTGCGAGCTTTGTGAGAAGCTATTAAGACTTGCCACGAAAAAACCCTTAGAAAGTAGATGACATGAGACCTAGGGTTGAAATATTCAACAAGATAAGAGTTCATCCAAGGTCAAGGTAGACAAGAGAAAAGGCTATGTATGATATACTTCAACAAGTACCAAAGCACAAGCCTTTAGAAGGTCACCAATTGAAGGATAGCTTCTAGGGTTCCCTCTTGGTGTGATGGCTAAGGCATCAAATATCCGGAGATCCCGCTATAGGAATTGCATCAAAACATGAGGATCACTATTGGAGACACCAAGGAAGAAATCATTCCAAGCAAAACTGAAAACGCACTTCTCTAATGGATTTCGCACCAAGCCCTAAAAAGGCCTCCTTATCCTTAAAGGGACGAAGAAAAGAAGATGGAAAGGAGGTGAAAGAAGAATGATATATCAATTTAGAAGAGATCACCAAGGATTAAGACCAGCGCCTAACAAATGGGAGAATTTGAGTCAAAAGTTATCTTGATTTGGCAACTTCGCTCTTCAAGAAGACCTAGAAGGAATTCCGCTCCCCTTAATGGAAGGAGCGACAAAATGACTTCTAGATGTTAATACTTCAATGACACCTTTTAATGCAGTTTCAAGGATGCACGTGCAATAAAACCACTAGGAACATTCATTCATTCATTATCCATGAATAACACATGAAAATTTCCCAATAGCTCCAATATGTAGACAAAATTTCATTAATTAGGGCACATTTAAAACCATGAGATAACATTCCATGCATTAGACATTAATCAAAGATCAAATATAGCATTAAACATCACTTACAAGACAATCAAGAATAAATCCATCCATCAAAATGCGAAAATGAAGCTCCAAGAGAGATAGGGACAATTTCCACACATCAAAATGCATCCAAATCATCCAAACTTGTCCAACAATTGCAGGTCTGAAAATCTCAAGAAGAGATATCAAAATCCAAGTGATGATGTATGACACTAGGTCTCATCTATTTATAAATGAGTTGAGTTCAAAAATGAAAAGACAAAGCCCCTCCAATGCCTAAAATGTCTAATAACCCACCTATGGTTACAAGCCAACCATGATAGCTTAAAAATTAAGTCGAATAAACCTTCTTAGGCCCACGCAAGGCTGACGTGGAGGCCTAGAACGGTAGCATTGAGGCCTCAAGTGCTAAGGATGAGAGTAAGGGCCTCAAAAATTATGAATAAGAGGGGGATGCCCTCTGTAATATTCCAAATTAGCAGTCAACTAATTGGAATATTAATTTTGTCAAATTTTGTCTTTTCTAATGTTAATAGAAAATAGAGTGTGTAAGGGTGACCCACAAATAAACTTTGTGATCAGATTACTTTCCTAAAGTCACTAAGACAAAAATTAGAGTTGTAGTGGAGCCCATGAGGCCAGCCACACGCAGGAAATAGTGTCCTAGTGGGAGCGCAGGAGAGGCAGCAGCGTAGGCAGTGCAGTGACATCTTGGGAGCAGCAGCGCAGTGGCTGCTTAGTGATTGGTTGGCAAAGGTGGCAGTGCAGTCTAGTGAGGCCCAAGGGAACATTGGGGGCTCAACTAGGTAAAAGAGGATGGGAGTAGCTCATTCCTCATGCACTCATTCATCCACAAATTTTTTTGTCTGATAGACTTAAAGCACGCTTAAGCTGTTTAGCCGAGTCTGCAGTGTTGTTTAGCACAGAGATTTCCGAGTGGAGATCTCAACCTCATCCTCGGGGAACTTCGAGTGCCCGCTCAGGAGAGGAGTCACATCCAGTTTTGAAGGAGAAGTCGCAACTACACTTCAGGCATACGCAACCCCTCTAGGACAGCGCAAAGGCCACGTAGGTACAGGAGAAATACGCAATCTAGTGAGGAGCAGCACTTGGGAGAGAAACAGAAGGATCAGATTGCAGCCGAGAGTTCGATGAGGGAGTCAACCATTTCCTAGCAGAGTTCTTGGGCAGATTTTCAGTAGCTTCTTCCAGCAGTTTAGTTAGAAAACCAGAGAGCCCAATAGAACAACATGCTAAGCCTAAGGGGGTGAATTTCTAGGGTCAAAATTTCTGGAAACCCTTCGCGGGTTTTTCTGGGTTTGTTGAGAGTCCAGTGTCTAATTCTCGGAATTTTCTAAGCAGTAGAGCAGCCTCAACACGCAGTCCCTTTTCAGCCAGGACAGCGTAGAGGAGGAGCCACACAAAGCAGAAACGTAGCAGAGTTCTGAGCAAGATTGAGGGGTTATTTCAGCCTACCTTGAGCAGGTCGAGGTGCCATCTTTCTAAGCACCTCCTTGTACCTTTTCCCATCAGAGAACTAATAAAATGGCTCAAATGTTTTCGCCTATATCATGGTGTTTTTAATGGCAATTTTCTGTTTTCTATAGTTTTAGTCTTTGTATGCTTTATATTACTGTTTGTTCCCAATTTACGATATTATAGTGGTATCAGGGCCCATAAACTTGGCTCAGCTTGTGGAGCACGCGGTCTATGACACCAGAGGATAGGCAAAACATCGCATATCGAAGGCAGCGGTATAGAAGCAAGGAAAGGGAGCTTGAAATCACGCCAGATCAAGTAGACATCGTTTCGAGGAAGAGGAGGGAAAAGCACCAATGGCAGAGGAAAGAGAGGATGGAAAGGATTTTGCTAGCCTCCTCCTAAAGCCAATGCAGGAGCTCACGAAGAGGATAGAGGAGATGGGGCAGACTCAACACGCAGGAGCCACGCAGAGCAGCAGTGTAGCAAAGATTTCTGAGCAGGGTTGAGGGGTTATTTAAGCATGCCTTGTGCAGGCCAAGGTGCCATCTTTCTAAGCACCTCCTTGTACCTTTTCCCATTAGAGAATTAATAAAATGGATCAAATGTTTTTGGTTGTATCATGGTGTTTTTAATGGCAATTTTCTGTTTGTTGTAGTTTTAGTCTTTGTATGCTTTATATTATTGTGTGTTCCCAATTTGGGATATTACACCCTCCAAATGCTGCAAAACATTTCCAAACCCCTATTTGGGCTCTGTGGGCACCAAATGGATCTCATGGGTCTCCAAGTGGCTCAAAATCAAGTCGATGCTCCATCAATGAGGGCTAGAAGATGATGCGTGCCCTTCCACGTCCCCCTAGGAAAGACAAAACCTCGTCTAGGCCCTGGATCAGCTACCAAGTGTCAGGTGCAATGTGTGGCCTGTTGGGCAACGTGGTCCAAGTGCATCAAAATCTCTACATAATTGGGACACAAACAAGCAAGTGGTGGTACTAAAGAAGCCCATGGTGTGGCAATTAATGCTTTGGATGGCTAGAGGTCAATGGCTCTCAACACTCACCCTACAAGTGCCATTATGATCCTCTAGAGGACTTGGATCATGTATAGGGAGGCCAAGTCCAAGCGCAATTGAGTAAATAAGTATACTTCATAGTGGCTTTCCCTTCCAATTTGGGTTTTGAACATGTACTTGTGTTACCTCACTCGGCAAGAGTGGTTAATGAAGGCCCTATTAGGTGTTTTCAACCTTTAAGTTTAAGGGAATGATAGGTCCAAGGTACACCCTTCAAGTGCCAGTTGGCATGTGAAATGATGACAGAGTGGAGCGAGGACAAGGGGTGGCTCCAAGCCACATGCCATGGTATAAGGGTAGCTACGATGAGGAAGGCCCACACCTTGGGTATATGAATGTAGGAGGGAGCAATCGCAGCGCATGAGTTACCCCGACCTTTGTTTTTCCACCCTTCTTCATTCGCCTTTTTCCTTTTATTGACTTTTATTCATTTTTACTTCTCGAGCCTCAAGGGGATGAGAGCATGATCTGTAAGATGTAGCAGTGATTACCCCTTTAAGGTAGGGCAGTTCATCTCCCACCAGGGGTTGGGACATACATGGGTTCATCAATGATGCAAGGGGCACTCATAGGGGCCCTAGGAACCAAGATCATGGCCATAATAATAGGGGGTAGAGCTCATGTTTGGCTTTTGCCCACGTGCTAAATTTTATTGTCCCGACCATCGTTTGCATTTTGTGGTACATTTCGTGTTTCATGTTGCCATATTATGCTTTTATCTTTATTTTTCATCACATCAACCTTCGAGGCATTGTTTCAGGCCCGACCCAAGGTGTGGACAAGGGGAGGGGGGGGCTAACACTTTGTGAACCCAATAGCCAAATGTGAACCCAAACGAGGAAAGTGTGAAAAGGGCTTGTAATTGTGAAAATTTCAAGTCTAAAATTCTATTGCAGCAACTGGAAATTATTATTCTAATCATTAATTAATTTAACAATTTATTTTCTACAAGAAATACTGAATAAATCACATAGCGACTTTCACAAATAAAACTGCGGAAAATAATAGCGTTGGAAACTGAGAAATATTCTAGAACACACAAAACAATTAACACAGTTATTTTTGGACAAATGTCCCCGAAAAAACCCAACTTGGGAAAATCAATGCAGCAACTAACAGTTTTTATTATTATGCAGCAGTGAGAAATTCTTGTTGGACACCTAATCTGCTAAGGGTTAAGGTGTGGGAAATGGATAGACAAAGGAAGTCCAAGAGACCTTTGAATGTGGAATCCATGATTCACAATGAATGTAATATAAATGTACATCTATGTCAATAATATATCGCTCACGCTTATCTCTTTCATGTTGTTTTGCATATCATGTCTGGGTTTGACATAGCATCAGAGCCATGATCTGTGGCCTTCTCGAGGGTTTATCAACCATTGCATAGTCTTCTTCCCCATTGTGCATTTATGTGTTAAATTTTCTATCCTGCTATCAGAATGGAGTTGGTATATGTTGCATACAACTCCTGCGTTGAATAGAGCATGACATAACGTATTCCTGCTCCGCCTAGGCGCTCACTTGGCAAACTGTTTCACTCTGGCAAGCCGTTTCATTACTTTGTGTGCCATTCTACTCAATGATTCACTATGCATTATGTGTTGGTCAATTCATCCCTGTATGTTAATTAAAGACTATTCCATGTTGCGTTGATTAAAAATATTGTGCATTCAGTTGAAAGTTGGACTGTCTTCTGGTGGCTCTGCCAGTATGTAATTCCTTGTCTCACCTAACTATTTCCCTCACAAGGGTTTACGATGAGCGTTTCTCAGCATTTATTTATATGCCCCCAGGTAATGTTTGCGGCTACTTCTTCGTGAAAACCAATTGGAGTTCTCCCTCAAGACTACAGATTCAAAAGTTTTCTGAATTTGTCAGCAAATTGTACAGTCATTAATTGTATTATTAGAAATATCTTGCAACGTTCGGGGCTCTTTGGTCTCATGGATAGCCTATATGAGGGCCACCACTCTAAGCTCTGGCGCGTACTATTCTAAAACAAAACTTAAAAAAAGGAAAAAAAAAAAAAAAAACATTTTTTGTGTCCCTCGGTGTAGCTCAGAGTCAATCCGCCCATTGGAGTTCTCCCTTAGGATTACAGATTCAAATGTTTTCTGACTTTGTCAGCAAATAGTATAGTCATTAATTGTATTGTCATAAATATCTTGCAACGTTTGGGGCTCTTTGGTCTCATGGATAGCCTGTATGAGGGCCACCACTCTAAGCTCAGGCACGTATTGTTCTATAGCAAAAAAAAAGGAAAAAAAAAACGTTTTTTGTGTCCCTCAATGTAGCTTAGAGTCATCCGCCCATTGATTGTCCATAACTCCAGACAATGTTGTGCAATCGAATTTACTTTGTCGAACTTATGATTATATGTTTCTTCTCCCATTTTAGAAAGAACTGAATATACCAACGCTCTAATACAAGATGCTACAATACGAAACAGGAGTAGAAATGTCACAGTGACCTTAACCAACTGTAGAGAGACTGGGGATGAAATAATAAATCCATACAATGTTGAAGGAGTTATTGAAATAGATGAATCCGGAATCATATTTTGGTCCGTTCGTGTAATTTCATCCAAGCCCATTGTTCCATTGGGAACCCATTTCAACACCTTACTATGCACAGTGATAGCCTCATCAGTATTGTTGTCCGTGAAAGCCAACAGGAATTGAAGATGCAATGGTGAAGCCTTTTGTGCGCCTACTAGCATTAATGGCTCGAGGCTTCAAATACTAGCTAAAGCATTCAAGCAATAAGGATCCTGCGCCATTTCATCGAACACTAGAATGCCTTTAAATTTGTTGTTGGTGCCATATTTACGATCACTGAACCGAATTGTTGTTATACATCGGTAAATTTTCCTGGCGTCAGGAAAGAGTAATTGTGCTAGATAAATGTCATGAAATGGTTGGCCAAAAGGGAGGAGGTAGATGAAGGCGAGGGGCTTGTGCTCAAACGCCAAACGCTCACAATAGCATAGTGACTTGGCACTACGACAATTCTTAAGGAGACAGTTGTCGGGTTCACCAGGAGACAGCCGGTGGAATTGGTATTTTCAATGCACTGGAGGACAGAGTTTTTGGTGCATAGAAAATAGAGTCGCACTCCAATATCCTTAGGTTGCAGGAGGGGAGAGAGAGGAGTGCTTGAGCGTGGAGGAACACGTGGAGAGGAGAAAATGTTGGAGCAGTGAACATGATTGAGTAAATGTATTGTTAGATAATGCTTGTCGTTGTACTGATGAATATATTGTGAAGCAACTTGTGTATCTCGGTACTGTAGGAATTATTCCTATTGATGCCTCACCATCAACATCCAGACAAGAACTAGGCCTTAGTGGCTCACGCTCATTTGGCCCAAATGAAGCTACGACCTATTATGTGAAGGATGATGTGTTGAGGAAGGTCGCAAGCTTGGGAACTGTAAGGTATTTGTAACTTTATTAATATGCATTGCAGTAGTGGGTATGAATATTGAATAATATAATGAAAATTTGAGCATTAATAATTGAATAGCACATAGCCCTCTGCAACCATAATCTGGGTGTTACCTCTTATTCTAATTGCTACCGAATGTTGACAATTATCAAGACTCTGCTCAAAGGATTACGGTTTCATTTGATGGTGTAAATAGACCTGCCAACACCCATTTCTGCCCTCGGTCTGTTCTTGAAGATATGTGCTCAAAGAATAGTGGATTAACTAGTACTCTTGAAACATAAGGTGGAGTTGCAATAGACCTTTTTGAAGTTTTAAATGGCTAAGATTGACAATTTGTTAAAATTATTGAGAACTCTAATCGTGTCCACTGTTGACAACACAGTCCAAATCAGTAAGGACACTCTCTCTGATATTCTAGCTTGTTTACAAAATGCACAAGATAAAATTGACTTTTTGCAGCTTGAGACAAGGCTACAACGAGAAGCGCTACAATAGCGTGAGCATTCTGAACATGTTTTTGTTTAGAACATTGAGACAAACTCCCATCAGCAGCAAGAAATTGTTCAGATCACTGAGCTCAGTACAAGAACAGATTTGAATGCAGAAGCAAAAATACAGCCTACACTTCCCAAGCCCATCATTAGACCCTGGGAAGAGCTTGTCCATAACAAGCACGAAACTGGTCTTGGATATGACAAGGATGTGTCATTTCATATGCCAGACTATTCCAAGCCCATCAAGTTTCAGAGTTTTGGATTTCTTTATGACAGTTCACCTTCAGTTGTTCCAGATATTGCTCCTCTTCCACAGCAGCCACAACAGATTGATAAATGCCAACATTGTGACCGAGTTGGCCATATGAAAGATCATTGTTTTGATCTTCACCCATGCAAGCACTGTGGCTAGCACACTCATTATTCACACAGATGCTTCAGAAACAAGCCTCTTGCAAGAACAAAGATTCATCTTGGATGGATCGCTTCTTGGCAATGGCCATCAACAGCCAAGAAGATGTTTCAGTCATATGTCAAAATTTGTTCTAGCGTATTAAACAGTCTTGCAGTTGAGTTTTCACCATCATCTCACCTTGTATCTAACAAGGGGGAAAATGATGGTCATCTACAAGCTTCAAAGCCACATCAAGCGAGCTTGAGCCACGACCTACCATTCCAGATTCAGAGTTGTATCCAGAAACACAGAAGTTCAAGCAAGCCTGATCCACAACCTGTCATTCCAGATTCAGAGTTGTATCCAGAGACACAGATGCCCATGAGCATGCCTTTGGTTGGTGGTCAGCCTTAAACCATCTATGTGAGGTTGAGATTCTTCCTCTTCAAAGAATTGGGGACACTTCCTCTAGCAGAAGACTTCAGCTTCTTGCCAGTTTTGGAATAGTTCCAGGAAAAGCATTAAACATTCCAGAGTTGGTGGTCATCCTTAAACCATCGCAGGTTGTAGACCTCCCTTCTTCCAGGTTGAAGGTCTCCCTCTTCAAAACAATAGGAGCACTTCCTCTAGCAGAAGATATCAGCTTCCAGTGTTGGTGGTCATCCTTAAACCACCTCCTTATGCCAACATTTCAGAGAGCTTATTCAGCCTAGTGTTGCCATGCATACTTTGCAAATTTGTATTACTCTTCTTGGACTCATACATACCCCTTCGGATTATGGGGGGGAATGTTGGACGCCTAATCCGCTAAGGGTTAAGGTGTGGGAAATGGACAGTCAAAGGAAGTCCAAGAGACCTTGGAATGTGGAATCCAAGAGTCACAATGAATGTAATATAAATGTACATCTATGTCAATAATATATCACTCACACTTATCTCATTCATGTTGTTTTGCATATCATGCCTGGGTTTGAAAATTCTGAGTACAATCGGGATGTCAAAAACTGGCAATCCTGCAGAGAAAATACTAGCAAAAATATCTTGAGGGAAATTACCCTCACTCCGAGCAATCTCGACACTCGAATGCCACTGAAAAGCAAGTCGTCCACCTAACTTTGTGCAGCTTTTGTGTCACCCTAGCGCAATTTTCTATACGCTTAGCCCGAAACAACTGCAAATCAAGTCATCCTGCCTGTTGTTGACTGGGAAAATGCTTCTCCGTCTCTCTAGAACCTCTGCCCGGCCTCTGGAACTGAAAAAGTCTTCCTTTCTCAGCAAATCGAACTACCCTCTAAAGCCGCTACGCAAAATCCTGGAGAAATTTAAGCCTTTCTCTGCAATGCACTCCATCAGATCTGGAAAACTTCCTCCGGCTCGTTGTCCTTGCCCCTCTCTATCTCTGCTTCTCTCCTGAAGCTCAAACTCTTCTGACAACTATTGGCTCTCTGGAGAAAACGAACTCTCCAAGGAAATCGAACTCCACAAGTGTTTCAAGTGTGTTCTCCATCTACCCATTGACTTCTTCTTATAATTCTTTGTTGGACCTCCAACAGTCAAGATTAAAACTTAATCAAGGGCCAAAATCATATCAGTGTCGATCTGTGTGAGTTTCTAGATGATTCACACCTTATCTCAATTAATTATGATTAATTAACCAGTTTTCCCAAGTTTAAACTTAGGAAACATTAAAAAAATAGGTTAATAATCTAATTGAGACACTTCTAGGTGGAATTTCCAGAAACGATTTATGGGTTATAGAGATCTCATGTGTTTTAGCCTCTCCACAAAATTTCAAGGCTAGAACATATTTGATGCTATAAAAACTAACACTCCCTCTTAGCGAGGAAGGTGTTCTCTGTAATGCTACACATTCTGCCACAACACCCTGTCTTTGTACTACCCTATGCCACGTTGTTGATGTCTAGCTATACTACCCACCAACCACTGCGCAACTCTAATGTTGCATCTATGTTGCTGCTGACCCTACCATACTGTTGTCAACTCTGCATCTGCACTGCAACTGAGAAGCATTCTAAATATTGAATCCTCCGTGTCTATTGCATATGTCTCTTGATTCATGACTGCTACTAGCATTTGCACTGTCTACTGAAGGATTTGTGTTGCTGCCGACTCTGCACTGAGTCACCTACTCTGTTGTCAACACTGCACTGCACTCCTCAACAACTCTGACTGCTACTAGTCTGCAACTGTCACTCTGGATCTGACTGCATCACTGACACTGATCCATCTTGCTACTAAATATTGTGGGCCCCTCTAGCAAGGTATTATTTCCTGACTCTGGAACACTGAAAACCTCCTGAGAATTTCTCCGGAAATTCTCACTATTGAATACCTCGTTGTTGGTATCTCCCTAGCTTCAACTGCACCCCTGTTGAATCACTGCAACTGGGTAAGTCGAACTACACAACTCTCTTTTGTGTTGTTTCTCCAAACCCCATCGACCCTACTCTTATAATCTTATGTTGAGTAACCAACAGCCATGATCACATCTCAATCGATAGCTAAGATCATCTTGACTCCAACAACTTACTTTTTTGGAAATCTATAGAGCAAAATTGATTTCCCTCAATTAATCTTATTTAATTAAATAGTTTCCCTAAGTTAAACTTACGAAATATTTAATTATTCGCTATTTAATCTAATGGAGGTGTTTCTAACGCTTTTCTTGTGAAACCTTTTCTAGGTTTTGGAGATCATGTGTTTCTCAACCTCTTAGACACCGTAAAGACTAGGACACATGTTCGATACTACAAAAAACTAACACTCCCTCTTAGTGAGGAAGGTGTTCTCCACTACCCCCATCTTGTCCCTGAAGTAGACAAACTTTGCCATACCCAAGGCCTTCGTGAAAATATTTGCAACCTGTTTATTTGTGGGAACATGATGTAGCTGAATTAATCTGTGTTCCTGGTGTCCAACATCTATGATTGGAACTAGTTTCCGTAAATTAGCAAACCTCCGGTAAAATTCAATCCTTCACTTTTGTTGGTTAATCTGATCTCCTAGAAGATACTTGGTCGCTCCTAATCAATTTTCCCCCCCTATGAGACCCTGAATCAACCTTTGCAACTGCATACCGACAATTCACTGCGTCCTCTCTAGCAAACTCGCACTGCGGGAAATAACCACGGCTCCACTAAAAAATCAAACCATCAAACTGGGAATTGTTTCTCCTCTACAAATTGATCTGACTAGCAAAGTACCTCCTTGCCCCAGCAACTCCCTCTGCCCCAGTCAACTTGCACTACTGGAGAGACTGTGCTCGCACTCCTATTTTGCAAATAAAATTAATCACTCTATCACTGGGAAACTGGAAATCTTGTGAGGAAACTCCTTCAGCAATCACTGTCCACCAAGCTATTACAACGCTACTTTGATTCTCCTGCTACATGTTGTATTTGAACCAATCTGTGCTTCCACTGCGCTACTCTGATCTGACATTGTTGATGCCCCCTGCGCAGCCTCTACGTTGTTGCTATCACTACAACTGTGTGTATCAATCTCTCCCAATCTATTGTGTCACTGCAACTATCTCTACAACTGTCTCTCAAGTGTCTGACTACACCTCACTGTAATTGGCTTTGTAACTGTCTCTCGAGTATCTCACTGCACTTGGCTGACACTGAACTCGTGTACCTCTCGTATCACAACTGTTCCACCACTACAATCCTCATGTTGCTTAATGCTTCGGCTCCCGTAGCAAGGGTATTGGTCCATCTATACAGCAACTGGATCTGATCTACTAATCAAGCTTTCCTTGGATGTGATCTAATTCTAGATCTCCTTACTGCTCCTCGGACCCTACCCTACCTGGCACACTGGAGTCTCATACTCCTCCTCCTGAGTCTAGTGTCGCTATAAGTGTGATTTCACCCTTCAATATGGCAGAAAAATCCTCAATCTATAACGAAGCAGCTATTTGCTTCCCCTTCTTGTCCTTCTTCCTCTTAAGACAATGGCTCACATAGTGACCAAGTTCCCCACAACCAAAACACTTGACTTTCGATAAGTCCTACTTCTTCTTTTCTCCTTTCGAGTCTTTGCCCTTTCCTGCAAGAGCAACATTCTCTTGTTCCTCATTCACCTTTTGTCCCTTGCCACTGTTACTGGTAGTGCCTTCGACCAAGCTGAGCCACAGCTCCTCCTGAGCAAAATCACTCCATAGGCGCTCCCATCCTAGAAGTGTGTCGCCCAAAAATCATTTGAACGAATGTATGCCACTCCTTGGTAAACCCATTGAGTGCAATACGCACAAGCTCGTCATATGTTGGCTTCTCTCCAACTACTACAAGTTCATCTTTGACAAATTGAATCATGGTGACATAGGCAGTTACATCCTCACCCTTGTTCACTTTAATGGTCCCCAACTTTTCTTTGATGATCATTTTCCGATTCTCGGATGGATCCTTTGTATAGTTTGACGATGGCATCCCACATCTCCTTCATTGTTCCCTTTTCTACAATGTGTGGAATGATATGATCCCATACTCCATCAAGGATCATCCTCTTAGCCTTGTCGTTATCCCTCCTATACCCATGAAACTAGATGGGATTTGTTCACACAACAATGGCAATTGTAGCAAACTCCTCCAAGCTATGCTCGTCCAACAAAAACAACATCCTGGCCTTCCAGATACCAAAGTTGGAGGCTCCAAACAACCTATCTTGATTTCTCAATCCTGTTGTGGCCATCTCTGGAAAATTTGCAAACTCGAATAACTGAAGAAATTAATAAACTAGGTAGAAACAATCGTGTGCTTTCTCTTCCAAGCCCTGTGCTTATTTACACTGCAAAACCCTTTTGCTACAAACGTTATGCGCTAGATCTGCTCTGCCAAATTGGATCTACCTCCAGAAATCCTTTCCGGCAACCTCACTGCCTATTGCTACTTGTTGATTTTTGGGTAGCATCGGATGTGCTCTAGCTCCAAAATTTAGTGAAGGGGCTAGAACACATGAGATCTCCAAGACCCATAAATCATTTGGAGAAATTCCACCCAGGGTGAAAGTTATTCAAATAATTAATTATTTTTAATGGAGCCTAAGTTAAAACTTAGGGAATTAAAATAATTAAAGTCAATTAATTTAACATGTGGGTGAGAAGCTTCTAAGTGACGAGAATCAACTCTAATTTAATCTTAGCCGTTGATTAAGGATTAGATTATAGTCGTTGATTTCTCAACACGAAAAGTATAAAGGAAGGCTTGAGGGTCTGTTGGAGAACACACACAGTGGATGAATCTAAAATCGAATTCTTCTGATAGAGCAGTGCTCGAACGAAGATAAGATCTAAGTAATTCAGTTGCAGCGAGACGCAAAAGCAGTTATTGGTCAGAGGACCAAGAGTACATACCAGAGCAAGGGCAGCAAAGACAACAGTGGAAGCAGCGCAGTCACTAGGAAAGCTGACGCAGCCCCCAGAGAAGGTGACGCAAGCCCACGCAGGGGCAACGGAGAGCTTCCGAGAGACAGTCCGAGATTTAGCTGGACATCAGGGTTTCTGAGCCAGGAGGGTTGAAACTCGAGTTTCTGAGAGGCAGATCAACGCAGAGATAAGGTGACATAGACTTCAGCCATGCCCATGCAAGCCTACGCATCTACTATGCAAAGGCAGCACAGAGGGAGCTGGGGTTTCGCCAGTTTGATCTTGGATCAGCCAGGACTTGCAGTGTGAGGTAAAACTCACTCTTTTATCTGTCTGTCAAGGATTTTCTCTGTTGGGTGAGCCGGATTTTGGCACCCTAGTTGTACTCAGAATACTGCTGCTTAAAAAAACAAACCCTCAAATCTGTTGCACCGGTTTTCCCGCATTGGGTTTTTCTGGGGACAATTGTCAAAAAATAAGTGTCCTTTATGTGACTGCTTCATTTATTTTTAAGTTCTTGATTTGTATATTGGTGTAGGCTGCAATGTATTTGGATTAAAATTTACTGAATAATTCTGTAAATAACTTGTTAAATGAATAAAACAAGTAGGTAATACAAATCAGATAATTGCAGTAGGATTTTTGTATGTTCAGATTCAGAAATTTTCACATGGTATCAGAGGAATTGCAGATCAAGGAGGACTGAAGCCTTCAGCAAAAGGGCAGAAGAAAGTCTATAGCGGGAAAGCAGTTGTCCCGAGAGACAGCGCAGTCCTAGAGGAAGGGTGGCGCAGTCCTAGAGGAAGCGTGACGCAGTCACCTAGGAAGGCTCACGCAAAGCCTGCATTAGCCTACTAGGGTGACGACGTAGCTGCAGAAGGCAACGCAGTGCTTGCTGGGTCATCGTAGAGGCTGTTGAGTCTCAATTTTTCGGATTGTCGTGGCTGGAGGTGCAGTGCAATTTCCTTCTCGAATTGTTGGTGGGGCATTGATTTTGTTAGTGCAGAACAGTGTCTAGTGGGGCTAAAGCAAAGTAGAGGGAAGCAGTTCCTTAGAAGATTTCTTGCCAAGAAGTCTAGATCTAGTGTTGAGTAGTAGCAAAGCAAGATCAGAGAGGAGTATTTCGACATCTGTTGGAAGAAGGATTTTGGTGAAGGAAATCTAAATTCAGAGGGAGTTTGTTCCTTAGAGGATTTCTATTCCCAAAGAAATCCAGATTCGAGTTTTGTTGGGGCAGCGGTGAAAGAAGGAGAAAGGGACTTGTTCGACACTTAGTTGAAAGGACATTGGCATGAATGGACTTAGGGATCAAGACAGGTTGGATGGAGCATCCAACTTTTTCATTTGGAAGGCCAGGATCTTGGCAGTTTTGGATGAACATCGCATCAAGGATCATGCCTTGAACATTATTGTTTTTCCGGTTGATGTTGATCCTCTCAAGAAGTACGAGGAGACTCAAACAAAAGCAAAACGAATGATCATGGACGGAGTCAAGGATCATGTGATCCCACATATTGTTGAGAAGAACACAACAAGGGAAATGTGGGAGGCCTTGACCATTATGTACCAGGGAACTTTCGTCCAGTGGAAGATGTTGCTTGAGAACCAACTGAGATTGTTTCAGATGCAAAAGGGAGAAGAGATCGATCCCTTCTTCATCAAATTACAAGGGATCCGAGATCAGCTAGCTTCTGTAGGGGCTACCCCAGATGGTGGCCTTATGGTCAGGACTGCCCTGAATGTAGTCACTAAAGACTGGAATACTTTTGTCCAAGGTATTTTGGGCAGGGCTGCTCTTCCAAGCTGGGAAGAGATGCGGGCAGCTCTTCGACAAGAAGAGATCAAACAGTGGACCAAGGCGAGAAGCAGCAGAAAAGGGATCAAAGTCAAGAAGGAGGAAGAGGAAGATGCGGCTCTCGCATCTAAGGGACAGCAAGGGCAACAGAGAAGGAAGAAGAAGGACCTCCTGAAGGTCAGATGCTTCAGATGTGGGGCACTGGGACATTTCGCCACGCATTACCCTTTCAAAAAGAAGGGCAAGGAGGAATTTGACTCGAAGGCTACTCCAGCTCAGGCTGATGAGGATGATGATGATGGATGTACCATAAGTGCTCATGCACATCAGAAGTGGGGCGATATGGAGTTGTTGATCAGCTACAGTTTGAAAAAAAAGAAGGCAGGATCCTTGAGGTTCCCAAACTCTTGGATCACATAAGGGAGTTGTTAATGGCAGTAGCAGAATGACGGATGTCAGTTGGTACGAGGGATGATGGAGCGACATTGGCAGCGCTGGGGCGCAAAAGTCTAAAGCAACGCAGAGCAGAGGCAGCAGTAGCAGCGCAGTGCAGAACAATGCTTACGCAATGGAGAGCAGCAACAGCACAGTAGCATCAGAGGGTTAGAGCAGATTAGCAGTGTAGAAATTTCTGAATCTTAATTCTTATGCAGAAATTATTTCTGTTAATCCGGTTAAGCTTCTCCTACTTATACAAGTTATCAACTGGATAAATTCAAGTTAACATCAAAGCAAAACACATAACAGATCTCTACCAATTCAGATCTAGAATAAGCACATGCACACATTAACAAAGTGACATAGATATTTTTGGACAAACTGTCCCCGGAAAAACCCAATGTGGGAAAACTGGTCTCTAGCTGCTGGAGGGCTCTATTATTAAGAATATTTCTGAATACACAACTCTGGGTTCTAGATCTGGAAAACCCTACAGAGAAAACTCTAGATCTGTAGCACTTGGCTGATCTAAGACTAGAAATACTGACTAATCCACACCCTCAAACGGGATATACAAAACTCAACCAGATCTAGGCCTAGAAACCCCAGATCTTCCCCTGAAAGACATTGCGTCAGCCTCTAAAGGCCTCCAAATGCTCAACACTATCACTGGAAGGGACTGCGTTACCCCAGACTGGGTGACGCAGTCACTACACTACCCCTAAGGGTCTCTGTGTAACCCCTAAAGGGTTTCCTGAAAATCACGCTGTCCTTGTTGCTGTTGCTGTTGCTACTGCCGTCTGCTGCTGCTGCCTTCCTCTACACTGTCTTTCCTGATCTCTTCTCTGCTTCTTGTGTATTCTAGACCCCAGGATCAAATCATCCCTTTGGTCTAAATTCCCCTCTCTACAACTGAAACACTTGAGAATTCTTAGCAACTTCGCCCTAGAATCTCAGCTTACCTTCAGTGCTTTGCCTCTTTGTATGTTACAAATGACCCCAAGCCTTTCCTTTATACTTTTCTCGTTGACAAATCAACGGCCAAGATTAAATCTTTAATCAATGGCTAAGATAAAAAGAAAGCTTGATCCGTGTCACTTAAGACAATTTCATCACATGTTTAATTAAATTCACTTTAATTATTTTATTTTCCTAAGTTTTAACTTAGGAAATACATTAAAATAATTAATTAATTTAATATCTCCTAAACCAGATGAAATTTCCAAAATCCATTTCTGGGTCTTGTAGACCAAGTGAACTCAGGTCCTTCCTCAAAATTTGGGACCTAGAGCACAACTGATGCTACCCCAAATACACAAAATCTCAACACTCCCTCTTAGCATCAAAGTTGTGCTCTAGCAATACATCACACTTATGTATTACATGATTTTGGGCACTGGTTCTGTGTTGCTGAAGCTTGGCCTCCTGCCACTCAACTCTGCACTTCTGCAGCCCATGACTCTGCCACTGCCACTGCAACCACTGTACTGCAGCTCCCTCTCAATATGTTGCATCTGTGTTGCTCACAGCACTGCCACTGCTGATCTGTTGCACTGCAACTTCAGTTGTTGAGAGAAACAACTAACTCTCCTGCCCAATTTTTGATAGGCAAGTCAGATGCGCTGCATCCTCATCACTAAAGCTCCATAGGCTACAAATCTGTGCTGGCATCTAAAGAACGATGCACAGCGACAACTCTTCCTGCGTAATCAGACTCCCTCTGCACTACTGAAGTCACATCAGCTCCTTGTGCTGAAATCTATCACGCTGTTGCTGCACTGCGTTGTCCCTCTGAAGCTCTCTGCGTTGTTGCAGCTCTGCACTACGTAAGCAGTACTGCACTGCACTGCTGAAGTCACATCAGCTCTGAGCTGCTACTGCTTCTACGTTGCTACTACTACGCTCTACGCTGCTCCTCCCAGCCTCCGGATCTATCTCTGCCTCTGCCTCATCTGTGATGTATGCACCCACTGCTCCACTTGTCCCGCTAATGTCTTAAGGCTTCTGTAGCTCGCTTGTGATCCAAGAGATGAGCTGCTCAAGGATCCCGCCTTACTTCCATGTAGCTCCTCTACATGTCCATGTCACTCCACCTTCGTGGTTCATGAGCGCTCATGGCCACATCATCTCCGGACCCAGCATCTGCCACCGCTGCTTTGGAAGAAGATGCTTCCTTGTCCTTCTTCTTTTCTGGACAATGGCTGGAAAAATGTCTCATTTTGCCACACTGGAAGCACTTGATCTTTGAAAAGATCCTTCTTCTTCTTCGGCTGCAGTCCATGAGGAGCCATCTGCTCAGAATGCGTCGCAGCTCCTCTTCTCTATGCTAGAGATCTTGGATCTAGGGTCCTTTACAAACTGGGCACCCTCTGCTCCCTCTAACACTTGATTTCCCTCCTTGGAAATCTACCAAATCAACTATGATTCAGCTTCTTCTTTGATCCTCTGACCAAACTGCAAGTTTCCGTTGGCAAGAAACTCTCTAAGAAGTTGATCTCTTCCAAAATTTGTCACTTGTGCTAAGGTTAAAAGTTTGAAAACTTCAGAAGTTTAACCCCACCAGCTCTTCTGAATTTCTGCAACTTTTCTGCAGACTTTTTCTGGATCTGACAGATTCAGATCTAAATCACATTGGTTGGCTTCAGACCTAAGTAGCATTGTTCTTAAGCTGCCTCTGCGTATTAATTGCGTGGGCTTGCTAAGACACAGCGCTGGACAGCATCACCCTTTCCTCTGCATGAATTTCCTCCTAAAAACTGCGTTGTCCCTTCAAATTTGCTTTTCTGTTGCCTTTCCAACTGCTTTCTGCAGCTAGATCCTTCAGATGCTTCAGCTGGTGACCCTTCTAGATCTGCAATTGCTCTGATACCATGTAGAAATTTCTGAATCTTAATTCTTATGCAGAAATTATTTCTATTAATCCAGTTAAGCTTCTCCTACTTATACAAGTTATCAACTGAATAAATTCAAATTGACATCAAAGCAAAACACATAACAAATCTCTACTAATTCAGATCTAGAATAAGCACATGCACACATTAACAAAGTGACACAGATATTTTTGGACAAACTGTCCCCGGAAAAACCCAATGTGGGAAAACCGGTCTCTGGCTGCTAGAGGGCTCTATTATTAAGAATATTTCTGAATACACAACTCTGGGTTCTAGATCCGGAAAACCCTTGTAATATCCCCAAAGGGAGATAACCAGTAATAAACAGAAATATGCCAGACAGATATAGAAAACACAATGCTGAACCAGATCATGGAACCAATACACATAGAATGCCAGAAAACTGAGCCATTTTATTAATCTGAAAGTACATAGAGAGGAGTACACGAAAATCAGAATAAATGCACCTATCCTTGCCCTAGGCAAGTGGAGGCCCTCTCAGACAAATGATGGCTGCAACAAGGACAGCGTCCTAGCTGGTTGAAGACTGCTCTGAAGACTGAAGCTGGACTGCACTGGAACTATGAGCTGAAGACCAAAAGATAGCTGATATCAATACTCCAAACCCTCACCAATGAAAACGCTGTCTCTGCTAGTGACAGCGTTGGAACAGATGTGGTGCTGGTCACCAAAACCCTCTAGATGAAAAGCTCAGCTCCTCAAGGCCAAAAACGCTGTCAAGCCCTGCTCACATGACCCTGCTCATCAGATCAGCGTCCTCCCAGATGGATCAGCGTCCTATATGCTCAGATCTGCTGGATCTGAAGCCTACAATCCAGATCTGCGTCCTGTCCCTCCAGATCTGCGTCCTCCTATATCAGATCTACTGCTCTCTCCTCAGATCTATGCTAGATCTGACAATATCTCTTTAGATCTGTAATCTCCCAAGCTGGATCTAATGCTATCTCCCCAGATCTGCCACCTACAGAACCAGATCTGCAAATATCTGCTCAGATCTACAATCTCCAAGGCTGGATCTATCAATGTGCCTCCAGATCTGCGTCCTCCTCTTCCTGCTGGAACAGCGTCCTCACTTCCAGACTGATCTGCGTCCTTCCTCCTCCTGGTACAGCGTTTTCCCTGCTCAGATCTGGACTGCGTCCTCCCCGGAACAGCGTCCTCACTCTCCAAGGCTGATCAGCGTCCCCTTTCTCCTGGAACAGCGTCCTCTTCTTCTCAGATCTGCGCAGCCACAAGAGGCTTCTTCCTCTCCAATTCTCCTGCTAAAGATGCTACCAAGTCCCACTGAAACTGAAGGGTGTTACTCAGAAAATAACCTTACTAGGGCGGGCACTCGAAGTCCCCCGAAGCTAAGGGTGAAACCAGAAATAACCTTACCAGGGCAGGCACTCGAAGTCCCCAGAGGCTAAGGGTGAGATCTCCGACCGGAGACACTCGGTTGCACTAAACAGTGCTGCAGACCGACTAAACAACCGGCGTGCTGAAGCAGACAGAAGTCTAGCTCTCAATATCAATATAAAATCATGCATGCCCAAATGAGGTGAGAACCCCTCCTTTTATAATGCCAAACTCCCTCCAAAACTTAACTGCGTCCTTACTCCCCTTTGACCTGCGCAGTTAACCTTGGGTCAGCCTGATGCCTCCCCATCATACTCATGTGGACCCCCAAGGCCCCTTCTCTAAGTTATAACGTCAATCGACTAGGAAAAGAACACTTTATTTATAAAGTGAGGTGACTAAAGTGAGGTGACCCCTCTTATTTCTCACTTTATTTATTATTTCTAGCTAAAGAGGCAAAATAAAGCAAAAATGAAATATTCCAATTAGCAAAGCTAATTGGGAATATTACAACCCTACAGAGAAAACTCTAGATCTGCAGCACCTGGCTGATCTAAGACCAAAAATACTGACTGATCCACACTCTCAAACGGGATTTACAGAACTCAGCCAGATCTAGGCCTAGAAACCCCAAATCTGCCCCTGAAAGACACTGTGTCAGCCTCTGGAGGCCTCCAAATGCTCAGCGCTATCACTGGAAGGGACTGCATTACCCCAGACTGGGTGACGCAGTCACTACGCTGCCCCTAAGGGTCTCTGCGTAACCCCTGAAGGGTTTCCTGAAAATCACGCTGTCCTTGCTGCTGCTACTGCCTTCCTCCGCGCTGTCTTGTTAATCAAGATTGTCATTAATGTCAATATAGCATTATTGGGATGGCAAATATTCTTGTGATGTCATAACCTCATGTCTCCTTGCTCTTGATGAATAAGCCTATAACATGGATGATGTCCTTACCCTTGATGGATACTACACTATTGAAGGACTATACATGAATGACCACACTTGATGATGTCATACGTGATGGCACTTGATGAAGGTCTTGATGACATGGTTGGAGACTGCATAATGACATGGAGGATGATTTGATGACATGAACAATGTTTGGAGACATGACATAAAGGACTTGGAGATCACTTGATGTCATATGATGGCATATGATGACATTGCTGGAAGATTTCATTTAATGATATGCATGGTGGTTGGAAGACTACCTTGACGCTCTCTTGATAACAAATTAATAAATGCTGCACTATGGTTGATGACATATCACTGCACTATTACATGATGTCATGATGACATGGATAATTTACATGATGACACTAATAACCTCTTGCTGTCCTAATCATCAACACCTAATTTCCTCTTGCTGTCCTAATCATCTTCTACACTAAAAATTTCATAAGCAGTCACAAAGAAAAATACATTTGGACACCTTGGAGACATCCTTTCAAAATGAATCCTAAAAGAGGATTTTTTTCTCTTTCCAACGAGCCTTTACTTGCCCCAAAACTCCTAGCAGTTTGTGAGAAAATGATTTTTTAAGTTTTAAAATAATATTTTTTAAGGCTAGCCGACCTACACTCAGACATTCATGTCGGCCTCCCTCCAAGAGACGTGTCTCTTTATTAAAGGTCGAAATCCTATATAAATATGACGTCCTGCACCTCATTTCAGTCAAGGATTTCGGTGAAGATTTCAGAGTAGAGGTAAAAATGCAGCAAGGAGGCAGAGGAGGATGAAAATCACTGTTTGGGCAACTTTTTGTTAAGATATCCATTACAAAACAGCAAACAGCAACCTGCGGATAGATTGTCTGTGGAAGACCGAAGTGTGGTCAATACCTTACCTCGGACCTACTGTTTAAATCGAGGAGGAAAAAGGATAATTCTGTTTGGGCTGATTTTGAGTTATCAGTCAAGCCAAAAAAAAGAGGCTCGGACCTCAAGATCAGAATTCTATTATAGCTCGGTTGAAAAACTTTGTGGAGAGCTCAGGACAGTCAAATCTGGAGCTCAGACCAGTGATACATAGGAGGAACTGTCACCTACAAAAACTCGGATTTGTGTGGACAGTCATGCTTCAGATTTGAATTGTTGTGTCTCGGTTTTCTCCTTAAAAAGCACGGATTTGTGACAGGGAGTAAGCACAATTTTGAAGCTTGAAACAGTGTGAAGACCTCACCTCAGACGTCAGTTTTGGACCAGCAGTCTCGGTCCTGTAGCAGCTAGTGGAGAAATATCAATTTTAGTTAGCTTGGCTCATCATTAAAGGCTGTTAGAAGCCAGTTTTGGACCAACTTTAAAACAGCCCTGTAGCAGCATTTGAAGGTCTTTTTAAAACAGTCCTGAGATGCCCTTTTGTAGCACATTGAAGACCTTTTTGAAGGTGGATTTATAGCAGGTTTGAAGACTTAGTTTGGACAGTTATTTAAAGCATTCGAAGACCTACAGCAACTCCTTGGAACAACTATTGAAGGATCTTCAAACAAAACTTGAATTGACATTGAGAGCAGTATATTGGGCATACTTTGGAGCAGTCTTTAAGAAGACTCTTGGTGAATACACTTTAAGTGAATTTGAAAATGTCTTGGGGATCTTCTTGATTAGTATACCTTGGAAAGCCATCTTGAAAGATGTAGTGAAGTATTATCTTGTTGGGAAAGAATTGTTGAGATAATGCCTTCATTATTGTGCTTACTTAGTTTGGATTGGGTTGTTGAGGAAGTTGAGAGATTCTCTCAACTTCTCTCTCTAAGATTAGCATTAGTTCAACTATATATATTTGATGTATCTCTGATTATTGATATATAGAAGTTAATTATTTGTGTGTGAATCCTGTGCGTTTCTGCTCTCTTACAATTTCTAATATGGTATCAGAGCGACCTGGAGTGACTTCAGATCTGCATTGTTTGAGCAATGGCTTATTCTAGGTAACCGCAGTTTCTTCCCAAAAGAGAAATTGCAGCAGCCTCGCGTTCATATGATATCCATTGCAGCAGCCTCGCGTCATAGCTGAAGAGCGGCATTCAGAATAGCTGATATCCATTGCAGCAGCCTCACATCATGGCATGAAGAGCACCATCAAATCTCTGATATTTTCGAGCGGCATTAATGTATAAAATGCCCTGCGTTGTGATAGGACGGCGTCAGCCATTGTGATGACCCAATTTTAAGACCTTTCTTCCGATTCGCATTCAGAACATACGCTTAGCTGGAGTGGAATCAATCAATCGCTCGAGCAGGTGTTTGCCGATTTTTGCCAAATTGGTTTGCCTCAAATAAATTTACATTTTTATTCAGTTTAATTGCAACCTGTTTTAGATTTGCAGAGTTTGAAAATCAGTTTTTTTTCTTTTTAACATGGAGCAGCCTATTGTATTAGAAAAGTTTAATGGCTTTAATTTCTACACTTGGAAGGTAAAAGTTCAGTTGCAAATGATGAGTAGAAATTTATGGAATATTGTAGAGGGCTCAGAAATAGCACCTACAGATGCTCAACAGTTAATTACATGGGGAAAAAGAGAGGAAAGAGCCAAGTCTATCCTTGGACTATCACTTGCAGATTCCCAGCTACATCTTATTGACTTAAAGAAGTCTTCTGCAGCAATATGGGAAGAAATGAATAAGGTATTTGGGGCAAAAGCTGTTAATGCAAAATTTTTCTTAAAGTTACAATTGTTTAAACTCCAAATGGAGAGTGAGACATCATTGTCAACACACATAAATGAGTTAAGAGCTTTGATGAGACAGTTGTCGGAAATTATTTCTAAAGTAGATGATGATGATGCAAAGGCAATCTTATTAAATAGTTTGTCTTCAAAATATGATAATGTCATATTTACTCTAAGTCAAATGCCACATCAATCACTTGATGAAATGATAGCAGCTCTTATGGCAGAAGAAAAGAGGACAGGTGGCCCAGAGACTAGTTCACATAATGAACTTGCACTATATTCCAAAGGAAGGGTGAATAAAAGTAAGACTGAATGTTTCTATTGTCATAAATATGGACATACAGCATTCAATTGCAAAATTCGGGCTCGAGATCTTTTAAATGGACAATTGAAAAAATCAGCCTATGCAACATTTTTAGACGATTCACCCGATGCAATATTTGAAGATTCTTCAAGTGAGGATGAACCTCCTGATCCATCTCTTAAACTTTTCTAAAGCATGTTTTGTGATTTGCAAGTTTGTGGAATATAGTGTGGAGTTTAAGTCTTATATTTATTGCTATGAGAGTTGTGTAGGAGAGAACCAATTATTGAACAAATTAGCATTATTTAAATTAGTCGTTCTCTACGTTCTACAGGGACGAGAGAACAATTGGCTAATTTGATTGTGTGGGTTTGTTATATGCTGATATTATTGTGCTACGAGCCAAGAGCATCAGTTACGGGTTACAGGTATCAGTGTGAAGCAGGTCAAGCTGTTAGATTAGCTCTTGAACACATTCAGTATTCAGACCATTTGCCTAGCCACTGATGGATAGCCGAAAGCGAAATATCCGACAGATGGTGATTGGTCCATAGGATGGTTCATCACTTGTCAGCGCTTATCACGGAAGCCCCGACGAGCCGAGTTGTCAATACTGTTGATCTTGCAAAGTTCATTATTGCTGGTCAGAAACAAATGTATTTTAAATGGGTTGAATGGTAGCTCGAAAATGGTGGAGAAAAGAGTGTTTTCTATGAGATCTCAGAGTGGGTACAAATGTTAATGAAGACCAGGGCAGACAAATGTTTGTATTAAATTAGTGTGTTCTGCATTTCTGTAATGTAGGCATTAAGGGGGAGTGTTTGAGATAATGCCTTCATTATTGTGCTTACTTAGTTTGGATTGGGTTGTTGAGGAAGTTGAGAGATTCTCTCAACTTCTCTCTCTAAGATTAGCATTAGTTCAACTATATATATTTGATGTATCTCTGATTATTGATATATAGAAGTTAATTATTTGTGTGTGAATCCTGTGCGTTTCTGCTCTCTTACAATTTCTAATAGAAGACACCTTTTAGAAGTTGACTTGGAGACCATGATGCATTAATGTCATCATGAGGTGACCTTGGAGATTTTGTTTGGGTACGATGAAGAGCAATGGTAACACCTTCTAAGAAGAAAAGGTTGTCATTGATGATGTGACATGCAAACTAAGTGTGACAGGGCTCGTTGAAGAAGACTTTGGGAGCCGTGAAGAATAACCAAACATATTTTGACGAAGTGAAGGTGAGGGTTGGAGCCCAAGAAGTTGGAGCCTCATAGAGACAAGGTTGGTGCCTTGGAAGATACAGTTGGAGACCCTAGAGGATTGGAGTCCTCAAGAAACCAGGTCAGAGCCTGTACCAGGGATAGGGTTGGAGCCCTAGAGGTTGGTGCCTCAAATTGACAAGGTTAGAGCCTTGGAAAGACCAAGTCGGTGTTTGGCACAAATCAGGTTGGAGCCTGGGAGATTGGAGTCTTCCTCTAGGGTTGAAGCCCTATATCATTATTGTACTTTACTAATTGTAAAGAAGAAATTAATAAAAGCATCTATTCCATCATTGTTCGTTTTGTGTTCTAAATATAAGTGATCTAACTGGTAAAATTAAAAATTGAAAAGAAATACTGATTCACCCCCCTCTCAATATTTCCAACAATTGGTATCAAAGCCAGTACCTTCACTCAAAGCCTAACAGCTTGAAGGTTGATCATTACAACACAAATGGGAAAACCAAGGAAGAAAGTCTCCAATCCTCCTAAAGATGTGTCTTCCTCAACCATCGAAATTGAAGTCAATCAATTTGCGAAGGCTCCATTGTTCAATGGAAATTTTGTCATATGGGAGGCAAGAATGAGGAATTTCTTGAAGACTCAAGGAATTGAAGTTTGGATATCAGTGATTACTAATGACACGATGGATGAAGAATCCAAGGAGTACAAAATAAGAGCAATGAAGGCAATTTTGAATGGGTTACCAAATTCTGTGAAGGCCAATTTTGAAAGATGTTCGCCAGCAAAAGTCATATGGGACAAACTTCATGATCTTCACTCAAAAGGAGCATTGACAATGATCTCTAGTCAAGAAGATGATGAAAAACAAGAAAGAAGTCCAAAATCCATCAACACAGCTGGAGATAAGGGAGATGACAACAAGGCTAAAGAAGGCCTAGAAGATGAAGAGAACAAAGAAGACTTTGAAGAAGATCTCCTGAATAAACTTATGGCTTCCATGGAAGAAATTAACAATTTGAAAAAGGAAAATGAGGATCTTAAGAAGAAAGCGCAAGATGGTAACCAAGACAAGACAAGGAAGGAAGTTGACTTTGTCAAGCTTCAAGTACAAGAAAGGGATGAGGAGCTCGCCAAACTTAAGAAGGAATTTCATCAAAACAAAAGAAAGCATCATGAAGAAGTCATATCTATGACAAATCAATTGGATAAGGCAAAGAAAAGGGAAGAAGCTTTGTCAAGCCACCTTGAACAAAGACTTAAGAGCTTGAACAATCTTGAAGCAAAGATTGGTCAATACAAGGAAGAGGTCTCCTCTCTTAAATCTCAACTAGAAGAAGCAAGGGAACAAGCACAAGGAGCCGAGAAGGTGATGGAAGGACAACTTGATGAAAAAGAAAATGAGAGAAACACCATGATATGTCAACTAGAAGAAAAGGATGAAGAAATCTTCAAACTAAAATCAGACATCAATCTTCTCAAGGCCGAAACATGTGAAGCTACAAGAATAAAAGAAGAAATGGAGAGTAGTCTAGCAAAGAAGAATGAAGAAGTCTTCATAAAGAAGTCAAATATCATCTCCCTTAAAAACGAAGCAACAAGGATGATGGAAGAAATGAAGAAGCAACTAGTCATGAAAGATGAAGATTGTGAAAAATTGAAAGGAGAAATTCTCTCTTAAAAAGGAAGTTGACTTGCTAAATAAGAACTTGAAGAGTTCTCAAACCCTAGATGACATCCTAAGTCGTCAAAGATCCCCCCTTGATAAATAAGTCTTGGCTATGCAGGTGAACCCTCAAGCTGATAATGCTTCAAACAACAAGGATGTGAGGAAGCCAGGAAGAAATGATACTCCCAGTTCTAGCAAAGGCAAGAGTCAAGATGACATTAGAAGAAACCCTACTCCAAGGATATTTACAAATGATGCCAAGAATACAAAAGGAAATGAATATCATCAAATAATTCCAAGGCAAAAAAACTTCAGAAGTACTTCAAGGAACTCTTCATCTCTCAGGTACCAAATTATATTTTTTGGTTATTGCTATTCTTGTACAAAGTTTGGGCATATGGCAAAGGATTGTAGGGCATACCACAAGGGCAAATTTAATGGTCCACGTCAATCTCCTAGAAGCAGCTTTGCAAGAAGAAATCATGCATCCTCATTTATGAGAAGAATGGAATGCTTCAATTGCCATAAAATTGAGCATATGGCTCGTGAATATAACTTGATTTGGGTCCCTAAACAAGCTAAAACTATGACAACCAAGCTAGAGAAGAAAGTTGCGCAAGTATGGAGAAGGAAGCAAATTGCCTCCGAAAATCTTTTGAACACTCCAACAAACAACACATGTTGCTGACTTGATGAAGTCATCTTTGATATTCCAAGTGATTGATAATGAAACTCTGCCAAAATGAGACCATGCATACATTTAGGGGGAGTTTGTGATTCTTGAGCTTTTTTTGCAGAAGCTATCCATGAATGGGCCCTATGAAATCCTTGATGAGTCACACATGGACAATCATCCTTTGATAGATCATCTCTCGAGAGAAACTCCATTGAAGAAATGTAGCCACATCTATCATGGACCACATTGCCAGAAGGAAGAGCACCATGACGGGGGGAGTAACATACCTATGAAGAATTACTATTGTTGAAGAAAAAAAGGCAGCTTGACAGGGGGAGTACTTGAGCACCCCATTTGCCATTGATGTCAAAGGGGGAGAGAATATTGGAAAGGCAAGAATATTGCCATCAATAACAAAGGGGGAGATTGTTAATCAAGATTGTCATTGATGTCAATATAGCATTATTGGGATGGCAAATATTCTTGTGATGTCATAACCTCATGTATCCTTGCTCTTGATGAAGAAGCCTATAACCTGGATGATGTCCTTACCCTTGATGGATACTACACTATTGAAGGACTATACATGAATGACCACACTTGATGATGTCATACGTGATGGCACTTGATGAAGGTCTTGATGGCATGGTTGGAGACTGCATAATGACATGGAGGATGATTTGATGACATGAACAATGTTTGGAGACATGACATAAAGGACTTGGAGATCACTCGATGTCATATGATGGCATATAATGACATTGCTGGAAGATTTCATTTAATGATATGGATGGCGGTTGGAAGACTACCTTGACGCTCTCTTGATAACAAATTAATAAATGCTACACTATGGTTGATGACATATCACTGCACTATTACATGATGTCATGATAACATGGATAATTTACATGATGACACTAATAACCTCTTGCTGTCTAATCATCAACACCTAATTTCCTCTTGCTGTCCTAATCATCTTCTGCACTAAAGATTTCATAAGCAGTCACAAAGAAAAATACATTTGGACACCTTGGAGACATCCTTTCAAAATGAATCCTACACCATCTTAAAGAGGATTTTTTCCTCTTTCCAACGAGCCTTTACTTGCCCCAAAACTCCCAGCGGTTTGTGAGAAAATGAATTTTAAGTTTTAAAATAATATTTTTAAAGGCTAGCCGACCTACACTCAGACATTCATGTCGGCCTCCCTCCAAGAGACATGTCTCTTTATTAAATGTCGAAATCCTATATAAATATGACGTCCAGCACCTCATTTCAGTCAAGGATTTCGGTGAAGATTTCAGAGTAGAGGTAAAAACGCAGCAAGGAGGCAGAGGAGGACGAAAATCACTGTTTGGGCAACTTTTTGTTAAGATATCCATTACAAAACAGCAAACAACAACCTTCGGGTAGATTCTGTGGAAGACCGAAGTGTGGTCAATACCTTACCTCGTACCTACTGTTTCAATCGAGGAGGAAAAAGGATAATTCTGTTTGGGCTGATTTTTGAGTTATCAGTCAAGCCAAAAAAAAGAGGCTCGGACCTCAAGATCAGAATTCTATTATAGCTCGGTTGAAAAACTTTGTGGAGAGCTCAGGACAGTCAAATCTAGAGCTCGGACCAGTGATAAATAGGAGGAACTGTCACCTACAAAAACTCAGATTTGTGTGGACAGTCATGCTTCAGACCTGAATTGTTGTGTCTCGGTTTTCTCCTTAAAAAGCACGGATTTGTGACACGCAGTAAGCACAATTTTGAAGCTTGAAACAGTGTGAAGACCTCACCGGACCAGCAGTCTTGGTCCTGTAGCAGCTAGTGGAGAAATATCAATTTCGGTTAGCTTGGCTCATCATTTAAAGCTGTTAGAAGCCAGTTTTGGACCAGCTTTAAAACAGCCCTGTAGCAGCATTTGAAGGTCTTTTTAAAACAGTCCTAAGATACCCTTTTGTAGCACATTGAAGACCTTTTTGAAGGTGGATTTATAGCAGGTTTGAAGACTTATTTTGGACAGTTATTTAAAGCATTTGAAGACCTAGAGCAACTCCTTGGAACAACTATTGAAGGATCTTCAAACAAAACTTGAATTGACATTGAGAGCAGTATATTGGGCATACTTTGGAGCAGTCTTTAAGAAGACTCTTGGTGAATACATCTTAAAGTGAATTTGAAAATGTCTTGGGTATCTTCTTGATTAGTATACCTTGGAAAGCCATCTTGAAAGTTGTAGTGAAGTATCTTGAAGACATCTTGTTGGGAAAGAATTGTTGAAGACACCTTTTAGAAGTTGACTTGGAGACCATGATGCATTGATGTCATCATGAGGTGACCTTGGAGATTTTGTTTGGGTACGATGAAGAGCAGTGGTGACACCTTCTAAGAAGAAAAGGTTGTCATTGATGATGTAACATGCAGACTAAGTGTGACAGGGCTCGTTGAAGAAGACTTTGGGAGCCGTGAAGAATAACCAAACATATTTTGACGAAGTGAAGTTGAGGGTTGGAGCCCAAGAGGTTGGAGCCTCATAGAGACAAGGTCGGTGCCTTGGAAGATAGGGTTGGAGCCCTAAAAGATTGGAGTCCTCAAGAAACCAGGTCGGAGCCTGTACCAGAGATAGGGTTGGAGCCCTAGAGGTTGGTGCCTCAAATTGACAAGGTTGGAGCCTTGGAAAGACCAAGTTGGTGCTTGGCACAATACAGGTTGGAGCCTGGGAGATTGGAGTCTTCATCTAGGGTTGGAGCCCTATATCATTATTGTACTTTACTTATTGTAAAGAAGAAATTAATAAAAGTATCTATTCCATCATTGTTCATTTTGTGTTCTAAATATAAGTGATCTAACTGGTAAAATCAACAATTGAAAAGAAATATTAATTCACCCCCCTCTTAGTATTTCCAACATGTCTTTCTTGATCTCTTCTTTGCTTCTTGTGTATTCTAGACCCCGGGATCAGATCATCCCCTTGGTCTAAATTCCCCTCTCTGCAACTGAAACACTTGAGAATTCTTAGCAACCCCGCCCTAGAATCTCAGCTTACCTTCAGTGCTCTGCCTCTGTGTATCTTACAAATGACCCCTAGCCTTTCCTTTATACTTTTCTCGTTGACAAATCAACGGCCAAGATTAAATCTTTAATCAATGGCTAAGATTAAAAAAAAGCTTGATTTGTGTGACTTAAGACAATTTCATCAAATGTTTAATTAAATTCACTTTAATTATTTTATTTTCCTAAGTTTTAACTTAGGAAATACATTAAAATAATTAATTAATTTAATATCTCCTAAACCAGATGAAATTTCCCAAATCCATTTCTGGGTCTTGTAGATCAGGTGAACTCTAGTCCTTCCTCAAAATTTGGGACCTAGAGCACAACTGATGCTACTCCAAATACACAAAATCTCAACAAGCAGTGGAGGTAGTTCCAGCATCAAGGTGCATCTAGACTGACCAGTATGTCAGTTTTTAAAATGTCTTTCAATTGATTAACTCTCAGCAACTGAGTTGCAGTTCAGCGGTTAGCAGTAGCAGTGCTATGGGCAGCATGATGCAGCATATTGAGAGGGAGTTGCAGTTCAGATGCAACAGTGACAGTGGCAGAGTCATGGGCAGCAGTACAGATTGCAGCAGTGCAGTGGATGAAGGGCAATAGGCTGAGCATTAGCAGCGCAGAGGACCGATGTCATTGATTAGGGTGATGCTTCTGGTGAAGAAGTATTGCTAGAAAACAATCCTCGCTAAGAGGGAGTGTTGATTTTTGGGTAGCATCGGATGTGCTCTAGCTCCGAAATTTTGTGGAGGGGCTAGAACACAAGAGATCACCAAGACCCAAAAATCGTTTGGAGAAATTCCACTCGGAGTGAAAATTATTGAAATAATTAATTATTTTAATGGAGCCTAACTTAAAACATAGGGAATTAAAATAATTAAAGTGAATTAATTTAACATGTGGGTGAGAAGCTTCTAAGTGACGAGGATCAAGTCTAATTTAATCTTAGTCGTTGATTAAGGATTAGATCACGACCGTTGATTTCCCAATGGGAAAAGTATAAAGGAAAGCTTGAGGGTTTGTTGGAGAACACACACACAGGATGAATCTAGAGATCGAATTCTTCTGACGGAGCAGTACTCGAACGAAGATAAGATCTAAGTGATTCTGTTGCAGTGACGGGCAGAAGCAGTTATTGGTCGAAGGACCAAGAGTACATAGCAAAGCAAGTGCAGCAGAGACAGCAGAGGACGCAGTGTAGTCACCAGGAAAGATGACGCAGTCCCCAGAGAGGGTGACGCAGGCCCACGCAGGGGCAGCGCAGAGCTTCCGAGAGACAGTCTGATATTTAATTGGAGAGCGGGGTTTCTAAGCCGATAGGGCTGAAACTCGATTTTCTGAGTGGCAGATCAGCGCAGAGAGAAGGTGATGCAGACTTCAGCCATCCCCACACAGGCCTACGCATCTACTCCGCAAAGGGAGCACAGAGGGAGCTGGGGATTCGCCAGTTCGATCTTGGATCATCCAGGACTTGCAATGTGAGGTAAAACTCACTATTTTATCTGTCTGTTGAGGATTTTCTCTATTGGGTGAGCTGGATTTTGGCACCCTAGTTGTACTCAAAATATTATTGCTTAATAATACAAACCCTCATATCTGCTACACTGATTTTCCCGCATTAGGTTTTTTCAAGGACAATTGTCCAAAAATAAGTGTCCTTTGTGTTATTGCTTCATTTATTTTTCAGTTCTTGATTTGTATATTGGTGTAGGCTGCAATGTATTTGTATTAGAATGCACTGAATAATTCTGTAAATAACTTGTTAAATGAGGAAAACAAGTAGGTAATACAAATCAGATAATTGCAGCAGGATTTATTTATGTTTAGATTCAGAAATTTTCACACTGCTCACTGAGACAACTCTCACTTCCTCCGGATCACTTCCCTGAATAGGAAATCAAACTGTTGCCTCTAAAACACACTCTGGCTAACTGGCCTGCATAGATCTTCTTTTCAGTGCTTCTGATCTACCTTTGATCTGCACCAACTTTGCTTTAGAGTTGTTCCGATCTAACTTGGCTTTGATACCATGTGAAATTTCCACGAATCGTGGCAACTGGAAATTATTCTCCTAACTTATGTAGTTTATCTACCTTTTGTTAATTATTAACAGCAAATATTGAAAACTCACACTACAATTCTTCACAAATAAAAAATACACTTCGGAAAATAAAATATCAGAAATGAAAAAATAATGCATATACACACAATAATTTTGACACCATTATTTTTGGACAAATTGTCCTTCTAAGAACTCCGAAGGGAAAACCAGTGCAGCAGATGAGGGTTTTATTATTATCTACAGCATATCAGAGAATTATAATTGCTTGCCTTTTCGGTAATGTTATCTCACTAGAAAATAACTGGTGTTGTCGCCCAAATTGTACACCCAATGCGACAATGCTCAGGGCAGGGGTTGTCACTTTGACCCCTTCCCACTCTGTTTAGGCTATCTCCCAAGGCAGTAGTCCCTGAAGGCAAAAGGATGAGGAACTTGTTGAGGATCAAAGTTTAGGAGATACAGATGAATATCCTAGCAACTTTATTTAAATTATACGGCAAGTAAGAATGATGAGCACAAACAATTAGATTATAGATGTATCAATGATAGACCAGTGCCTTGAGATTAGAAAATACTTGCACAATAGAGATTAGTAATATCAAGTTACTGGATAGACAAATGATACAATATTCAAAATCTATCCTAGATGAAATGCAAGATCTAATCTAATGTGAGATGCAAGATCTTGGTTTATTTTAGTTAGATGCCTAATCTAGATGAGAGCCTTCACCTCAATTGTTTTGAAGCAAGTATCACAAAGCGTTGTAGAAAGAAGTCCATGGGAAGGAGGCTAAGGCCTCATTAACGATACCTACCCTGGTGTTCTAACAACCCAGATGTCTATGTTCCTACAAGGGATTGCCCAAAAGAGAACTGCAATGTCACCTATTTTAACCTCAGTGCAAGGGTCAAGTGTCGCAAATTGGGAGAGAAGGTGGCCCTAAATATCTATCAAGCAAGCTTATGCTTGGAGGATATGCACTTCTAATCTAGAATGAAGATGCAAATGAGCTTGGCTTGCTTCAATGAGATACAACTATGCTTCAATGCTTTAGGATGAACAATAAAACCACTTCCAACCAAGATATTCAAATATCACTTATCAACACAAGATCACAAGATATCAATGGCAATAAATGAAGCACTTAGAGATTAGCTCAATGAAACAATAGTCTTAGGATGGTCTTAATGTGCTTATTACAATTCCTCTTACTTATAATGTAAAAATTAGGAAAAAAAGAAAGCTCAATATTTTATGAGCATGATAAGATGATTATGACAATGATAACAATGACTCATTATCATTTATGTATGCTTATTAGAGGTTTTCTTTCACTTATTAGATTTGCAATTTTGAACCAAAGAAGATTACAAGAGAACAAGAGCACAATCATAAGCAACAAGATTGTTGAGATTTTGTGTAGTTGGTGTAGCATCCGGTGCGCTCTAGCCCTAAAATTTTGTGGAGTGGCTAAGACACACTTGAATTCCAAAACCCAGAAAGTGTTTTGTGAAATTTCAGTTGGTGTTCAAGTTATTCAAATAATTAATTATTTTAATGGATTTCCTCAGTCTAAACTTCGGAAAATTAAATAATTAAAGTGAATTAATTAACACGTGCTGAAATGTTCTAAAAGACACGAACCAAGCAGTCTTTTAATCTCAGTCATTGATGAGTGTTTTAATCTCGGTCGTTGATGAGATCATCGAAAAAGTATAAGAGAAAGGCTTGAGAGTCAGTTGGAGACACACACACAGAGGTAGAGCTGAAAGAACATATCTGAAATTTTAGGGCAAGGTTTTCTAGGAATTTCTAGCAGCGCTTTTCTGCAGCGAGGGGTATTATTCGCTGATGGGATGATCTGATCCCGGAGCCAAGAGTCAGTAAGAGGCAGAGGAGCAGCAAACAAGGACAGCACAGAGGAGCAGAGAGCAGCAGCAGTAGCTGCGCAGCCGCTACATAGGACAGTGCTGCAGCTCCAGAGGGTTTCAGAATTACAAAGAGGGTCTCCAGGGCCAACGTAAGGCCTGCATCACCCTCTCTGGGGTTACGTAGTCCCTCTCTGGGCAACGCAATGGCACTCAGAGCCTAGCAGGGTTGACGCTAGGCTTCAGGGGCAACGTTGAGGTTTCTAGGACCAGATCCGGGCTGAGTCTTCTAAATCCTGTTTGAGGGTGTAGATCAGTCAGTATTTGGTCCTGGAATATCAGGTTAGTTGCAGATTTCTTTTATTCTCAGTCGGGTTTTCCAGATCTAGAACCCAGATTTACTGTACTCAGAATCTACTTAATAAAATAAACCCTCATATCTGTTGCACTGGTTTTCCTGCTTTGGGTTTTTCCGATGACTTATGTCCACAAATCCATGTCTCACTTTGTATGAATGAGAGTAATATTCCGTAAATGATCTGCATGTGTAGACTATAGTTGTGTTTACTTCGGTATTTTCTGAATCTAATTTCTTAAGATAACTTGTATAATTTAAATCAAGTAGGAAAAGTAAACCATGATACTACAGTAGAATTTTCACATGGTATCAGAGCGATAGCAGATCAAGCTGAATCTCCAGCAATCAGCTAAAGAATATTTTTTTCGCAAGATAGCAACAGAAACAGCAGAGATCCAAAAGGGGCATCTTGACAACAGGAGGACGCAGATCCAAAAAGGGGCAGCGTTGCAGACTCAGAACGCCATCAGGGTTACGCAGAGCCTCCCCAGGCCAGCGTAAGGACTGCATCACCCAGTCTGGGGTTACACAGTCCACTTCTGAGCAGCGCTGAGGCTGCATTGGGCCAGTCAGTGAGACGCAGTCCAGTATTCTTTCTATTGCAGAAAGCCTTGCCAAGATCGGGAAGCAGTGCTTCAGATCTTCAGCAGTGCTGGTGTGGCAGAGATTCTGCCGGTGCAGAATTGTGCCTAGCTAAGTCATCAAAGGTAGGAGGAAGACAGTTACTCAACAGATCTGAGCCAAACAAATCTAAGATTCGATCAAAAGAGTGATCGAAGAGTTCTGTCCGATATTGTTTGGGTGGAAGATATCCAGGAGAGAAATCAGTTTTCAGAAGAAGGAGCTACTAGAGGGTTTCTAGTCACTAAGAAACCCAGATCCAGAGTTTCTGTAGCTACAGAAAGAAGGAAGAAGTATTGTTTCTTGTCAAAGCTAGATGGCTTCTCATGGGCTGAGAGACCAGGAAAGGTTGGACAGTGTGTCCAACTTTGTCATTTGGAGGGCAAGGATCCTATCAGTCCTAGATTAGTACGCCATCAAGGACCAAGGACCATGCAACGAGTGTTCTAGTTGTGCCTGCAGATCCTGATCCTCTAAAGAAATTCAAGGAGAATCAAGCTCGGACTAAGCGTTTGATCATGGACGGAGTAAAGGATCACGTTGTACAACATATTGCTGAAAAGAACACAACAAATGACATGTGGGTTGCTTTAGAAGCAATGTATCAAGGAAGCTCCATCCAACGGAAAATGCTCTTAGAGAATCAGATGAGGCTCTTCCAGATGCAGAAGGGTGAGGAACTGAATCCTTTCCTTTTCCGACTTCAGACCATCCGAGACCAACTAGTTGGCATGGGTGCAACTCCAGACGAAGGGCTCTTAGTGAGGACTGCCCTGAATGTAGTCTCCGAGGAATGGGAAACATTTGTCCAAAGTATACTCGGCAGAGCAACGTTACCTTCCTGGGCAGACATGTGGGCCATCCTCCGCCAAGAGGAGATCAAGAGGATCACCAAGAAGCAGAATATCAGTGGTGGGACAATCAGAGTAAAGAAAGAGGAGGAAGATGATGTAGCCCTTGCATCAAAGGAAAGAAAACAGCAAGGGAAGAAGAAGAGGGACCTTTCCAAGATCCGATGCTTTAACTATGTTGAACTTGATAACTTCGCCAGCACTTGTCCTAAGAAGAAGGACAAAGAATCTTCTGATTCCAAGGTTGCAGCGGCAAAGGATAATGGTTCTGATGATGATGTAGCCATGAGTGCTCATGTGCCTCAAGAGAAGAGGTTGGGTGACATGGATTTGTAGAGCATCTACAAACAGTGGCGGAATCCTTGAGTTAGCCCTACTCTTGGATCACATACGAGCTACGGGAACCTTAAGACGGTAGTAGGATGAGTCGGGAGATGGTTGCAGAGGGTCACATTGAAGCAAAGGGCAGTGCTGAAGAGCTGGAGAGAGAGCAGTGTAATGCAAAGGCAGCAATGCAGAGGGGCTAATGGGACTGTAGCAGCGCAGAGAGGTTGTGCTCACGCAGTGCAATGTTGCAACATAACAGTGGATTCAGGAGGACAGTGTAAATCAACAGCCAGGGAGCTTCAGTGATAGATATAGCTTGACTTATTTGTCAAACAGTTGGGCAGGAGTCCTTCAGCTGCTTACTTCTCGGCAATTGAGTTGCAGTGCAGCAGTTAGCAATCACAGTGCTATGGGTAGCATGATGCAACAATTTAAGAGGGAGCTGCAGTACAGATGTGGTAGTGTCAGTGGCAGTGACATGGGCAACAGTACAAAGAGCAGCAGGGTTGTGGATGGAGGGCAGCAGGACAAGCATTAGCAACACAGAAACCAACATCAAGATCTAGTAGTGCATGGTCTGGATGTATTCCTAGAGAACACTCCGTGCTAAGAGGGAGTGTTGAGATTTTGTGTAGTTGGTGTAGCATCAGGTGTGCTCTAGCTCTGAAATTTTGTGGAGGGGCTAAGACATACTTGAACTCCAAAACCCAGAAAGTGTTTTGTGAAATTTCAACTGGTGTTCAAGTTATTCAAATAATTAATTATTTTAATGGATTTCCTAAGTCTAAACTTAGGAAAATTAAATAATTAAAGTGAATTAATTAACACGTGCTGAAATGTTCCAAAAGACACGGATCAAGCAGTCTTTTAATCTCAGTTGTTGATGAGATCATCGAAAAAGTATAAGAGAAAGGCTTGAGGGTCAGTTGGAGACACACACACACAGGCAGAGATGAGAGAACAGATCTGGAATTCTAGGGCAGGGTTTGCTAAGAATTTCCAGAAGAGTTTCTGAAGCGAGGGTTAGTATTGGCTGAGGGGATGATTTGATCCCGGAGCCAAGAGTCAGTAAGAGGCAGAGGAGCAGAAAACAAGGACAGCGCAGAGGAGCAGAGAGCAGCAGCAGCTACGCGGCAGCTGCGCAGCCGCTACGCAAGTGCTACGCAGGACAGCGCTGCAGCTCCAGAGGGTTTTAGAATTATGCAGAGGGTCTCCAGGGTTAGCGTAAGGCCTGCGTCACCCTCTCTGGGGTTACGCAGTCCCTCTTTCGGCAGCGCAGTGGCAGTCAAAGCCTAGCAGGGCTAACGTTGGGGCTTTAGGGATAGCGCTGAGGTTTCTAGGACCAGATCTGCGCTGACTCTTGTAAATCCCGTTTGAGGGTATGGATCAGTCAGATATTTGGTCCTGGAACATCAGGTATGCTGCAAACTTCTTTTATTCTCTGTCGGGTTTTCCAGATCTGGAACCCAGATTTACTGTACTCAGAATCTACTTAATAAAATAAACCCTCATATCTGTTGCACTGGTTTTCTCGCTTTGGGTTCTTCTAGGGACTTATGTCCAAAAATCCATGTGTCACTTTGTATGAATGAGCGTAGTATTCAGTAAATGATCTGCATGTGTAGACTGTAGTTGTGTTTACTTCGGTATTTTCTGAATCTAATTTCTAAAGATAACTTGTATAATTTAAATCAAGTAGGAGAAGTAAACCATGATACTGTAGTAGAATTTTCAAATGGTATCAGAGCGATAGCAGATCAAGCTGAATCTCCAACAATCAGCTGAAGAATATTTTTTCTGCAGGATAGCAGCAGAAGCAACAGAGATCTGGAAGGGGCAGCTTGACAGCAGGAGGACACAGATCTAGGAAGAGACAGCGCTGCAGACTTAGAAGGCCATCAGGCTTAGCAGAGCCTCCCCAGGCCAGCGTAAGGACTGCGTCACCCAGTCTGGGGTTACGTAGCCCACTTTTGAGCAGCGCTAAGGCTGCACTGGGCCAGTCAGTGAGACGAAGTCCAGTATTATTTTTGTTGAAGAAAGCCTTGCCAAGATCGGGAAGCAGTGCTTCAGATCTTCAACAGTGCTGGTGTCGTGGAGATTCTGCCGGTGCAGAATTGTGCCTAGCTAAGTCATCAAAGGCGGGAGGAAGATAGTTACTCAGCAGATCTGAGCCAAACAGATCTGAGATTCGATCAGAAGAGTGATCGGAGAGTTCTGTCCGATATTGTTTGGGTGGAAGATTTCGAGGACGGAAATCAGTTTTCAAAAGAAGGAGCTACTAGAGGGTTTCTAGTCACTAAGAAACCCAGATCCAGAGTTTCTGTAGCTACAAAAAGAAGGAAGAAGTATTGTTTCTTGTCAAAGCTAGATGGCTTCTCATGGGTTGAGAGACCAGGACAAGTTGGACGGTGTGTCCAACTTTGTCATTTGGAGGGCAAGGATCCTATCAGTCTTAGATGAGTACGGCATCAAGGAACAAGGACCATGCAACGAGTGTTCTAGTTGTGCCTACAGATCATAATCCTCTGAAGAAATTCAAGGAGAATCAAGTGCGGACTAAGCGTTTGATCATGGACAGAGTAAAGGATCACGTTGTACCACATATTGCTGAAAAGAACACGGCAAATGACATGTGGGTTGCTTTAGAAGCGATGTATCAAGGAAGCTCCATCCAACGGAAAATGCTCTTAAGGAATCAGATGAGGCTCTTCCAGATGCAGAAGGGTGAGGAAATAGATCCTTTCCTTTTCCGACTTCAGACCATACGAGACCAACTGGTTGGCATGAGTGCAACTCCAAATGAAGGGCTCTTAGTGAGGACTACCCTAAATGCAGTCTCTGAGGAATGGGAAAATACTGGGCAGAGCAGTGTTACCTTCCTGGGCAGACATGTTGGCCATCCTCCGCCAAGAGGAGATCAGGAGGATCACCAAGAAGCAGAATATCAGTGGTAGGACAGTCAGAGTAAAGAAAGAGGAGGAAGATGATGCAGCCCTTGCATCAAAGGAAAGAAAACAGCGAGGGAAGAAGAAGAGGGACCTTTCCAAGGTCTAATGCTTTAACTGTGTTGAACTTGGACACTTCGCCAGCACTTGTCCTAAGAAGAAGGACAAAGGATCTTCTGATTCCAAGGCTGCAGCGACAGAGGATGATGGTTCTGATGATGATGCAGCCATGAGTGCTCATGTGCCTCGAGAGAAGAGGTTGGGTGACATGGATCTGTAGAGCATCTGCAGACACTGGCAGGATCCTTGAGTCAGCCCTACTCTTGGATCACATACGAGCTACAGGAGCCTTAAGTCGATAGCGGGATGAGTCGGGAGATGGTTGCAGAGGATCACATTGAAGAAAAGGGCAGTGTTGAAGAGTTGAAGAGGGAGCAGCGTAATGCAGAGGCAGCAGCAGCATGGAGGCAATAGCGCAGAGGTATTGATGGGACTTTAGCAGCGCAAAGAGGTTGTGCTCACGCAGTGCAGTGTTGCAACATAACAGTGGCTTCAGGATGACAGCGTAAATCAGCAGCTAGGGAACTTCACTGATAGACGCAGCTTGACTTATCTGTTAAACAGTTCGGTAGGAGTCCCTCAGTTGCTTACTTCTCGACAATTGAGTTGCAGTGCAGCAGTTAGCAGTGGCAGTGCTATGGGCAGCATGACGCAATAATTTGAGAGGGCGCTGCAGTACAGATGTGGTAGCGTCAGTGGCATTGACATGGGCAGCAGTACAGAGAGCAGCAGTGCAGTGGATGGAGGGCAGCAGGCCAAGCATCAGCAGCACAAAAACCAACATCAAGATCCTGCAGTGGATGGTGTGGATGTATTGCTAGAGCACACTCCATGCTAAGAGGGAGTGTTGAGATTTTGTGTAGTTGGTGTAGCATTGGGTGTGCTCTAGCCCTGAAATTTTGTGGAGGGGCTAAGACACACTTGAGCTCCAAAACCCAGAAAGTGTTTTGTGAAATTTCATTTGGTGTTCAATTTATTCAAATAATTAATTATTTTAATGGATTTCCTAAGTCTAAACTTAGGAAAATTAAATAATTAAAGTGAATTAATTAACACATGTGTTGAAATGTTCTAAAAGACACGGATCAAGCAATCTTTTAATCTCAGTCGTTGACGAGTGTTTTAATCTCGGCCGTTGATGAGATCATCTAAAAAGTATAAGAGAAAGGCTTGAGCGTCAGTTGGAGACACACGCAGAGGCAGAGCTGAGAGAACAGATATGGAAGTCTAGGGCAGGGTTTGCTAAGAATTTCCATAAGAGTTTTTCTGCAGCGAGGGGTAGTATTGGCTGAGGAGATGATCTGATCCCAGAGCCAAGATTCAGTAAGAGGCAGAGGAGCAGCAAACAAGGATTGCGCAGAGGAGCAGAGAGCAGTAGCAGCAGTTGCGCAGCCGCTACACAGGACAGCGCTGCAACTCCAGAGGGTTTCAGAATTACGCAGAGGGTCTCCGAGGCCAGCGTAAGGCCTTCGTCACCCTCTCTGTGGTTACGTAGTCCCTCTCTGGGTAGCGCAGTGGCACTCAGAGCCTAGTAGGGTTGACGTTGGGGCTTCAAGGGCAGCGCTGAGGTTTCTAGGACCAGATCCGCGCTGAGTCTTGTAAATCCCGTTTGAGGGTGTAGATCAGTCAGATATTTGGTCCTGGAACATCAGGTTAGCTGCAGATTTCTTTTATTCTTTGTTGGGTTTTCTAGATCTGGAACCCAGATTTACTGTACTCAAAATCAATTTAATAAAATAAACCCTCATATCTATTGCATTGATTTACCCGCTTTGGGTTTTTCTGGGGACTTATGTACAAAAATCCATGTGTCACTTTGTATGAATGAGTAGTATTCAGTAAATGATCTGCATGTGTAGATTGTAGTTGTGTTTACTTCGGTATTTTCTGAATCTAATTTCTGAAGATAACTTGTATAATATAAATCAAGTAGGAGAAGTAAACCATGATACTGCAGTAGAATTTTCACAAAGATGAGATTGCTAACAGTAATATGAGAAATGATATGCAATAAAAGACTTCAAATACGCAATGCAATATGCAAGACAAACACACCTATGAAAAATGATATTTAATCATGCAAAATGGGATGCAATGAGAGAGCGGGTTAATGATGAGACAAGTTATCCTCAAGCCAAGAGATCAACCAATTCAAGCACATTTCCTAGCATACAATGATCAACTTAGAAGCAAGAGATATCACTAAAACTTTGTATCAGACCTATAGAAATTTTTATCAGACCTCGGAAATGATGCAGCCATCCAATTGTCAACAAGAGATCAATCACCAATGAAAGAGCACAAGAGCTAAAACAATGATTAAGCCTTTGTTAGTTAATGTGTGACGTCTTTAAAGTGTTTTGGGCTTATTATTATTGGATTTTAGATTGATCATGTCATTGCAATATGTTACTTCAGATCTGAATGTGGTTATGACAGTCAATAAGGATGGATGATAGGATCCAACAAACCTACAAGGCCTTGAGGCCTTTCTTCAATGAATGACACACCAAGTGGAGAACCCAAGAGCAGTGTATAGGCTTTCAAAATGCAATGTAGCTTTGCCAAAGACCTGCAACCACAAGTGTTAGCTCAGAAATGACAAGATCAAACCCTCAAACCCTCACAGCTAGGGCTACAAGAGCCTCTTAGGGTTGCGGCCAAGCCAAGATGACAAGATCAAGCCCTCAAAATTTGTTTTGGACCCCAAACAGTGAGCAATCTCCTCCAAGCACATGCAAACACCAAATTGTTAGCCCTATACTATGTGTAGCAATGAAATAGGCTTCCAATTGCTAACGGCTAGGGTTTAGAGACCCTTTAGGGGCTGCGACTAGGGTTAAAATCCCATAAACCCCTACGGCATGAAAAAGGCCCTTAGGTTTTGTGGCTAGGCCTAAAGGGCTAGATTTGATGGATTAATGGAAGATCAGGCCCCAAATCTCTTCTTCAAGTGGATTCCAAGCCTGCAAAACAAATGATTAAAATGAGTGATACAAGGCCTCTATAGAACGGAAAATTTGCAATGACAATCTAGCAAAGAGAAACCCACTCAAAACCCTTGAAAAATTTATTTAAGACCTCCAACAAAGGTTAGATCCAAGAAGTGAACAATTGCAATGAAGCTACTGTTGAGAAATCTAGGGCATCAATGTTAAGTGATTTCTCCTCTATTAGTAACTACTTGTGGGCACTTTTTACTTCTTTAGATTAGGATCTTCTTTTACTTAGCGTGGTGCCCAAATTCGAAAATTTAACCAGACAAATTAACCAGAGAGTTTATTGCAATTTCATAACAGTGTAAAGGTCTAATTTTAACATTTAGTTTAGAGAATAACTGGAATTTCAAAGAAATTTCAGTAGAATACCTGGCAATCGTTTGTAGCAGTTCCTAATACTGCAGTTACTCAAGTCGACCTTAACTCCCAACCTATCTTGGGTCTACCTGTACAGTCCCCAGACCCAGCAATTGAACTTTTGGCCCTCCGTACCCAGAATTCCAAGAACAATCGAGACTCAGAATCAGTATCACTGTCAGAACTTCCTGTTGTTCCTTCAATCTCCCTTCTTGGCTCCTCAATTCAACCTTCAGTTCCCTAAAATATTTTTTTTTATGTCTTGTGTATAAGTATATATATAAGTCAAGTTGGGCAGTCATCGCCTTTTTTTATCGCCTTCCTCTGAATCTAATTACTTAGTCATCCTTTTTGTATGTGGAGCCTCAAAGTTAAATTGCTTACAACACAAGTTTTGATGATATAATATAGTTTATATTTAACTTTTCATTATATATTATTTAAACATAATTAAATACTTTATCTTTTATATATCTGTAATCAAGTGTGTTATATTAAATAAATTTTTAAACGTTATAACAATTAAGTTTTAAAATGAATATATATATATATATATATATATATATATATATATATATATATATATATTAACCGTAATAGAAGTGTTAATTTCATTTAATTTTATATAATTATGGAAATCTTTTAATATATAATCTAAGAGTGTAGAATTTTACTAAATGGGTCATTACATATTTCCTCCCTTCGGAAAACTTCGTCCCAGAATTAGGGTTTATATAGTAGAATGGTAATTACTTTAGGGTATAATTATGAAATAATTGTGTTTTGTGATCGAGTTTTCATTTATAATTGTAAGGTCATTTTAAAATTTGTATTTTGAATACTTAGTTATAATTTTATAGTCAAGCCTCGTTCCAGCTCAAGCTATTCTAGAATCATACTATCCTTCCTAATCTCTTCCGCTCCCATCCTATCCATCCTCTACTGAAATATGCCATGGTGTCAGTTATACTGACCTAACCATTCATAGACCCTTAGGATAACAGTGTCGACTACATCGACATGATTTCCTAGTAGGCATCCGGCAGTCATCATCACACGTCTACGGGAGCGTGACTAACATAGTCCTCCCATGACTCCAGGTTTTGGAGGATAAACAACGAGTATAATACATCCACCCCTCCTTCTGGGACCAAGGTCAACACCCTATTATAGAATCTCATTGAGTCTTAATTGTTCTTCAAATTTTGTCATCACGTGGTCTGTTTGGTAACAATGTTATCTGCAATGCAAACACTTGTCCATACGTTATAACATATGCATCTATATATTCAAAACAATTTGTATCCAGATAACAGTTCCTGTATAATTCATACATGTTACTATCTATGGTATAACATACTTGGCCACATCCAATCCATATATGAACAAGTTACTTTCATATCAAAATGTAGTTATGCTTTTATTTCTGTCTCATCAATCATGTTGATATATAGAAATGAAACAAATTATAAAAATATTCATTATAACCTAATGCATGATTTGTATTTCGTAGCAAGGTTATTCAAACACTAAACTTCATATTGGTATTCATATTCCAGCAATGTTAATTAAATAACATATTTCATATTGGTATCCATGTACCAACGGAGTTAACTAAATAACATATATCATGTATCAGTTGAGTTTAAGCAAACATCATATTCTTATGGGTATCCATGTACCGACAAAGTAAAATTTTTTGACATGTGATAATTCAAAATGGTAGTCTTAAGTATTAACTCAAAAATAAAGTAAATATATACAAGATAAGGTCTTGGATTCCTCAAAATTAGCACAAGTTCGGGTATTTTGACATATGGCTTTTGTATCTTCCCAAGTAATTGATCCAGGGCTATATTTGTCCCATTGGACCTTAACTTGGTCTACCAGTCGGTTTCTGTGCTGTTGAACCCTACGTAACAGTTCAACCGTAATGATTCCCCCATCTAATACCTGCAGTTCCTTCCATTGAAGGTTATGAGATTTGTCATCTAGTGTCGTAAGACAGATACATGAAATACATCATGAAATTTATGCAAGTGGGGTCGCAGTGCAAGACGATAGGCGACAGGTCCAACTTTTTCCAGAACTTTGAATAGCCCAATAAATCAGGGGGATAATTTTGTCCCTTTTCCAAACCATATGGTCCTTTTGTTTGGTCTAATGTGAATGAAAACCTTATCTCCTACTTCATAATTCCTATCTATCCTATGAGCATCAGCATAACATTTTTGTTTATCATGTGTCTCTTTCAATCATTGTCTATATATATATATATATATAAAGGCCAAGAGACATAGACATTGGGAATTATGCCGTAAAAATGGGTGGGGATTAAAGTGAGAGAATTTCGTTTGTGAAATTATTTTAGCATGTTTAGTTGTTGTAAATGAAAACTTTCATAATATAACCTCGTTCTTGAATCTACCACAATGACAATTTAATAATGTGTTATTTCAACAACCTTCAAAACGCTTATTTTCAGTGGTGAATCATAGGTTTTACGTACTAATTAAAATTGGTGGGCACAGATTCAATTTATCTGTGAGTGTATGCTCAATTGAGAGTGTATAGGAATCTAACAACGAACAACAACAACAAAAAAATCCAAAGTCGATGAGAAAACTATGGGCAATTTCCGTTGAACTGTTTCCGAGCGGATGTAGATAAGAATATATCTCAACATTTAGGAAATAGACTATCTTTCTTTATTACTATTATTTTAATTTGTTCAAAATTTAATTGTCATGTGATGTGATTCTTACGAGCAGGAACTTGCTAATTTTTTTTTTTTAAATACAAAATTTTATGAGAACAAATTTGAATTTTTGTCCCCTAGCTCCATGGATACCTATTAGAAAAGGACGGATACTATTCTAATAGTGAGTTTGCACACTTCTGTCAAACAACACAGAAGGGCTAGCGCCAACCAAAATAATTTCCAGTAGATAGAGGTGGTAGGCGTAACCCCACCTGCCCTCTCCACACTTACCCGATCGCAACAGACAACTTTGTGGACTCAACGCACTAGGGACGAGAGATACTCAAGAACATACAAAATGATTTAGCTTCTATCTGTGCAATAAATTACGTGCAAACAACCACTTGGAATCTCATTCCATTTAGATATCGCACACAAGTTTTCAGTGAGATTATACAGAATTATCGTTTTCGATAATCCTGATGTGGCCAGAGTGGGATGTAGGAACTCTCGGGTCTTCCATAGGTGCAATTAATACTCAGAGAATTATGTGTGTGAAAATATCTACAGAGGCTGCAATAGGTGTCAAATCCGAGGCCCTTTTCAAATTTCCAATGCTCACGAGACGAATAAGTATTTAGCACCTTATTCAACTGAACCCGCAATGTTTAAGACTTGTAGCCACAGAATCAGAATGAGAAGCATGAAAACGAATTGGGATTGGAACAGATTGTAACAATAAACAGTTATTGGAATGAAGCAGTAACACAGAGGATATAAATTGATGCAGGAGCATTTGTAACAATTTCAATGACCGAAAGGAATTTGTTAGGATAGTATTTAATTGTAGTTGTCATGTAATCAGTAAATTTAGCATGCTGTTGTGTTTGCATAAATAGAATGAAAAGGAATGCACCTGTGCAGGAGAGAGCAGGGGTTATGGTGTGTGCAATCTTGTGGAAATTGTGTGCCAGTGCTATTTGCAATCACCTGTTGTGCTGTAATTTCATCTACAGTAGTGTCGCAGGAAACGTTTGCAGGGCACTGTATTAAAAGATCAAGATACAAAGCTCAGTCTGTTAATGGGTCAATCCACAGAAAAGTTAATGGATTGCTGCGTTAAGAAAGGAGTTTAGTCAAAACAAAGTTAAAGGGTGTCTCTGTGACACTAGAACCATAAGCCAAAGAGCATTTGGGATATCTAAAGAAGGGAGATCGAAAAGGCAACAGTAATCCCTGTTGGTTTGAACAAAGAGAAAAGAACAGAGCTCTGTATCAGATAACAGAAGAAAGAACCGAACTCTGCATCATAAAACAAATTACCTATCTCGTGTAAGGCCTAAGGTACGAAAGAGTTTGAAACTTGGCTCTGATACCATAATGTGAAGCCCAGATTTGGGAAAGTTAACTAAGCTTAACAAATTCGATGCTCAGAATCCAGACAATGATATTTAAAGCATAATTTACCGATTTAAAGCATAATTTACTAGTTTAATACACATATACTTACCTGACTTCCACGTTTGAAGTCGATCTCGAGCTGTCGTAGCTCCAATTTTGCCACGTTACAAAAATGACCAAATCCTCCCTGCCAAACTGGGCACAACCTCGTTACCCAGTTCCAGAATACTTCACAATTGAAGCACTCTGGCCCCTTGCCCAAAACCCCGAGAACAATCAAGACTCAATATTTACTCTCTATTTGTGACCCTCTCCACCATTCCACCTGTATCACCATTCCTCCTGCATTAGTGAAATTAGAAATTATGTATGCCCCTCATGTCCCCGCCCTCAATCTCTTTTTATATTCCTTCTATGTCCATTGCCTCCAAATTAATCATCGCCTTCCATCCTCCGATGTCGGTCTCTTCTTTTGTTTTGAGACGGTGGAATTTTATTAAATGGAATGTTGGGTATAGTCTTCTAATTATCCCTATATAATTTATCACTATTTTGTTTTTATTTAAATTACTTTACTTATGTGTTAATTAAATCACTTTAATTAAAAGTTAACAAATTACTTTATTTACTTTAGTTAGGTTAACTTATAAACTCATTACATTTAATTTATAATCCATTGCATTAATTATAAATATATATTTCTATAATTGGGGCATACCTATCAAATACCCTACTTGATATATTCATTATATTATGGTGAGTTAGGAATTTACTTCGATAATCATTTTATTACCTTAAACTTAAGACATTTTCCAATGTTAGCCAATATGTGTACTAATGCAGTACATGTGATACAAGCATATGTAGTTATCATATGCATGTCTTGTAGGCATGCTAATATTTCTATGTTCCCTATAACTCGAGGTGGGTCATTACATTATGCGCTTCAGCTAAGGGTCATGATCATTGCCATTGGATTTTAAATTTTATTGAAATCGCTTATTTTTATAAAGGAGGTTAGCTTGAAATTTCCATCTATTTACTTGAATTGTTGGATATTGATCGAATGTTTTAAGTTTGGAAACTTTTCTAGTAATTTTTTTATCAGTATTTTATTAAATACTCTGTTGTGGAACTGTGATAACTGTATATCTTTTGATAGAGTATTTTTTGAGCATCTACATAATTGGCAAAGTGCTTAGTGTTTAAATCATAATAACTTGTAATCTAACTGCTTCGGGTCTTCATCATCGCGTTTCACTAAAGCATGTCATAACTCTCCTTGCATTCCGCATTTTAAGTTAGTCTTGCATAATTAAAATTTACTTTCAAGCATAAGTTTGGTCGATATAAAGATAGGTACCCATCCATCTTTGCTTGAGAAGCCTGGTTTTAATAGTACTTAAAACAGTGACCTTGCAGTCATCAGAGCCACAACTCTCTGCAACGCCGGAGGCACCGGGTACGTTAGATTTTCAGGAGAGGTATCAATGGTTTTCAAGCTTTTGTGCTTCACCTTAGTGTGCTTCACCTTAACTTCTCTCTGCCACTTACTATGAAATCAGGCTCAATATAGAAAGGATCGAAGGGTTTAAACTTAGAATAGGCATTTAACTAAAAATAACCAAAACTCTTGCATTTCACATTAGTCTTAGGATCTGCATTACATATAGGATAGTCATTCATCCAAGCAGCAGCTGCTCATCAATTTCTTGGTCCTAAACTTCTTAGCAAGATAGTTGATTCCATAAGGCACTGGTATCAATCGTCTAAATCTAATCAAGTCCTTTAAAATCTTGCTAGATCTAATACAAGTATTTGGTCGCTTAACTATGTCTCCCGAACTGGTTGGTTCCCAACTAGTTCTTCTTCATTCCATTTCCATAGAGTTTACCCCCCTTAGTCTATTGTAGGGAGACAGCTTAAACGGAGAGATTGGGGATCAGGGTGACAACCCCTGATCTAAGTTGTTGTCACAGTAACCAGACTTTTTTTGCGACAACAGGGACTAAGCTACAAACTTTAAAGTAATTGAAATGTAGACAATACAAGGTTACCTCCAATATTGTTCAAGCAAACCACACCATCAATAGACCTCCAAGGTCTTTGTTTATTGAAAAAAATGAAAGATTACAAAATGATATAAGCACCAATTCCCCAAGCTCAAGCTTCCAACACTCACTTGCTATGAGAGAAGGGGCTACAATTTATAGAAAAATAGGAGTGAATCCCAATGAAAAGAGAGTTGACGAGTGTGAGAGATGATGGCAATCCCAAGGTTAGTTGAAATTTCCAAGTTGTCGAGTGATAATCCCAAGAGAAACTCAAGGTGCACAAGTGTCCTGTGTACTGGCTGTGCATTGGCAGTGTGTTTTGTGTAGTGGATTGATGATGCAGGGGCATTAGACACTAGCCAGCAATGTAGGAGGTTTGTCCACATGTTGTGGCTAGGAGGGTTCGAAATCCTTGAATTGGAACAGCTAGGTGTCAATACCTCAGCTGACTGTTTTTATTTAGATTAGTTAGGATTGGTAGAAGTCGAATAGTTGGATTCGATCCATCTGTCAGTTCAGTTATTTGAATAAGTTGTAATTAGACCTTTGATTTCTAGAACGGTCCTCTCAGAGGAACCGAAGAGTCACATATTGATGTATATAAGTTGTATTCCTCGGATGCATTGAAAAAAAAAAAGAGGAAGGAGAAGAGAGATTTCTGCAATAAAATCTATGTGTTCACAATTGCTTCCAGTTGAATAATTTCTGTACGCATTGGCCATAGAGTTGTTTCGAATCCCTGATTGTGAAGAGATTGTTTAATTGTGAGGTGATTGAACTCTGTGCACATATAATTACTGGGTTGAACTGTTGTATAGATTCTGCATATCTTTGTCTACTGTTTCCCTCGAAACTGTTCGAACAGGCTCTGTTGAATAAATCTCCACTCCTAGAAGAAGTCTGCATATTATTGTGGTCATTGAATTCTGCTTAAATGATAGAAGAATTCCCGCTTCATAATGAGACAAATTCGTTCTACTATCAGAACCCTGACCTGAGTTAAGGAACCAAAAGGATCGCGCAACCCCGGATGAACCTTGGTTAGTCGCTGTTCAAAAACTACGAGTGGGTTTACAAAGGCGGATTGCCCATATCGCACCGCTTTTGGTGATTAAGCGGTATTTTTCGATTGGGGAGCAATTCCATAGGTCTGTCGACATGTGGTGAGGGAGACCAAAGGAAAATCACCGTTTCCACACGCCATCGCGCGTTAAATTTCGTATTCGGACGTCGAGCGATATGCGTATATACCATCGATTTGGAGAAGTGCTATCTAATGGTGATCACACGCTGGACTTGCCTGTTTGCCAGAGGTACAACGATGTATTTCATTGAACCTGGCGATATATATATATATATAAATAATTATTACATTATTATCGTTATTTATTAATATGTCTGGAGTAAATATCCATTTGTTATAAGGTTCGGAGATAAATATATAAGCCAGGAGATATAATTTGACATTCAAAAGTTGTGGTTATATTTATTTGTCAATTTCTTTGAAATTGATAAATAAATTAAAAAGAAAATAAAGAACCACGTGGGGGTAAATCAAGGGAAATGCTGACATAGCGATTGTAGCAAACCAGCCCTCCTTAGGGGGCCAACCTTCAGTTTTGTTGCCGTCATTTGTGGTATCAGCGCTGTTGTTTTCGAGTTGTTTTTGCAGAGAGCTGACATGGCAATCCGAATTGGTAGAGGTGCTGGCAGAAGGAGACCTGTTGCCAACGCAGAGGTGCTGGAGATTTTGCAGAGGTTTGAAGCCAGAGTGGATGCCGTGGAGCGAAGACAGACCAGAGATCCTGAAGACATCAGCGAACCTGAACCAGAGGAAGCGGAAGAAAATGTTGAGATTCCTCATGACATGAGGCTCCTTAGAACTGTTCTGGGGTCTGCAGTTAAGCCCAGAATTGAAGTGTCGAGTTATGCAGGGGGACTGAATCCAGAGGAACTGGTGGACTGGATAAATGAAATGAACAAATGCTTCGATTATGAAGAAATAAGTGAAGATAAAAAGGTCAAGTTTGCGGTGACAAAGCTGAAAGGACATGCTGCACTTTGGTGGGACGGAGTGCAGGCAGAAAGGAGAAGAGTTGGCAAGCAACCTATCAAGAGCTGGACCAGAATGATGGCTAAGTTAAAAGGTAAATTCTTGCCTAGTGATTATCAGCTGACATTGTATAAGCAAATGCAGAACCTAAGACAGAGGTTGCTGACAGTAAAAGAATACACAGAAGAATTCTACAGAGTAAGCATAAGGGCTGGGCAATTCCAAGACACACCAGAGAAGACTGCCAAATATGTGAATGGTCTCAAGTTGGAGATCCAAGATGAGATTGGTCTTCTGTCTCCTAAGACAGTGGAAGAGGCCTACCAAATGGCCTTGAAAGTAGAGGAGAAACTCCTGAGGAAACAATCTGCCAAGAAGAGAGGTACTTTCCGTGGAAAGGGAAGTCAGGGTGGTAGAGGAAAGCCTACTACACCCAGGGATGGAGCTAACAGTAGCTCACCTCATAATGCATCTACAGAGGAGGATGCAAGGGGCAGAAGGGGTCCTTACAGAGGAAAAGGAAGAGGAGGCAGAGACAGAGGCAGAGGTAGAGAGTTGAGGTGTTATAGATGTCTGCAAGTGGGACATAAGCACTATGAGTGTCCAGAGAATGTGGGTGTTGGTCCAAGAAATGTTGTTGTTTCCCAGGCTAGAGAAGAGGCAGAAATTGAAGAAGAAATTCTTCCAGAGAGGGGAGAGTCCTTGGTGGTTAGTAAGGTCCTGTTAAAGCAAGCTAAAGAGGTCACTGAGCCTGCACAAAGGAAGATTTTGTTTAGGAGCATATGCAAAGTCCAAGGGAAATGCTGCCAGCTAGTCATTGATAGTGGCAGCACAGACAATCTGGTTTCCACTAAGGTAATAGAAAAGTTGAAGTTGAAGACAAGGGGGCATCCAACTCCCTACAGGGTGTCCTAGTTGCATAAAGGGCACCAACTGGTTGTAAAGGAATAGTGTGAGATAGAGCTGCAAATGGGCAAATACAAAGATAAGGTCCTGTTTGATGTAATGCCCATGGATGTGTGTCATATACTGCTGGGTAGACCTTGGCAGTTTGACAGAGCAGCAGTGCATGATGGCAAGAAGAACACTTACAAGTTCTTCAAGGATGGGGTACATCATACATTGATACCCATGGAAGAAGGAAAGCCATCCAGCAGAGTGATTGATCCAAAGACCTTGTTGCTGAGCGGGAAGGCATATTTGCAGCAGATAGAAGAAGAAGAGGTAAGTTTTGCTTTATTTTGCAAACCTAAAGTAGTTCTTACTTCTACAAAGATTTCTGATTTGCCAGTAGAAATCCAAGAGATGTTAGATGATTATTGTGACATTATTGTGGATGATTTACCTGATGAGCTGCCACCTGTGAGAAAGATCAGCCATCAGATAGATTTTATCCCTGGTTCAAATCTGCCAAATAAGGTAGCCTACATAATGACTCCCAAGGAAAATGAGGAAATCAGGAGACAAGTACAGGAGTTGGTGGACAAGGGGTTGATCAGAGAAAGTTTGAGTCCATGTGCAGTACCAGCAGTATTGAGCCCAAAGAAAGATGGAGGCTGGAGGATGTGTACTGATTCCAGAGCAATTAATAAGATCACAATCAGGTACAGATTCCCTTTGCCCAGAGTTGAGGATTTGATGGACTGTTTGAGTGGTGCTAAATATTTCTCAAAGATAGATTTAAAGAGTGGATACCATCATATTAGAATAAGAGAGGGTGATGAGTGGAAAACTACCTTTAAAACAAATGAAGGACTGTATGAATGGATGGTAATGCCTTTTGGGTTGTCAAATGCACCTAGCACTTTTATGAGACTTATGAATGAAGTATTGAAAGAATTCATTGGTAAATTTGTGATAGTATATTTGGATGATATATTAGTTTTCAGCAGAACTAAAGAAGAACATTTAAGGCACCTTAATCATGTCTTGAAGAAGCTGCACCAAGAGAAACTGTTGATAAATTTGAAGAAATGCTCATTCATGAAGGAAGAGTTGGTGTATTTGGGTTTTGTTGTCTCTGCAGAAGGATTGAAGATGGACCCAGAAAAGGTTAAGGCAATTGTGGAGTGGCCTTCACCCAGGAATGTTTTTGAGGTAAGAAGTTTCCAAGGACTTGCCAGTTTTTACAGAAAGTTTATAAGAAACTTCAGTAAGATTAATGCACCCATAATTGAGACAATAAAGAAGAGCAAACAGCCATTTAAGTGGACTGCTGAAGCAGAGAGAAACTTTAAAGTTTTGAAGCAAAAGATAACGGAGAAGCCTGTTTTGATTCTACCTGATTTTACTAAACCATTTCAAGTAAAATGTGATCCCAGTGGAGAGGCCATTGGAGCTGTGTTGAGTCAGGATGATAGGCCTGTGGCATATTTCAGTGAAAAGCTGAATGACACCAGGAGAAAGTATTCCTCTTATGAGAAGGAGTTCTATGCAATTGTTCAGGCATTGAAAAAGTGGAGACATTATTTGATGTCCAGGGAATTTGTATTATATTCTGACAATCATGCTTTACAGTATATTGTACAGCAGCCCAAGTTGAAACATAAGCATGCTAAATGGGTTGAGTATCTCCAAGGCTTTAATTTTGTTTTGAAACATATAAGTGGCCAAGCCAATAAAGTAGCTGATGCTTTGAGTAGGAGGCACATGTTTGTTCAAGAAACAAATTTTGAAGTTGTAGGATTTGATTTTCTCAAAGAATTGTATAAAACAGATCCAGATTTTAAAGAAGCATTTGAGGCATGTAGTAACCTTGTTTTAACAGATAGAAGCCAGTGGCTGGATTATTTCTTGCAGGAGGACTTGTTATTCAGAAGAAGCCAACTGTGTGTACCAAGATGTTCCATGAGAGAAAATTTGATCAAAGAAAAGCATAGTGGTGGACTTGCTGGACACTTTGGTACTGATAAGACTTATGAGCAGCTGAGTCACTTCTATTACTGGCCCAAGATGAGAGCAGAAGTGGACAAGTTTGTGAAGAATTGCAAAATCTGTCAGTATGCTAAAGGAAGGAGCCAAAATGCAGGATTGTACACTCCCTTGCCTATTCCAGACAGGCCTTGGGACATGGTGAGTATGGATTTTGTTCTAGGATTGCCCAAGACTCAGAGAGGGAATGATGCAGTCTTTGTTGTGGTGGGCAGATTCTCCAAAATGACACATTTTATTCCATGTTATAAAACTAGTGATGCCACCCATGTTGCTAACTTGTTTTTCAAAGAAGTTGTTAGATTGCATGGGTTACCCAGGAGCATTGTTTCAGACAGAGACACCAGATTTGTGGGACACTTTTGGAGGACACTGTGGAAGAAACTTGGCACCAAAATAAGTTTCAGCTCAGCTTATCATCCCCAGACTGATGGACAGACTGAGGTAGTGAATAGAAGTCTGGGAAATTTATTGAGAAGTCTTGCAGGAGAGCATCCCAAGCAGTGGGATCATATTTTGCCCCAGGCAGAATATGCATATAATGACTCACCAAACAGGAGCACAGGGCAGAGTCCATTCCATATTGTTTATGGAATGCACCCCAGAGGAATATCAGAGTTAAGAAATCTGGGAAAGGCAGAACTGAGGAGTGCAGATGGGGAGGAATTTGCTTCAGAAATCCAGGCCATACATGAACAAGTGAAACAGCAGCTACAAGGCAGCAGCATCAGATACAAAAGCAGAGCAGACTTGAGCAGAAAAGAAGTTCATTTTGAAGTAGGAGATTTGGTTTTGGCACACTTGAGAAAGGAGAGATTCCCAAGGAAGCAGTATAACAAACTGAAGTTCAAAAAGATTGGGCCATGCAAGATACTTAGAAAGTTTTCTGCAAATGCTTATGAGATTGAATTACCTCCTGATGTTGGAATATCTCCCATTTTTAATGTTGCAGATTTGTACAAGTATGAAGATGATGGTGAAGAAGAAAGATCAGCAGACAAGGAACAGATTGAGTGGAAGGAGCGGCTACCTCCAACACAACCATTGCAACCAGAGAAAATATTGGACCAAAGAGTGTTCAAAAGGACCAGAGGACAAGAGTACTTTCAGTACTTAATCAAATGGAAGGACAAGCCAGAGGAAGATGCCACTTGGATGACTGAAGGAATGTTGCAGAAGATAGGCAGATCAGTGGAAGAGCTCATGGACAGGAGCCCATGAAGAAGATTGCCCTCGGGAGTCTGATGCAGGGGCATTAGACACTAGCCAACAATGTAGGAGGTTTGTCCACATGTTGTGGCTAGGAGGGTTCGAAATCCTTGAATTGTAACAGCTAGGTGTCAATACCTCAGCTGACTGTTTTTAATTAGGTTAGTTAGGATTGGTAGAAGTCGAATAGTTGGATTCGATCCATCTGTCAGTTCAGTTATTTGAATAAGTTGTAATTAGACCTTTGATTTCTAGAACGATCCTCTCAGAGGAACCGAAGAGTCATACATTGATGTATATAAGTTGTATTCCTCAGATGCATTGAAAAAAAAAAAAAGAGGAAGGAGAAGAGAGATTTCTGCAATAAAATCTATGTGTTCACAATTGCTTCCAGTTGAATAATTTCTGTATGCATTGGCCATAGAGTTGTTTCGAATCCCTAATTGTGAAGAGATTGTTTAATTGTGAGGTGATTGAACTCTGTGCACATATAATTACTGGGTTGAACTGTTGTATAGATTCTGCATATCTCTGTCTACTGTTTCCCTCGAAATTGTTCGAACAGGCTCTGTTGAATAAATCTCCACTCCTAGAAGAAGTCTACGTATTATTGTGGTCATTGAATTCTGCTTAAATGATAGAAGAATTCCCGCTTCATAACGAGACAAATTCATTCTACTATCGAAACCCTGACCTGAGTTAAGGAACCAAAAGGATCGCGCAACCCCGGATGAACCTTGGTTAGTCGTTGTTCAAAAACCACGAGTGGGTTTACAAAGGCGGATTGCCCATATCGCACCGCTTTTGGTGAGTAAGCGGTATTTTCCGGTTGGGGAGCGATTCCATAGGTATGTTGACACGTGGCGAGGTAGACCCACGGAAAACCACCGTTGCTGCGCGCCATCGCGCGTTAAAGTTCATATCCGGAGGCCGAGCGATATGCGTATATGTCGTCGATCTAGAGACTTGCTATCAAACGGTGATTGCACGCTGGACTTGCCCAAAGTTTAGTAAGAGGTACAACGTATGTATTTCATTGAACTCCGCGATATATATATATATATATATGGGCCCAGAATATATTAAGGTCGTTTATTTAAAGAGCGTCGGATATTAATACAAAGTTCTGAAGGGTTAACCATTTGTTATAAGGTTCGGAGATAAATATATAAGCCGGGAGATATAATTTGACATTCGAAAGTTGTGGTAATATTTATTTGTCAATTTCTTTGAAATTGATAAATAAATTAAAAAGAAAATAAAGAACCACGTGGGGGTAAATCAAGGGAAATGCTGACAGAGCGATTGTAGCAAACCAGCTCTCCTTAGGGGGCCGACCTTCAGTTTTGTTGCCGTCAATTAAGTAGTTTTATGGCTTCCAAGTGTGAAATGAACTGCCTTGAGTTGTGTCCAATCTCCTAGTAAATTTGACATTAATCATGTTGTGTCAACAATTGTCCCCATTCACTTTTGTCTGTAGCCTCCTAGCTACCAACGTGAATCTTCCTTGATTGTTGCATGTGGAAACTAGCACACAAGTGGATAGTGGAGGGGGAGTGAGGTGGGAGTGAACTCCCTCTCACTCTTAGTTAACTCCCCATTCATTTGACACATCATCAGAGGAAACTCGGCCCCCCAAATGGAGGAACTCGACCTCCCTCAAACTGGTTACTAGCTGGCAATTAGCTTATGGTTGTGACAGCCACTTAATTCTTTAACTCGTGGACCTTACTAGGCCTCCAAAGCAGCATTGAACTCAATTTTGAATGCCTTGTCACTTGACTTCACTTCTTGTGACTTTTAATCAACTGAGAACATGTTTCCAGGTTGTCCCCATGTAATATTCCTTGTTGGTAATTAACATTAAATATAGACCTACGAACTAGGAACAATAAGCAAAATATAAAATCAAGCACCCAAATTAGAACACTAGTATATATGAGCAGAATATAAGAGTCATTTTATTAATATGAGGAAATCTGAGTACAAAATGAGAGAACAATGGAACCTGGGCTTGCCAAGCAAGCTACGCAAACCCCGGGTGAAATCTCAATGACCCAACTGCTGAAATGGCTCCAAACTGATAATACGCTCTACCCAGAAAATCTCCTACAGACTTCCAAATGGGATTGGACGTTCAACTCAAAATAATGCCCAGAATGCTCTGAAATTGCACCCGTGAGCTCCTCTCCTCAAAACCAAAAATACCCAGAAAAGGTTTGGCTTATCTCCAAGTCAAACTCGAACCCACAAAATGATGTAAATTCCCCAGCTAATGAGCAATTCGCCCTACTATAAGAATGAGGATTTTAGGCCTGAATATCACCCAAAAAATTCTATAAAATTAGCCAAAGACTCCTTTCAATAAACCCCCAAAAACCCAGAAAGGGTTTGGGCTAAATCCACCAACCCCCGGTGACCCCCAACAAGTGCAAATTGCCCAATTTAGCCAGAAAACGCCCCACAATACTAATACTGTTGAATTAAGCCCAAACCCACCATTGGAAATTTCTCCCAACTCTAGCTAAATTCTCCCCTAAGGAATACCTCCAATCTCTGGCCCTTATCTCTCCTCAACCTCTATTCCATCAGCCCCTGCGCACTTCCAAAAAGGCAGAATTTCGACCCCAAGAATTCCCTCAAACTCAGCCCTACTAATCACCACTAAAATCTTCGGCTAAAATACGAGAAAATACCTGCAAATCCTCCTGTGTTTTGCTCCTTTGTAATTGATCTCTCCACAATCAATTCGAGCCACCTCTATGCCCTAGAAGGAACACGTAACAGCTGAAGTAACCTGCAATTATGCCCAATGGAAACTCTAAGTTGAGCTCCCCACATTGCCTTCCTACGAATACACTCGAAGTTCTCCGAAATGAGGGTGGAATTTTGCTTGGAATTCCTGGTGCTAAACAGCGCTCTGGCCCTTGTGCTAAACAGCTCCAAGAGAAGATGAAATATGAAATGTAATAGCCAAAAGATGATCAACAAATGAAGAACCCTCCTTTTATAATTTCTCCCCATGCTTCTAGGCTCCCATTTTAATTATTATTTCATTGGTGGGGGCCATTTTCCACTAAATGGCTTTTTTCCTTCATTTTAATAAATTAATAATTTGTTGTCAATCTCCAATAAAATAATACTTGTCACCTTTCTCCAAAATAATATTTTCCCCTTTTAATTAATATTACCAAAATTGGGCAAAATTCCCAAGCTCACAAAATTGGGGATATTACAGTCCTCCCCGCTAAAAATTGTTTGTCCTCAAGCAACACCTAAACAAGTGCTTCCACTATCTGTTGGCCCAAACTATCACTGGAAACAATACCCGGGTCCCAAATGTGCCATTGAGTCACCCTGAATCTGTACACCATCCTGTCATAAATGAATCCCTCGATACTAGGGTCCCATGCTAATCTAAAAAGGATGCCACCATGTTGACGTTGCGCCACTCTGATTACATCTGACTACCCATCATGCGCATACCATATACTCCTCCCCTGGAACTTGATGGTGAAATACTGATAAAGGCCAAATACATCATGCCCAAGCATCTCCATGATGCCAAAGCCTACCCATCCAAATCTAACCCCAAACCTGTGCAATAACAGGGAAACCCTACCTCGCCATACAATGAAGACCTCCGCGAACCCCCATGTATCAACCCAAGAGTGAGCTAGATCACTCTCTACCATGACTCCCCTCATCAAAAGACAGAGTGATCTATCAACCAACTGATTCCCCAAATCCCATAGCCAGACCTGTTGCGGCATAGCTCTGACAACAGCTGGAATCCATCTGTGCCTCGTCTCTAGTCCCTGCATGCAATCAATATATAGGCTCCATATAACATGAACTAATCCGATGCATGCTAAACCACCTTGTGCCTGCCACTGCGTAGTACTAATGACCGTTAGAAGCCATATGTGCCAAATAGCTACCCCCTGAATGCAACCAATAGATGGGTATCTGATACTCACAATCGACTCGATGTATGTGGATCCATCCTGCTCCTGCCAACCGTCACCACTAATTTTTCCATCCACCCTCTGGATAATGTGCCAATACAATGTCCGGAGCCCAGACACCCACTGGAAAACTGCCTCAGTCATACATGGTATCCTCTGTTCATGCAGGATCCCGACATGCCCTGTGGAAAGAGTGGCACATGTCTCCCCCGTGATCAGCTCCCTAGGTGTAGGCTCACTAATGAACGATATGCCACCCCTGCAGATGATCACTTCATCCCGCAACCTGTGGTTGTCAACTCGTGCACCGACCTAATGCCACCGTTGAAAAGTCTCTCCCCTAGTGCATTAAGTGTCATCCCAATATCTCAAGTGAGCTCTCTATCCCTATCCCCTGCTGCTCGCACCTAGAGTGTCAAAGGACAACAGCCAGATCGTATGTGCCTGTAAGTGATGTATAAGAGGGATAGGCGTGTGATTCCCCATGGATACAATCAAGTATCACTCATCTACATCCCCGTCAATCCTAGGTGAACCACACCCAAAGTAATGTCAAGTGTCTCTGTCCATAAGTCTCCTTGGAGGCAACCCTCCAAGACCTAGTTGTGCAACACCATATGCCCATGCATCCCACCGAGTATCCCTGTAATCCTCGACCTGGTACAGTAACCTGCGGCCTATCCTTGTACACCACTGGATACCTCATGCTACTGTTGTACCATCCTGTACCGTCTCGTATCCTACCTGTGTCACTGTACCTGGCACTCCCCACGTGCACTCGATGCAATGCGAGTCAATCAATGCAAACCAACATGCTACATCAAACAACCCCGCATCTCCATGCTCCTCTGCAGGCCAGTGCTCATCACTGCGTACCTCTATACAACACTGGATGTTAGGGTCTAAAATTGGGTCAGTATGCATCAGGTTGCATCCCTCTGCATAACACTGGACTCTAGGACATATCTCTGTACACCCCTGGGTACCACTACCTACTATCGTACCACTGCCTCCTGGGTACCAGCTCCTGCCAGAGTAGGCTAATCACCATGTGACTCCACGCACAATTAATATTCCAAGACAACTCATGAAATTTGTCTACTCCCGTGTCAAACAATCCTGTCACTAGTGTTGTCTGGGGCTCTGATGGAGATCTAAAAATGTGTGTGTGCCCAAACGTTGGATCCATAATGCAACTACTACCATCACCTACTGGCTCTATGATGTGATGGGAAATCCCACCTGGATTCGAACAACAATCTGGCCCTCAAGTCCCTCTGGTAATCCATGGCCTCTGCTGAAATGTGGCCATGGATGTATCCAACTGCCTAGCTTGCTCCATCGGGTACCAGCTCAGTACCTCTCACCATTCAATCCCAAAGGAGGGATTGAATGTACAATCCCTTGATGAAGGAACAAGCCCTCCAAGTTGATGCAGTGTCATACTCAGCTCATGCCACTCAGTCTTGCTAACCTGGCCATCCCCTCGGATATGTCTAGACAACTCTGCCTCCCTCAATCCAATGCATATGGGTGGGCTAATAACACTGTAGATCCCTTCAGTGTGCCTCTGAAATGAACCATGCCAAAATCCCAACGTGTGGTCTCTATGTTGCCCCTCATCAATGGCTAGCCCAAACGATGGTTGCACATCCTCCTCCATCATGGAATCAACATGAAACTCCAACTATTCCTCCATAAACAACCCAACACGCAAAACATGCTCGCCAGTCAGCTGCAAGTGACTGTTGTCCGATAACTTTGGCATAGATCTAGGTGCCTCTGAACCTATCGGCTCCTCATCGACGGTGGAGATGTCTCCCGACACCTCATCAACCTATGGTGCGCTGTTATCACCTGAGTACTCGGTCACAACCTCGGATACTTCATCAATGGATACCTCAACAATGGATGGCATCTCATCAACGAGTGTATGATCAACTATCTCCTTTCCATCCATGGCCCCTTCAACTACTCCTTCATCTTTTGCCTTAATCCTCCTCATCATCCCTACATAATTCCACTGAATTCCCACTGATTTGTGCATGTCTCTTAGTTCACAAAACTCCCAAAAAGAGAGGGAAGCTTGAATGCCATGTCCCAATGATTGGTATGCCCTCTAATTTGTTGCCAATAACTCCACATCAGTTGAAATCATGTCTTGCCATCTTGATGCATTATCCATAATTTTGGGCACAGTGGATTTGTTGTATAATTGAGAATGATCTTGATTCCCAATTGTGGTATGAATCAGCTGCTTCCCCACATCAATCATCATTTGTTGCATCCTAATCACCTCATTCAAGGTTACTGCCATGTTGTTTGATTTTAACCTTTCTTTGGATCCCATGATATTTATTTATTTATTTTCCTTGGTCTTGTCATAGAATGAAGGGTTTCCTACAGGCTGAGCCAAGATTATGGCTCTGATACCACTGTAATATTCATAATTGGGAATTAACAGTAAATATAGAGCTACGAACTAGGAACAAAAAGCAAAATATAAAATCAAGCACCCAAATTAGAACACCAGTAGATATTAGCAAAATCAATGTCGCAGGAAACGCCCCCCCCTCGACTCCAACCCTCGAAACGCGGTCCTTACAGAACCGTACGAGATCCGCCCCCCAAAACGCGTTTCGATAAATTTTAACCAAAAAAAAAAAAAGTGTTTCCTGGTTTTTTGGAACCGTACGGCCGGATCCGCGTTTCGTACGACGGATCGTCGTACAGAAGCGCCGTGATTCTTGTACGGATCCGTACAGTTCGTGAGCGGCTCCGTACAGCATCGTACGGATCCGACTTGCGCACTTCACAAAAGCGATGGTTTTTTTTTTCTTTTTTTTCTTTTTTTTCTTTTTTTTTTTAAGCTGGGTTAGTAAGTGAGAGAGTTGAGGAGAGCTTGGAGGAGTAAAGAAGGGCTTCCATCTACAAGAGCTAAAGAGGTAAGGTAAGTTCAAAGCCCAAACTTTCTCATTTTTTTGTCATTGTTTTTTGTATTTTCTCTCCTCCCTCTCCTACACTTTCCCATTATTTCTCCTTCTACATTTATTTGCAAGTTGTCCACCATCTATATTCATACTCAAAGATTATGTTTCTTTGGGTTCTGTGTATCATTCCACTCTTGGTTTTGATGATGGTAAGGAGGAGTAGAAATAGAAGAGGAGAACATGAAGAAGAAGAGGAAAGTGGTCCCCATATGAATGACCCAATGTATGATGAGGAGGAAGGCTTTGAAGAGGAAGGGGATGATGAAAACATTGAATCACAAGAGGGGAAAGCTGAATTGACACCCTTGTGGAACTATGTGACCAAACTTGAAGGGGGAAAAGGTGGTGGAAGCTACAAGTTTTTGTGCCCTCATGGTTGTCATGGAGGAAAACCATATAGCGGTTCATATACCCGTGTGAGGAGGCATCTTTGTGGGGTGATGGACAGTGATGATAGAAAGGGTGTTGTGGGGATAGCAATTTGCCCAAAGGTTCCAGTTGAACAAAGAAGAAAATACATCCGAATAGAGGAAGTTGCACAACAAAAAAATAAAAACAAAAAACTCAAACCGAATCAAGTGCAACCTCTAGATTTGGTAGCTCATCTCCTCATGGTGCTTCTGCAAGTTCTGAAGGTAAAAAAAACAATAGCAGATTTCCTTAATGTTGCTGGGAGGGATGATGTGGATGGAAAGATAGTCTGATTTGTTTGTGCTTGTGGTGTACCATTCAATGTGCTTCGCTCTCCCTATTCGCATGACATGGTAAAGGGCATCAATGAAGCCCCAAAATGATACAAGTCCCCCAACTATGAGAAAGCTAGAACAGTGTTATTAGAAAGAGAAAAAGGAAAGGTTCAAGTAGCTTTGACACGTTTTACAAATGAGTGGATGGATAGTGGGGTATCCATTGTATCAGATGGGTAGACAAATATCAGAAACCAACATTTGATAAATGTTCTTGGTGTTTCTGCTACTGGTGCAGTGTTTATTGCATGTCATGATTCCTCCTCTGTCAGTGCAACTTCCCAAAACATTGCAGATCTCCTATTGCAATCAATCAGAGATGTTGGTCCTAGTAAAGTGGTTCAAGTGATCACAGATAATGTAGCAAATTGTAAGGGAGTAGAAAAATTATTGAGCGTACTTATCCACGCATATTTTGGTCTGGGTGCTTGGTGCACACATTGAACCTTTTGATGCATGATATTGTGAAGCATAAAGAATGTGGGTGAATTAATGAGCTTTACAAGAGAGGGAAGAAACTCATTAAATTTATCACAGGGCATACAAGGGTAAACTACTTCTATGGCACTTACTCCAAGTTGCAGTTGCTTAAACTTGCAAAAACCAGATTTGCAAGTTATTACCTCACCTTTAGGCGGCTAGTGAAGGTGAGACAAGCTTTAACTAATATGGTCACCGCTGAATCATGGGAGGAAATTAACACTGATAGAGATGGTGCTAATGCAGCCAAGGACACTATTCTTGACATGTTATTTTGGTCACAGGTTAAATATGTTTTGCAATTCACCAAACCAATTTATTACATGATCAAGTTTGCAGATTCAGATTAGCCAATAATTGGGGAGGTGTATGAGCAAATGGATAACATGTTGGGGCAGATTAAAGACATTGTTGAGCCTAGAGATACCACCTTGTACAAATATATTCGTGCAGAGGTGGTAAAACGATGGGATATGCTAAATATTCCATTGCATGCATTAGCATATGTTTTGACACCTAAATACTATAGTCTATCATGGCTTCAACAACAGCACCTGGGAGGGCGAGCAGGAGAAAACCACACCTAGATCTAGAGGTCCTACAAAAATATATGATTGCACTGGATAGATTAGTCCTTGATGAGGAGGAGTCACACTTAGTACGGAAACAGTTGAGCAGCAATACACTTTCCACGGGTCCATTTGGGAGCATGCATGCTATTAGAGATCGAGAGAGTTTTTCTTCTATTGAGTGGTGGAACATGCATAGAGGTGCTACTCCACTTCTACAGACTTTGGCATTGCGGGTGCTATCACAGGGGGTAAACACTTCTTCTGCAGAGAGGTGTTGGAGCTCTTATTCTTTCATCCACAGTGTTAAAAGGAACAGGTTGAGTTTAGACCGGGTAGAGAGCTTGGTTTATGTTCATTACAACTTGAGATTGTTGTCCCATTACTGTGATGATGCAAAGAGCAACAAAGACCTTATTGTTTGGGACAGTTATCCATAGGAGAGCAATTTGGAGGATGGAGTGTTGCGATTAAAGCAATTAGAGGATGCTCTTATCCATGATGATGATGATCGACTTGACATGCCACCCCCCACTGGTCCCTTGGTTCCTAGGTCCCATGGTTCAACACCAACAACAGGCTTCGTCTTCATCAACTGTAGTGCCATTGACACAGCTTCCACATCCACCATCTTCTTCATTGCCACCACGTGGAGGCGCACTGTCACGTACTCTTCGTGGTGGAAGGAGGAGAGATGAATAGATATTTTCAGTGTTTACAGTGCACACTTTACTGCTTTTGTCATAGATTATCATTAGACTTGTAGGCTTGTTGTGAATTTGAACTTTTTTGTCTTGGTGGTGGCCAAGTGGCCTATTTTGTAAACATTATTATTTGAATTTTGGACATGACTAATGTTGACAGTTTCTCACTTATAATATGCTTTATGTTTTATAATATGGTTAAATGTTTTATTTTTATCATTTATGTTTTATAGTATGCTTAAATGTTTTATGTTTTATAGCATGCTTAAATATTTTATCATGCTTAAACATTTGATGTATGTTTGTAATTGCTAGGATATAGAATCTAGATTCTAGATGGTTGATGCTCAAATAATTAATTATTGTTGTACAATGGAATCATGGATTTCATATCTATCTTGATTTATGTAAAAATATGCATGTTTTCATGTCTTCTACAACTAATATGGTATTTGGGATGTTTGTTTTGAATATAAATGCAAAAAAATATAAATAAATATATATATATATATATATATATATATATATATATATATATATATATATATACACACTAGACGCTTCCAAAATGCTTCACTTCCTAAATTTTTGGAAAATGACGCTTCCGCGTCCCCGCTTCGTGCAACGTTGAGCAGAATATATGAGTCAATTTATTAATATGGGGAAATTTGAGTACAAAATGAGAGAACAATGGAACCTGGGTTTGCCGAGCAAGCTATGCAAACCCCAGGTGAAATGTCGCTGACCCAACTATTGAAATGGCTCCAAGTTGATAATACGCTATGCCCAGAAAATCTCCTACGGATTGCCAAATCGAATTGGACGTTCTACTCAAAATAACACCCAGAACGCTCTGAAATTGCAGCCGCCAGCTCATCTGCTCAAACCCGAAATTACACAGAAAAGGTTTGGCCTATCTCCAAGCCAAAATCGAACTCACAAAATGATGCAAATTCCCCAGCTAATTAGCAATTCAAACTGCTATAAGAATGAGGATTTTAGGCATGAATATCACCCAAAAAATTCTATAAAATTAGCCATAGACTCCTCTCAATAAACCCACAAAAACCTAGAAAGGGTTTGGGTTGAATCCACTGACTTCCAGCGACCCCCAACAAGTGCAAATTGCCCAATTTGGCCAGAAAACGCCCACAATACTGACGCTGTTAAATTAAGCCCAAATCCACCACTGGAAATCTCTCCCAACTCTGGCTAAATTCTCCCCTAAGGAATACGTCCAATCTATGGCCCTTATCTCTCCTCAAACTCTATTCCTCCAGCCCCTACGCACTTTCATAAATGCAAAATTTTGACCCCAAGAATTCCCTCAAACTCATCCCTACTAATCACCACAAAAATCTTCGGCTAAAATAAGGGAAAATACTTGCAGATCCTCCTATGTTTTACTCCTCTATAACTGATCTCCCCACAATCAATTCGAGCCACCTCTATGCCCTGGAAGGAACACGTACCAGCTGAAGTAACTTGCAATTATGCCCTATGGAAACTCTGAGTTGAGCTCCCCACATTGCCTCACTAGGGAGACACTACAAGTTCTCCAAAATGAGGCTGGAATTCCGCTTGGAATTCCTTGTGCTAAACAACACTCTGGCCCTTGTGCTAAAAAGCTCCAAGAGAAGATGAAATATGAAGTGCAATAGCCAAAAGATGATCAACAAATGAGTCCCTCCTTTTATAATTTCTCCCCATGCTTCTAAACTCCCATTTTAATTATTATTTTATTGGTGGGGATCATTTTCCACTAAATGACTTTTTCCTTCATTTTAATAAATTAATAATTAACCGCCAATCTCCAATAAAATAACACTTGTCACCTTTCTCCAAAATAATATTTTCCTCTTTTAATTAATATTACCAAAATTGCGCAAAATTCCCAAGATCACAAAATTGGGGATATTACACCCCCGTTATTTAATTTTGAATTTCCTTACTTTTGAGTAGAAGTGACTTTTGGTGAGAAAATATTTATATTTTCCACCCCAAAGTGGGTACTAGAATAATGTTTGTGCTCTGAATATGAATTTTGAGTACTCACATGCCATACAACATTTCTTAGTGCCACTTTTTAACTTATTACATACAAATTTATTAAAAATTCCCATTCTAGGGAAAAATTTTAATTATTTAAAAATCCAAAAAATACCTAATGCAATTTCGTAATACTCTGGGAAATTCCTACATGGTAATATACATTGGCCCTAGACTTAGAAACACACTCATGGCCCAGCTACTAAGCCGCACTCCAGCTTTGGAGGTTATGAGTGAAAAAACTCAATTATTTATATCACTAAAGAGCGAAAGTAACTAATCATGTGAAAAAACACTCTAGAGTGACTTCCTTAGTAACCAGGTCCCAAGGGTCTAAGTCTATTACATAAATTCATCATGCTAGTGTCATTTATTACAATTCCCCCATGGGAGTACGGGATTTGCATAGAAGAAAGAGAAGATAGAAAGAGAAAAGGGGCAAAATTGCCCTGACGTCTTCTAAACTTCAAAAAAAATTATTGGTGCCCTGTCCATTAGGCAAATGGAATCTAGTTCCCTGCTAGCTACATCTGAGCAAGTAACAGTTTGTAGAAGAAAATAATGGTTTGAGAGGAGTTGTAGGATGCATGAAAGCTTGAGGGTATAAGATATTGAAATCTGTTTGTAACCTTGATATTTCCCTACCTGAACACCAAACTCAGATGACAATATTCAGTACACGTGTTAACGAGCACAATTAGGAATGCATAAAAAAGCCAACTACGTTGCTTGTAGTGTATGGCTTTGATACAAATGATCCAATCCTAGGATGCAAATTGGATGACAACATAAACATGAATTTCAATGAAGCAAAACAATGAATAGATCTGCACAAAGCAAATTAGACCATACCAATGTTTGTAATGGTTACTATGAAAAAATTTGTATGTTGCTCTGTGAAGGAGAACGAGAAAAAAAATATGCTTTGCTGCTATCCTATGCTTCATATGTTACATTCAATACTTAGAAATATGTATCAGTTACAGATTTTCCATTCAACTGAAAAACAATGTTCAGTTATGGAACTGTTGGTCATTGTACATTTCCTAGTGCAGCACATATTATTGTTCACATGCAGGTACTACAGAGCACATAACAATTGGCACTCTTCGCCTGTGCGAGCCACTAGAGTGGGAAACACATAGGTTCCCAATGTGAACATGTACATGCCACAAAGGTGTGCATACACGCTACTGAAGTGGATGCACATGAGCTGGAACTTTGCAATCACAACAAGATTTCATGCATCAAATAGCGTAGAGTTTTTATGGGCATGGGGGCACTGCCCCTTGGCTCTGCCTGTCATCTGTGATGGCAGGTCACCAACAGTGCTTCTCCTTAGAAACCATACAGGGCACTACACATCCCAGTCTTGGGTTGGTGCACATATCTGCAAGGTACTGAGGCGGTACGAATGGAAGAGACTGGCACAAAGGATAGGTTATTCCTGGCACACATGAGGCTGTGTGCCAAGGATGCAGAGCTGAGATCAAATTGAGCAATTGCATATCAGCAAAGAGCCCCCCCTGCTATGATAAAGTGTGCATGAGTAAAATAGCATCCTACAATGTTTCCCCTATGTCTTAGAAACTTGGAGCATTCATTAGGTTGAACACAGCCTTTTATAAAAATGCATAAATGTCTATAAGAAGTAAAAGGTTCAGTAATTGGTACAAGGATGGTCGAGCTTCCCGCTGACTTATGTGTGCAAAGCCAACCTCATCATCCTGATCCAAAGGGCATACCACATTTAACATTCCAAAAAATCATGAAGCATTATAATTAAAATAAAACATTGGTTCAACAGTAGAAAGCTTGAAAAGCAGATCCACCTTAGTATTTCTCAAGTTTTCTTGAATACTACCTCAAGAAGCTTCACAGCTGCAGCTGCAGGCAGAGTTGTACATGCCCCCATGAATTTAAGCATCTGCTCTTCAGTTATGCCCCCCTGCAATAGGTTTTAGAGTTTTTATTTCAGCATTCTACTAAGTCATATTCATCTGAGTGTAATTGCAATTAACCTGCAACTAGCAGACAAGTAGACAAAAATGTCGAAGTATAATGCAAAGAAGTTCCCAACAGCATATTTTGGGTGAAGAACAAGAATGAAAATATAAAAGGAACATCTGCACTGCTATATAACCTTTGGAGGCATCCATTCTACGCCGTGCAAAAGACAAGCTTCTCCATAGCTTGCTCTCACAGCAGCCACAAATAGTGTGCTTCTAAAGAACCGTGTGTTTCCATCATATGGTTCTCCATAATGAGTCAAAGACCTGACATCTGCCACTGGTGTAGGGCCTGCAAAAGAGGAAACTCTGAATCCTTTCTTCTATACCCAATTATAAGTGTTTCTTAGATATAGAAAGAAATCAAAATGCATTGATGGGTATTTGGAAACATAAACTCCTACCAGCTTTCTTTTTCTAAGAAAAAGATAGCATCCTGTTTCTTTATACAAAGCTACACCACAAAGCAAAAATAGACAGAATTACATGTAGTTAACTTCTGCTGTCACTATCGATATTGAAAGGCTATGTCAACACCATAATAAGAGTTGCAGGTATTCATCAGTGACATGCATAAGAGGAAATCATTGCTTGCATATACTATGCTTAGAATAGAACAGGCAGACCTGCATATGAGGGGAAATAATGAGCAGGCCCTCGACACAAACAAAGCATGTTCTTCAATTTATTAAGGAAATGGCCTCGGTAGATGTTTCTGTTTTAAATTGAATGTGTCCTAGCTGAGGGATATCATCGATATAGAAGAGTCAATAATGATAAGAGAAACTGTGTCAGGCTTGAAGCTGCAAGATCCAAGGTAACAACAGATAGCTGACATTGTCGTTTCAAGGAATCTAAAAGGTCAGACTGAGACTTTATGTGGAGGAAAATAGTGTTGTCCTGTAATGACCCATTTTGATGTAGAGGCAAAAGGGCATTAACACATATACAATGTATGCATATGATAGCTACATATACATACATCGCATGCCTTGCACTAATATATTTATTAAATAATTATGAAAGATGTTTAAATAAATAATAAAGGGGTTAAGTACCTAAATTATTAAGAAGGGAGATATTACCTAAAATTTGACACTCAGAATATACATATTAAGCATTTCATAAGTATAAGATTAATAAATAAAATTAACACTCTCCATCCTGCTAATATAAATATTGATCACCATAGTATTAAAGTTATAAGTTAATAAATTATAATATATATATTCACTTTATTTAAATATTATAATTAAACTTTATAAGTTAAAATTTATTAATTAAACATCACAAACATATTAATACATAAGTACCTATAATTAAAATTTAGAAGTTAAAATTTATTTAATATCACAAACATATAAATATCTACATACCTCACCTTCCAGCTACACGTAACCTTATGACTATCAAAATCAAATTTGTCAAGAGTGGTGGAAAGGCGAGGACCACCTAGGAAGGATATTTATACAAGTACGCAGAGAACTTGAAAAAAAGGAATTTTGCACTGAAGATTGGAATTCAGAACTGGAGATTTGAGCAATTGTTCTTGGAGCTTTTGGGCACAGGGGCTAGAGTGCTTCAATTGCAAAATAATTGGGAGCTAGGTACCAAGGATTGTGCCCAGTTTGGCAGGGAGGATTTGGTCATTTGGTAACTGGAGCAAATTTGGAGCAACAACAACTTGGGATCGACATCAAAAGCGAAATCCAGGTATGTATTGTGACTCAAATTGGTAAATTTTTCTCCTAAATTTCATTATCTGTATTATTAGAATTAATTTCCTTAATTTTCATAATCAAGAACCTCACAAACTGGTATAAGAGTTGGATTCAAACACTTCCGGACATTACAGGCCCTATATAATTAGAAAAATATAATTGCTTGGTCAAATTCTGCAACTTAGTTAGGAATCGAAACATATTGGTGGAGCGAGAACATAGAAAGCAGAGTTGCCGCCTGCAGGTTTGAATTTTACCTTTCGGCGCATTAAGTGTTAAACCCCTGCAAATTAAGTGATAATTCCCGACATTATGGGTTCCGTCGTCATAGGGTATAAAGTCTCGACACTACATATTGCTGTAGTCGGTGCATATATACTTAAAATCTTAGTACGTTGAAAGTTTTTATTATTATATTTATATAACAACGAGGAGTTATGGCTCGAAGGCCCTACTGAAGGTTTATCTCTAAATTTATTAAACGTTGGGCTCAAAATTTATTTTGGGAGTAGGTAACACTCGGTGCAAATATTGTTTTATCTACAAGAGGACGTGGCCACTTCAAGCCACGCGCTCTACGAGTTGAGCTAAGACGGCCTACTCGCACTTACCAGAGGTTGTCAAGAATAAATGGTTGTCACTATGATATTAAAACCAGAAGGAGAAGGATTCCCTTGGAAGTTGGAACAGAAGAGAGCAGCATTACTGGCTTCCTACCTTCCAGCGAAAGCGTCCAGGCAGGAGTTGAGGTCTTGGTATTTCCAGCTTTGACCATGTGACTTGGGGTGTTACAGACTGCTACTGCTTTGATGGGCCCTCAGACGGCTGCGATGGAAAAAGCGGCGATGAATGTTGTGTGTTAGCCCCACCCACCAAAGGCCTTCGTCGTCACAGTGTGAAAATTCCTAGATCTAAAAGATCTCCAGAATCCTACTGCAACCAGCTGAATTTACTTCTCCTATTTGTAAATTATATTACAGAATTTTTTCAGATTTCTTCATGAAATATTGAAGCAAATTACTGAAGTAGCCTACACTCAATTACTTATGATTATGAAACAAGGAAACTGAGCAAAGAAAAATATACACATAGGACACCATTATTTTTGGACAAAAGTCCCAGGAAAAACTGATGCAGCGGATCTGAGGGTTTGATTTTATTAAGCAGTAGCAAATTTTGAATACATCTCTAAATACCACAAAGGTAATTCAGTGACAGAGAGAAAAATACTAGCAGAAAGAATGTGAGTTTTACCTCACTCAATCACTGAAAAAAAATCTCGGTTGATCTGCTCACTGGATGAAGTGCCCCTAGCAGTCCCTGGGTCAGCCTATCTAGGCACTGCGTCACCCAGCAAGGTGATCAATCTGCAACCCAGAATCACTGCTTTCAACCTCCCGGTCTCACACCCCAGTTCCCGACTTCTGAAACTGATTCTTCTACAAAATCTCAGAATCTTTCTCACCCTCTGCGTAGCCCTGCGTCATCCTCTGCGTAAGAGCTACTAGATCACTCTCTACCTCTCTCTGTTGATGATTTTCTGGCTAAGAAAATCTCTCTTCGGAAGTTATCCCTACCCCTCACTGCGCTGGAATCACTTAGATCGAATTCTCCTCTGAGCACTGCTCACTTCAGAAAATCAATCACTTAGATTCACTCGGTGTGTCTTTCCAAATGACCCTCAAGCCTTCCTTTATAACCTCCTCGTTGATACTTCAACAGCCGAGATTATATCTCCAATCAATAGCTAAGATTATAACTTGACTTGATTCATTTTTTCTAGAAGATTCACACTTTGTTTTATTAATACCCTTTAATTATTTAGTTTTCCTAAGATTAAACTTAGGGTCACATTAAAATAATTAATTATTTTAATAAAACATATTCTGAGAGGAATTTTCACAAACAATTTATGGGTTCTTTGGAATACATGTGCCTAAGCCTCTCCACAAATTTTGAGACTTAGAGCACTTCCGATGCTACCAAAAATCTGTTGAGAATTTGGAGGGCTAGAAATTATTACAAATTCTCTACTTGATAATTACTTGCGAATCTACTTGAGTTACTTATGTCTTTCTTTCTTTAGCTTAGTTGGTCTTTCATCAAGTTAATTATCAAAATGCACGAGACACAAAATTAGGCTCCTAGAGCCAGGGCAAAACCTCTCCCTCTTGGAGAGAAAAACCCACAAAGAATTCTTCTTATAGATCTTCAAAAGACAAGTACCATGACCCAGACTCAGACCCTAGACTTAGGAATGTCTCGGACTGCCCTTGTAAACTTGATTCTTCTCTTCTTCAACGATCTGCTTTCTTCTGCACTAGAGAACTCGGTCTCTACTTGTATTATTCTTCTTCCTTTGTACCTTTAGCTTTGCTGACTGTCTACTTGTCTTATAAAGAACAGTTCTTAGCTTAACGTAATCCTTACTTCAACACAGTCACCTTTTTCACTTAATAGCAGTCCTTAAATATATTCATATATTTCGCACCATACTTTAACTCAGTGATGAATTCCGCACCTTAACACAATTGAATGCAGCCCTTATCCACACTTTAACTCAGCACCTTAAACCGCAGTCTTTTTCCAGCTACTTCAACCGCACTTGGACGTAGTAGAACGCAACCTTTATCTGCACTGTAACTCAGTCTACTCCAGCACACTAGTCCGCACCTGAACACAGTCTTTTTCTAGCTCCTTAATCTGCACTTGAACGTAGAAGAACACAGCCCTTATCTGCACTGTAACTCGGTCTACTCCAGCACTCTAATCTGCACCCTAACACATCATTTTAACCCGGTTTTAACGTTGGCCAGTCTTCGCATATATTTCACGACTTCACCACGTTGTATTGACACAGACCATATGCACTTCTTCCTGTAGTTCATCCGCACTTCTAACAGATACGATTTTCTTGCTACTATAATGACCGCATATCATATGTATATATATATAGAGCACATCCCTTTAAACAAGCCGACCATACAACTAAGAGTTAGGCCGACTACTTGAATTAGGCCGACTAGATAAGGTGCTTCTTTACTGCCTTTAAAGCTTGTCTTTCATCAATGCATTGAGGGCTATTTGTGAGCGTCTTCCACAAGGTCTTGGAGCATAAATACCTAGACTAGATCCTTCATGTATGAGACACTTAATTCAACCTAATAGACATCAAGAAGTCTATCTACATAATAAAAATCTTTCTCATGAAACCCATGAAGCAAGTACACCAAAAATACATTTTATTATCTCTGACATCTTCTTTATATAAATACATAATTACATAGTCAACATGAAGACCGACCTAGTACATCTTTTCAACACTCCCTCTTAACTAGGGAGGTATTCATACAGGTACATGGTTACTTTCAAACTAAAGAATCTCATAAGAAGAATCGGATTGCTAATCGCATCTGTATAGCATCATATCAACCAGCATTGTCCTAGTGCAAGGCCTTGACTAACAGCCCCATCTCTCAACGAGACAATGGGCTACAATGCTAGCGAGACACATGACTAATAGACACCATAGTCACTGTCTCTCCAAGGTACATAACCCATGTTAATTTTGGACATCTAGGTCCAAACTCCATGTTGTGATGCTCAGATGAATATGCCAATATTTTTATTGGATTCATCTTTCATAGAGGTGCAAGATCGATCTAAAGATCATCTTGATCCCATGAGCAAAACATTTATTTTGAATTTATTCAAAATATGTGCAGGTTGGCCTGAAATGAAATGTAGGCTTGAAGCCCCAGCAGTTGTCACACACCCTCATTGATGGATATAAATAGGTCAACGTTGGAGGTCAATTTCACTCATCCATCACATCACATTCTCTCTCCTCATCTGATTGGTTAGATCATCTATTGGAGTCTCTTCTTCACTCACACATGGGAAAAAGCAACAGCTAAGGTTTCAGACTGTCTAGGGTTTCCAGCGCAGAAATTGACCAGTGTTGAATTTGGTCAACGCTTGGTCAAATTGACCCGAAACTCTCCCAAATCTTCAATCTCATCAATCCGCATTTTTTGGCACAGAAAAGCGAGGCTCGACATTGACTTTGACTTGGATGCGTTGACTTTCTTGCTGCTGTTGTTTGCGTTGACCGTTGACTGGGACAGCATTGACTTTGGGTTGACTGATCTAGCTGTCCGTGAGGGTTGTGTGACACTTCTGGTTGGCTAACCATATTGAGACTTTGTTGGTTGAAGCATCCTGCTGACCGTCGTAACGCACCAACACACATATATATTTTTGGCTTGTCTTCTGTCAATCTACTGGTATGTTCTATCTACATTTTACTTTCTTGTTTATGTGATTGTTGACTGATATTGGGATAAAAAGTAAAGTTGCATCCAGCATAGAACATCTACAAAAATTTACATGGAATCAGAGCTGAGGTGAAGACAAAGCCCAAGTTTGTAGCATTCACCAAAGAAGAGCATGGGCACCTCAAACTATAATGGCTTTAAAGTTGATGATAATGTGACTGGGAAAGAAGACTTCCATGCCTGGAAGATGACATCGGATCTTATGTTGGAAGACCAAGATGTCATGGACTATGTGCAGGGGAAAATCCAAGAGCCTCCATCCACTGCACCTGCTGCCACCAAGTCAAAGTATAAGAAGGGGGAAATCAAAGCAAAGCTGATGATAAGGGACTCAATTCATAAGAGTCCGGTTGCCTACATCTCTGAGCTAGGAACATCCAAGGAGATGTATGATAAGTTGGTCAACATGTTCAAGACCAACAATGCGAATCAAGTCCTTTGCTTCAAGAACCAAATGAAGAATTTGAAGAAAGGCAGGGATGAATCCGTTCAATCATATTTTCTGAAGTTGACCAAGATCAGGAATAATCTTCTGGCTATTGGGGAGACAATAGCTGATCAAGATATGGTTCTCACCGCGCTTGGAGGTCTCTCATCTGAATGGCATGTATTCAACACTACCATTCTCAATAACAATGTCATACCTGAATTTGACGAAGTACTATCGAGATGTGTACAAGAAGAGACAACGATGAAGGAATATGAAAATGAAGGAAATGTTGCCTTCACTGCTCGTGCTAAGAAGAAGAACTTTGGTGGTCCAAGGAACAAAGGAAGAGCAGGGGCCCAAGGGAAGAAAGGTAAATGTTACACTTGTCACAAGCCTGGTCACTATGCTAGAGAATGCCCTTACAAGAAGGATTCTCTTGATGATGATGACAACGACAACAACCGGAGGAATGGCAAGCAAAGGAACAGCAGGTTCAAAGGAAAGAGGAAGGCTTCCTCTGGTGGAAATGGGCAACCTTACAAAAGGTCAAGAAATTCCAGGTATGTGGAATCAAATGTTCTTGATGATAAAAGAAATGAATTCATTCTTGTATCTGCCCTCTCTGCTGCATCTCCACCCGACACTATGGATATTTGGTTCATAGATAGTGGTGCCTCAAGACACATCACTGGGTTCAAGGAAGCACTTTCTGAGATGGTTGAGAAGGATATTAATCTGAAAATTATCCTTGGAGATATGCCACATATCCCGTGAAAGAGACAGGGACTGTGACCCTCCACTTGTCTCAAGGTCAAGTCCTCCCCTTGCAAGATGTACTCTATGTACTTGATTTGAAGAAGAACCTTGTGTCTATTTTGGCCATGGAAGACAAAGGTTTCAATGTGGCATTCGTTGATGGGAAGGTGCGTATCTGGAAGAAGAGTTTCAAGGAAGCTATCACGATTGGGTTTAGAGTTGATACACTCTACCAGGTTAGAGGAAGTCCACTGGGAGATAAGACAACATACTACCACACAGGAGGCATGCAACCATATCAGGGGGTGAGCAAGACTACAAAAAAGAAATTGGGAGATGGCATTCCGAGAAGGCCATATGGAGGTCATCGAAAAGAATATTCAAGAATGACACACACCAGAGACAAACTACTGAAAGCTGCTACAACCTGATAGGAGATTTTTGCTACATAAAGGGAAAGATTAAATCCAGAAGAGTAGTCGAACTTATTTCTACCACACATTCTTGCACCCTTATTGTTCTATTCTCTACTTTTATGTTGATGAAAATGTTGCATCTGATGTAAGCCTTTACATCCCATGCGCCAATTGGCCTTCTGTATGTTTTAGAAATTCCCTCTCTCTCATATATGTGTGTGTGTGTGTGTGTGTGTGTGTGTGTGTGATATATAATCTCTATATATGTGTGTGTGTGTGAGAGAAAGAGAGAGAGAACATATATATAGGGAGAGAAAGGGGACTTGTATATATCTGTGTGCGTGTATGTATATATATATATATAGGGAGAGAGAGGGGGCTTATTATAAGTATAAGACTGATGTTATCCCTGGAACTAAAGTCTTTGACAGGTTGACATAACAATTTTATTTTCTCACATTGAAAACGTTTTGAAGTAGGATTAGGTGGGCCTGTCCACCAATACGCAAAGTTTGGTCCTAGACACTTATACAACTCAGTCAATTTTGATAGCAATGAAATCAACTTTGATATAGATGAGTGAAGTTGATCAATATACTAAAAAGGTATGCAAGTGAAGCAAACATTGTCGATTGAAAATGCAAATATGCAAATGAAGCAAACATTACTAACTTAAAAAGCAGAACCCAAGGGCCAAATGCATGGACACTTACCAAGCTCATCATCAAAAGCAAGGCAATAGGCTCTAAGCTCCCGATCTGTCTCTCCACTCATGCGCTGACCAATCAGAAATGCTGCAAGCAATGACTCACTGACAGTGTTTGGTCTGCCATCGTGCCTGTAAACTGGAAGCGCATCCTTGAGAATACCTGTTACCTCTTCATAGCCAAGATGGCCACCTGCCAAAACCTCTCGCAGAGCACCTACCAATCTCATTTCTATAGGTTCACTGCCCACAAACCGAGGCCCAACAGGAGAAGCTCCACCCATAAGGGAACCCTCAGGATCTGCTAAAAAAAGTACATCATGTGGCAAAGTTTGAATGAAAAGTGGCCAATATGCATTCATTGCTCGTGTTTCTCCCTCACTCCATTGTGTAGCTGCAGGAAAAGCATTAGCTCGTATTGTCATTCCAGCAAAGAATGCCCCAAGTTGTGCCGCTGAAACTGCTTCTTCATTTCTAAGCTCTCCTCTTGCTTCAATAACCAGGCAAATCATCAGGCAAAGAAGAATGAAATCCAAGTTGTCACTTTCATAATATTCTTAATTTGATGTTTGCAAACTTGACCAAACATAAATCAGTCTAACTTGCTACCAGGCCTATTTTTTTACTAACATGTCACCATTCTTAGATCTAGATTCCAAACCAAGCAAAATTTAGAACTGAAAGACATGACTACAGGCCTATTACATGTAACCACAAAAAGGAAAAGCAGGAATGATGCAAATTGAAAACATATTGCCTAAAACCTAAAACTGGGAAGGGAAGAGCACAGAGAGACACTGGTGCACTGTCAAATTCCTCTGTCTGGATAAACTAAGCATAACAGTTTATTTAAATTAACTCAAGGTTTAATAATATAATTCTAACAATTGTTTTAAAGATGTTTAGCCAATAAAATATTTTGCCAATAGATGTTGTCTTAAATCTCCAAGCATTCCAACCAAATCCAACACATTTCAGCCATGTTTGAGCCTTCCATTCGGCATGGAAAAGGTTGATATTTTCATTCAAGATCACAAATCAGTGCTAGAAAGATGAATTTTATGAATTGTTAAATCATTTTTGCATGTTCTTTCCAGCAGTGCATAGAGAACAGTAGAAACTATAGTAAATTTGTTGTCCCTATAGCCATCCAAAATCTGAATATGGATGCTCGTTAGTCAAAAATAATTTGGATGTTCTTCTATGCTATGACATGAAACAAAATTTATCTTTTCTTACCTACACAAGCCGATTTGAGAAAATAAAACCTGAATTTCCATAGTAGTGTTCCTTTTCAGCAGCATTTGGTTTATTCGATTTCAGAGTCCCTTGGAGGTAACAAACCTCATGGTAAACACAGGGCAAAAGGCTGCATTTCAGTTGCAAAGAGTACAGAAGAATATTACAATTTATTCCTTTGTAGAGCTCCACTGTGTTGCTTTTATCTTACACTATCTCAATGGAGGTAGTCAAGCCATGGGGATACTAAGCTATAGAACAAGCTACAACTCATAAACATGTGAGAGTTAAAGTATATCTCAACATAGGGATCTCAGTTGTAACACAATTATCTTGACATTTCTCATGCACAGCTGAAGTAGTTTGACTGTTTACACACTTATCTTAAAGAAGTTCAGCATTATAATAGACAATGCATACATAAAATAGGGAATATCTCATCACATCAAAGTTACAACTTAGACCTGTGATTGAGATTGCACTTTGCTTCTATAAAATATTCTATCTCAACAACCTGCAACTTGTTAACGCCTTCATATCTACCAACTAGCTCTAACCAGTTAAATTCCAGGTCAATGATGCACCAAGAGGCTTCAAAAAGCCTCAAGGTGCATCACCATTCCCAGGGCTCGAACTCTGCCCAGATCTAAACAGGAATGGTGATGCTACTCGAGATTTTTTGAAGCCTCTCAGCACATACTGACATGGATTTTTCATAGGTCAGAGCTAGTTTATAATTACTCAGTTAAATAGGTTTTCATCACCCTAATCATTTTTGAGTGATCATCTTAATTTGTACATAATGATGTCAAAAGTGAATGAACATGTAACAAAAGATGATTGTGTCATTGCTATTCACATCAAGACCACTGAAAACTTGTTAAAATTTATCAAAGGACTTATTTTTTGCAACTTGATCAAACACGGGATGGAATGTGTAATAGCAACTCTCCTTCAAAGCTGTCAAATAAGTGACACCTACCTGCAAAATATCTTTCCTGCTGCTGCTGAAACAGCTGCCTCTCATCATACTTATAATACTTGGGCAGTAACAACCAGCTGTTGCATATATTGGCAATGAGTTGGTATTCCCGTCGGCTGCTGCATATGTATGTTTAGGACAACTACAACACTCCCCATTTAAATGTCAATCCAGGGGTCGTCTGCTATTTCAAGGCTACATGTAAAATATATGCAGGCAAGAGATCCCTTTTTAGTTCTGGTGGTTCTAATGGTCATGTAGCTAGAAAAATCACACTTGCAGATTAAATCACACTTGAACAATAAAAAGAAAGGAACTGAATGCAATAGTAACTTCAATCGAATACAAGAGAATGCACTGGCTGTAAAGAGGGGAAATTTAATCTGCAAAAGAATTCTTAACAGTCATATGAAACAGAGTCCTATCTTACTAGTAATTCAATCTCTATGAGCAACAACAATTAAATCACTCTACAAGTAACAGCAATTAAACAACCCGCAAGTAACGGCAATTAGACATTCCGCAAGTAACAGCAATTAAACCACTCCACTCTGTAAGTAACAGCAATTAAACCATTCTGCAAGTAACACAAGTTAAACACACTATAAATAACAGGAAATAAACTACTCTACAAATAACAGCAGTTAAACCACACTGTGAATAACAAGAAATAAATCACCCTGAAATGCCAATGTAGCAAAATCCCAACTTTGGCAAATCAACCTTCTCAAGATAACAGATGTAAACACTAACTTCTCGAAATTAGCAACTGCTCATAAAATCAAAGCATAAGGAATTACAGAACTCCTATGATAAATCTAATTAACAAATAAAACTGCAGCACCTATGATAAATCTAATTAAATAATGAAACTGCAGCACCTGACTAGTGAAGGGGGGCCTCCTTCACCAATCAGGGCTGCTAAAGCTTACTCACAAATCAACTCTTCAGATGGTATTGGTATGCTTTATTAAAAAGATGATGCAGCAACAATCTCGTTGTGTCTTTCTGTTAAATTTGGCAACTAGGGCCAAACTCCATGTTGCACTGCTCATCTTGTTTGGATGAACAGAAGTTGGATTTTGAATTTATTTTCCACACATGTGCAATTTGTCAAGGTCGGCCAGATTTGTAATGTAGGCTCACAAGCCCCAAAAGATGTGTCACACACCCTCAGTGATGGATATAAAAAGAAGAGACACAAACCTCATTTGGACATCAACTCATCTCACACATTCTCTCTCATCTGATTGGTTCGTACAGCCTTAGAGTCCTTTCTCTCTCCTACGCACGTGTGAAGGACAAGCTGGAAATTTCGGACTGTGTTAAGGGTTTCTATGCAGCATTGACCTTGGGTCAACACTCTTGTTTTGACTTCAATCTTTGGGCAGAAATCTGATTTTGATAGGCCGAATTTGGTGGCACAGAAATTGAGGAAAGCCGGGCTAATTTGACTGCTGCGTTGACCACAGATTGCTGAAGTTTGACTGCTGCATTGACCGAGTTTGACTGAAGAAATTCGGACTGTTTTGGGCTGACTTTGACTGTGAGAAAAGGACAAGTTTGACTGGATTTGACCAAGCTCCATTGGGAGGTATTTCGCTGGTTTGACCAGCGTTGACTTTGCTGGCTAGGGCATCCTGTTGACTGCTGTAAATTGTACTTTCTCTCTCTGCTGAATTTGAAGAATAATAAGAAGATTTAATCAAAGGGTTTTCCCCGCATTGGGGTTTTTCCCTGGCATCCGCCAAATTATTGGGTCTCTTGTCTTGGCTTGTCTTCTGTTGATTTATTTATGTTCTGTCAGCATTTACTGTCAATGTTTATATGATTACATAACTGGAAATTGAATTGGGCTAATAAAAAAGATTGAACATACCATCATTAACTAAAATTAACATGGTTTCAGAGTTGAGATGAAGACAAAGCCCAAGCAAGAGTGGAAGAGAAACCACTGAAAGTTGAATATTCAAAGACCAAGGTCAATGGCTTCCTCATCATACTTCAAATCTAATGACAAGCTCAATGATAAATCTGATTATCATGCTTGGAAAATGTCCTTGGATCTGACATTAGAGGAACAAGATGTTATGGATTATGTGCAAGGAAAGATCACTGAGCCTCCATCAAATGCACCAGCTGCCACTAAAACAATGTACGAGAAAGGGGAAAACTGTTGAGAATTTGGAGGGTTGGTAGATTAATTCAAATTATCTTCTTGATAATTACTTGTGAGCTTACTTGAGTTACTTATGTCTTCTCTTCTTTATCTTATTTAGTCTTTCATCAAGTCAATTATCAAATTACAAGAGACACAAAATTAGGCTGCTAGAGCCAGGGCAAAACCTCTCCCTCTTGGAGAAGAAAAGCCACGAGAAATTCTTCTTATAGATCTTCAAATGACAAGTACCATGACCAAGACTCAGACCCTTGATCTATGAATGCCTCCAAAACCTTGTCACTGCTACTAAGTCTTCTTTCAGCGCTGATTCTTCTTTTCTTCATCAACCTATACTGACCTTTCTTTTATGATCTTTGAGTAGGAAGATTTACCTTCCTCCTTTTCCATACTGTAATAGCCTTTAAACTTTTCATCATAGTATGATCATTCACCCAATCATTCACGCAGCATGACAACTAAATGCTTATGGAGAATAAACCTTATTTCAGATTTTACCATATTCCATTTGACTGTAGTTCCTTCATTCTGATCCGCATACCTGTCCAGTGATCTGCACTCTTTTCCTTGTCTCCCTTATGTTCCGAATATATCAAGCTTGACCTTATTATTTAGTCCATATTACATTACAGTGTTCATCTTCAGGCTTATCCACAAACATCTCAGATTGACTGCATATTATTCCGCACCACAAAACTGCACCTTAATCACAAATGAGTACGCAATAGTTCAGGCTTCTTCACACTTGTAATCACCTCAGAAAAATCCGCACTGAAACCCTGACACTTGTCTTCAAAAATCCGCATTTTCAGCTCTGTAAAAACTCAGAGAAAATCTGCATTTATAACTCAGAGTAGTCCGCAATTTATGTTATTTTCTGCGCAGCATAGGTGGGTATAAATAGTTGTTCCAACCTGTATTTGAGCCGACCTTACATCCAGCTAGTAAGTCAACTTTATCACTGTGCATTAGGCCGACTTGAAGTGCAATAATTCCAGCATTGTAGGATATCTTCTAGCGTGGTTTGAGAGCCGAATAAATCATTCTTTCACGGTTTCTTTGGCAAGGTCTTGGAGCATTCTTTAGACTAGATTCTTCATATATATGACACTTGATTACATTTATACCTAGAAGACAAAAACCCTAATAGACATCAAGAAGAAGTCTATTAACCTATAATAAAATCTTGCTCATGAAACCCATGAAGCAAGTACAACAAATATACATTTTATTATCTTTGTCTTCTTCTTTACATAAATACATAATTACATAGTCAATATGAAGACCGATCCTAGTTACACTTTTCAACAAAAACAAGGCGAAGAAGATCATCAGGGATTCTATTCATAAGCACTTAGTTGCTTATATCTCTGAGCTGGGTACATCTAAGGAGATGTATGATAAGTTGGTTGGCATGTTTAGGGCTAGCAATGTTAATCAAATTCTCTTTTTGAAGAACAAGATAAAGAACATCAAGATGGACAAAGGAGAGTCCATCCAATCCTATTTCATGAGGCTCACCAAAATCGAGAATGATCTCTTAGCTATTGGAGAGGTCATAGCTGACCGAAAGCTCACTCCCATTACTCTTGGAGCACTTCCCCAGCCGTGGTATGTATTTAATACCATTATTCTCAATAATAATATAATTCCTGATTTTGATGAATTGTTGACGAGATGCACTCAAGAAGAGACAAGGATGATGGAGAGAGACCATCCCTCAAATGGGAATGGAAGTGATCCTACTGCCTTCGACGCTCATGCAAAGAAGAGGAATAATGTTGGTCCGAGAAATCAAAATCATGGAAGAGTGGGTCCCAAGGGAAGGAAGAGAAGATGTTACAATTGTAACAAGTTTGGTCACTATGCTAGAGAGTGCCCTAATTCTCTAACACAAATCGAGACTAGAACACCTATTCGATGCTACAAAAACTAACAGTATCTTCTATCAACCCCGCATGAGCACCTAGTGCCAACTCCTCTACAAAAGGTAGGACCTATTCCTCTTTCTTATTTACCATGGAACGCTCATAGAGTTTCAAATTCTCCACATTCACAATTGAGTAAATGTGCATGTATGGGAGTAGACTGAGTCTATAGGTGCTATCCCCCACCTTTTCCAATATCTTAAAGGGACCATACTGCAAATCCTTGATTTTCTTACCAAAGGCCTGTAGCCTCTCTTTCTTCAACTGTAACGATACTCTATTTCCCACTTTGAATGACTTCTCTGTTCTGTGTTGATCATGCCTAGCCTTGTATTTTTCGAGTGACTTATGTAGTGTCTCCAGTACTTGTAGATGGTTCTACCTGATCTTCTCAACAAATTTTTCTACCCTTAAGGCATCCCCTGTAAGATCCTCCCTCACTCCTCCTTGCTACCCATATCCTATTGAGATTTTGTGTATTTGGGGTCGCATCAGTTGTGCTCTAACTCCCAAATTTTGTAGAAGGACTAGAGTACACTTGATCTACAAGACCCAGAAATTGATTTGGGAAATTTCAACTGGTTTAGGAGATATTAAATTAATTAATTATTTTAATGTATTTCCAAAGTTAAAAATTAGGGTACTTAAATAATTAAAGTGAACTTAATTAAACATGTGATGAAATTGTCTTAAGTCACACGGATCAAGCTTTCTTTTAATATTAGCCATTGATTCAAGATTTGATCATGGTCATTGATTTGTCAATGAGAAAATAATAAAGGAAAGGCTTGGGGTCATTTGTAAAGACACACAGAGGCAGAGCACTGAAGTTAAGCTGAGATTCTAGGGCAGGGTTTGCTAAGAATACTCAGAAGTGTTTCAGCTGCAGAGAGGGAAATTTAGGCAAAGGGGATGATCTGATCCCGGGGTATAGAATACACAAGAGGCAGAGATCAGCTCAAGGACAGCGCAGAGGAGAAGGGAAGTTGCAGCAGCAAGGACAGCGTGATTTTGAGCAGGAAACCCTCAGAGGGTTACGCAGAGACCCTAAGGGGCAGCGTAGAGACTGCGTCACCTAGTCTGGGGTAACGCAGTCCCTTCCGGAGCAGCGTTGAGGGTTAGAGGGGCTTCAGAGGCTGACGCAGAGGCTTTCAGGGACAACGTTGGGGTTTCTAGGCCCTAATCTTGGCTGAGTTCTGTAAATCTCATTTGAGGGTGTGGATCAGCCATTATTTTGGCCCTAGATCAGCCAGTGAGTTGTAGATCTAGTATTTCTTTGTCGAGTTTTCCAGATCTGGAACCCAGGCTTGTTCTATTCAGAAAATTCTTAATAATAAAACCCTCCAGCAGTCAGAGACCGGTTTTCCCGCATTGGGTTTTTCCAGGGACTATTTGTCCAGAAATAACTATGTCACTTTGTCAATGTGTGCATGAACTTGTTCTAGATCTGGATTGGTGGAGATCTGTTATGTGTTTTGCTTCGATTTTAACTTGAATTTATTCAATTAATAACTTGTCCAAGTAGGAGGAGCATTACTAGATTAACAGTAATAATTTCTGCATAAAGTGTAAAGATTCAGAAATTTCCACATGGTATCAGAGCAATTGCAGATCTAGGAGGGTCACCAGCAAGAAACTGAAGGTTCTAGCTGCAGAAAGCAGCTGGAAAAGCAGCAGAAACGCAAATCTGAAGGGACAGCTCAGTTTTCAGAGGCAGATCCACGCAGAGGGAAGGCTGACGCAATCTAACGTTGTCTCTTAGCAAGCCCACGCAATTACTGTGCAGAGTCAGCTCAGAAACAGCGTTGGATCAATATGAAACCAGCCAGTGTGATTCAAATCTGAATCTGTCAGATCCAGAAAAGACTGCAGAAAAGCTGCAGAAATTCAAAAGGTGTTGGCAGGGTTAAATTTCTGTAGTCTTCAGATTTTTAGCCTTAGCACAAGTGACAAAGAGCGGGAGGAGATCAGCTTCTCAGAGAGTTTCTAGCCAAATGAAACTTGCAGTTTGATCAGAGGATCAAAGGAAGAGTTGAATCATAGTTGATTTGGTAGATTTCCAAGGAGGGAAATCAGTTGTCAGAGGGAGCAGAAGGTGCCTATTTCACCAAGGACCTTAGATCCATTTCTCTAGCACAGAGAAGAGGAAGTTTCGACAAATTCTGAGCAGATGGCTCCTCATGGACTGCGTGATCAGGACAGGCTAGATGGCCTCTCAAACTTTTCAGTTTGGAAGGCAAGGATCCTGATAGTCCTTAAGGCATACAATCTTAGAGACCATGCAGAGCAAACTCTGGCCACACCGACAGATCTGGATCTCCTTCGAAAGGATAAGGAGGCTGTTGGGCATGCCAAGCGGCTAATTATGGATGGAATCAAGGACCATATTGTACCACACGTAGCTGAGAAGAAGACAGCTAACGAGATGTGGAAGGCCTTGACCTCCCTGTATGAGGGAAAGTCTGTCCAAAGAAAAATGTTGTTGGAGACTCAGATGAGGTCATTCATGATGACCAAGGGAGAAGACATGGAGCATTTTCTCTTCAAACTGCAGTCGATCAGAGATCAGCTGACTGCAACTGGTGCTAAGGTGGGAGACGATGTGATTGTCGGGACTGCCCTCAATGCAGTCACAGATGAGTGGGAAACCTTTGTCGAAAGTATCTTGGGTAGAGCGGACCTCGCAGATTGGGACAGCTTGTGGTCAATTATGCATCAAGAAGAACTCCGCAGATTCACCAAGAAGCAGTATAGCTCCGGATCAAGCAAAGTGAAGAAGGAAGATGAGGAAGATGTAGCCTTGCAATCGAAGAAGCAACCAAAGACGAAGAAGGATCTCTCAAAGATCAAGTGCTTCCAATGTGGTGAAATGGGACATTTTGCCAACAATTGTCCTAAGAAGAAAAAGGACAAGGAGGCATCTTCTTCCAAAGCAGGTGTGGCAGATGATGGGTCAGGAGATGATGCAGCCATGAGTGCTCATGAACCACGGGGGTGGGATGACATGGACATGTAGAAGAGCTACATGGAAGTAAGGCGGGATCCTTGAGCAGCTCATCTCTTGGATCACAAGCGAGCTACAACAGCCTTAAGACAATAGCAGGACAAGTGGAGTAGTGGGTGCATAGATCACAGATGAGGCAAAGGAAGAGGCAGATCTGAAGACTGAAAGGAGCAACAGCAGCGTAGAAGCAGCAGCAGCGCAGAGGCTAATGTGACTTCAGCAGTGCAGAGTTGCAGCAGCGCAGAAGGCTTCAGAGGGACACCGCAGTGCAGCAGCAACGTGATAGATTTCAGCACAAGGGGCTGATGTGACTTCAGTAGTGCAGAGGGAGTCCGATTACCCAGGCAGAGTTGTAGCTGTGCATCGTTCTTTAGATGCCAGCACAGATCTGTAGCTTGTGGAGCTTCAGCGATGAGGATGCAGCCCATCAGACTTGTTTGTCAAAGATTGGGCAGGAGATTCAGTTGTTTCTCTCAACAACTGAAGCTGCAGTGCAGCAGATCAGTAGTGGCAGTGCTATGAGCAGCACAGATGCAGCATATTGAGAGGGAGTTGCAATACAATGGTTGTAGTGGTAGTGGCAGAGTCATGAGCAGCAGTACAGAATGGCAGCAGCAGTGCAGAGTTGAGTGGCAGCAGGCCAAGCTTCAGCAGCACAGAACCAGTGCCCAAAATCATGTAATGCATAAGTGTGATGTATTGCTTGAGCACAACCTTGATGCTAAGAGGGAGTGTTGAGATTTTGTGTATTTGGGGTAGCATCAGTTGTGCTCTAGCTCCTAAATTTTGTACAGGGACTATAGTACACTTGATCTACAAGACCCAGAAATTGATTTGAGAAATTTCATCTGGTTTAGGAGATATTAAATTAATTAATTATTCTAATGTATTTCCTAAGTTAAAACTTAGGGAACTTAAATAATTAAAGTGAATTTAATTAAACATGTGATGAAATTGTCTTAAGTCACACGGATCAAGCTTTCTTTTAATCTTAGCCATTGATTCAAGATTTGATCATGGTCGTTGATTTGTCTACGAGAAAAGTATAAAGGAAAGGCTTGGGGTCATTTGTAAAGACACACAGAGGCAGGGCACTGAAGCTAAGCTGAGATTCTAGGGCAGGGTTTGCTAAGAATACTCGGCAGTGTTTCAGCTACAGAGAGGGGAATTTAGGCCAAGGGGATGATCTGATCTCGGGGTCTGGAATACACAAGAAGCAGAGATCAGCTCAAGGACAACGCAGAGGAGAAGGGAAGCTGCAGCAGCAAGGACAACGCAGTCCCTCCAAGGACAGCGTGATTTTTAGCAGGAAACCCTCAGAGGGTTACGCAGAGACCCTAAGGGGCAGCGTAGAGACTACGTCAGCCAGTTTGGGGTAACGCAGACCCTTCCGGAGCAGCGCTAAGGGTTAGAGGGGCTTCAGAGGCTGACGCAAAGGCTTTCAGAGGCAGCGTTGGGGTTTCTAGGCCCTAATCTTGGCTGAGTTTGGTAAATCCCGTTTGAGGGTGTGGATCAATCATTATTTTGGCCCTAGATCAGCCAGTGAGTTGTAGATCTAGTATTTCTCTATCGAGTTTTCCAGATCTGGAACCCAGGCTTGTTGTATTCAGAAAATTCTTAATAATAAATCCCTCCAGTAGCCAGAGACCGATTTTCCCGCATTGGGTTTTTCCGGTGACTATTTGTCCAGAAATAACTATGTCACTTTGTCTATGTGTGCATGAACTTGTTCTAGATCTGGATTGGAGGAGATCTGTTATGTGTTTTGCTTCGATTTTAACTTGAATTTATTCAGTTAATAACTTGTCCAAGTAGGAGGAGCATTACCAGATTAACAGTAATAATTTATGCATAAAGTGTAAAGATTCAGAAATTTCCACATATGCAATATCCAAAGGTGAAGGTGGAAAATATCCAAAACAAGTTTCAAATGGGGACTGACCAGTAGAAGTGTGGTTGCACCAAAGTCCTGTTGAGTACTTCTTTCTGCCCATTTGTTTGTGGATAATTGTTGTAGGCCCTTTAACTTTGTGTCCATGTCTGAAACAATGCTCCTTGGTATCCCAAAGTGCACCCAAACTTGTCCAAAGAACAAGTTCACTACTTCTTGCTCGCAAATGGTCTTTTTGTTGAGCATCAGAACACGCATCTTGTTGAACCTGTCAACTACCATGAATAGGTATTCATGTCCCTTCCTAGTTGTTGTTAAACCTCCCACAAAGTCCATGGAAATGCTTTCCCGAGGAAAAATGGGTGCAAGTAAGGGATGACATAGACCCTGATTCCTATTACTAGGCTTGTTGGTACAACAAAGCATGCATCCTCTTATGAACCTAGCAACCCGATCTTACATATTGGTCCAATACACATACCTCTGCAAGTTGGCCATTGTCTTCCCTACACCAAAGTGCCTTGCAACCTTGGAGGTGTGAGTCTCTCTAATCCGTTGCAATCGCTCGCCTTTAGGAACACACAACTTATCCAGCCTATAGAGTAACATGTCCTGGAAATGGTAGTCAACAGTGTTGTCACCATCGTGCACATGACTCTAGCTCTTCAATCATCGAAACACCTCCTTGAAGTCCTCGTCCTCTAAATTTCCCTCTCTGTATGCATCACGAGTGAATAGCTCCATGTGCATCACAGTTCCCAAGTTTTGATCATTGATATGAGTGACCTTGAAAGCATGTCGGCCAACTTGTTTGTGTTGCTCTTCTAATACTTTATCACAAAATGAAACTATTGTAGAAATCCCATCCACTTGTAATGTTCTATTGTAACTTACTATGGGCCTGCAGGTATTGTAGCGATTGATGATCAATGTGGATTACTATCTCCTTTCCCATCAAATAGTGTTTCCACTTATTCATAACTTGCACCAAGGCATAGAGCTCCTTGTTGTAGGTAGCGTAGTTAAGAACTACCCCATGAAATACTTCAAAATCGTGGCATACAAGCCTTCCTGCCTACATTAAGACTACTCCCATCACATACCCACTCGCATCTGTCTCCACTTCGAAGGGCTGTTGCAAGTTAGGTAATGTCAAAACTATTGTTGAATGATCTTCTTCTTTAGCTCCCCAAAGGCCCTCTGTTGACCCTTTTCCCACTAGAAACTCTTGCCACTTGCTGCTAAGGTGTGGAGTGGCCCTGCTACCACTAAAAATGAGGCTATGAATTTTCTCAGGTACTCTGTCGCCCCAATGAAACTCCTAACCTCAAAAACATTAGTAGGCATCGGCCATTTCATGATGGCCTCCATCTTGGCAGGATCTATCTTAAGCTAGCCTCCACCTATCACATACCCCAGATACACCAAAGACTATTGTGCAAACTCACACTTCTTAATGTTTGCAAGTAGTTGGTGCTTCTTTAATGTCTCCAACACCTGTGTCAAATGTGATATGTGCTCCTCCCAAGTAGAACTGTCTACCAAAATATCATCTAAATAAACTATAACAAATGAATCTATAAAAAGATGCAATATATCATTCGTTAACCTCATAAACCTAGCTAGTGGAATGCATAGACCAAATGGCATGACTAACTACTCATACAAACCTTGTCTAGTTTTCAAGACGGTCTCCCAGGTATCTTCTTCTCTGACTCAAACCTGGTGATATCCAGACTTTAAGTCCAGCTTGGTGAAGTATTTCGCTTGCTGCAATTGATCCAACATATCATCTATTCTAGGCAGGGGGTACCTGTTCTTAAGCGTGATTTTATCCAACGCCTTATAATCTATGCAAATTTGTCGAGTCCCATCCTTCTTTGGCACAATGATGATGGGTGACCCACATGGTAATGTACTCGGTTGAATGACACCTTGTTCCAGTAACTGTTGCAATTGTTTCTTCACCTCACTTGCTTCTATAACAAATTGCCTATATAGCCCAATGTTTGGCAATAAGGAGTCTGGCAATAGCTAGATCTCATGCTCCACTTCCCTCTTTGGCGGTAGCCCTTTAGGCTCTTGCGACACATCCCTATATGCATGTAGCAACTCTTCCATTTGTTGTTTTTGTTTCTTAGTACACCCCTCCAAGGTTGCCTTTCCTCTTACTGACTCTTCTACAGACTAGTTTTCTATTAAAAATAGTAAAACATACTTCTTGCTAGAACTGATCAGTTTCTTGGCTTGGTTGGCACTAACCAACGAAATTTTCGACTTGCCTTTGTTCATGTTGATGGTGAACGATTTTCCATCCTTAACGAGGCGATACTGGTTGGCTCTTCGCATGAAGATTGCATCTCGCATCTAAGGGCTTCCAAACACCACCCCACATACACCATGGGGAACTATATCTAGTTCTACTTCATCAATAAAATTAGCACTAATAGCAAATCAAATTTTGCATTGTTATGTTACCTTTATCTCTGCAACCTTATTTAACCATCCCAATGGATATGGGCTTGGATGATCACAAACTTTCAATCCCAATTTGTTGACCATGTTAGGTCCCTATATTACTAGTTTAGTCCCTTACTGTTGTTAGTGTAGCCCCCTTATTGTTATTGTTGTGCCCTTGTAGTCCCCATATTGTTATTATTGTGCCCCATAAAAGCCCACTATTGTTATTGTTGTGCCTTTACATTATTATTGTTAGGTCGGCTAGGAATATATTGTGACCCCATGGACTCCTATATATAGAAAGGAGGTTTTGTCATTTGTATCATCCAAGAATTGTTCATTAATGTAATGTAAAGGAGGTTGCCCCCTCAAAGAGGTTGATTTCTAAGTCATTAATCTCTCTTTTCTTCTATTTTGTGAGTTGGTTTCATAACATTTGGTATCAAAGCTTTGATTCTAGGGTTTCGCTGCTTCAAATAGGTCATCGTGGTATTTTCGCTATAACTTTTTTCTACGAAGTTTCAGAAGCTTAAAAAACCCATTTGCGAAGAAATCCAGAGGAACTTCATGTAAAAATTTCAGATCCTGGTTCGCAATATATTCGGAGATATGATCTGTGGAAGTTAGAGTTTTTGCAGGCTCTCAAATTTCATCTCAAAGAGGCGACCATGGGAAAATTGTCATAACTCTCTCCCTGAGCATCGGATTGGAATTCTGTAAAAAGTGGTCGAAAGTAGACGGACTGTAGTTTCCTGTGTATTGATTTTAGATTCGAAGGAGGAAACAGTGACATGTGGCACGCAGTACAAGTTCGCTCTACTGAATCAGTGCATAATTAGGTCATTGTGGGAGATTGGGCATAACTTTGCCTTGAAGAATCAAAATCAGGTCAGACCTGTGGCATTGGAAAGAAGATTCAGAGGGCTACTAAAAGACTGAAGGTAAAATCTCGGGGATCCGAAATTACAGAGATACATCAGTTTCAATATCGAGCTCCTAAAAAACAAGAAAAGTCTTGTTTGAAAAATCAGTTTGAAGTGATTCCAAGGGCATATTGAAGTATAGATATCAGTATTGGGTTCTAAAATGCTCCTTAAAATAATTCAACGCCCATTAAACCCTCAGAAGGCTCTACTATGACTCATGAAGAGGAAGAAGTGCAACATGATATATCAAAATTACAAGACCAAGTGCAACAAATTTCACTCTCGGAAATAGTAACATAAAATGAAATGGAAGTTTTGAAGAAAGTGGAAGCTAAGATGGATGGTTTGAAGAAAGGCGTGGAAGCTAAGATAGAGGGTTTGAAGAATCGCATGGAAGCTAAGATCGATGAAAAAATGAAAGACAACATGGAAGACATGAAGAATGATCTAAAAGCAGACATGGAAGGTTTGAAGGGAGGTTTGACAAAGTTGATACAATAAATGATTCCTAATGGTGAAAAGGTAGTAGAGGAAACTCATGATGAGAACAAAATAAATGTTAATCATGATTTCATAAACTCTAATGTTGGATTGAAGACCCACTGTATTCCAAAGATCGATATGGGGAAGTTTGATGGCAAGGATCCCGTAACATGGATACTACAGATGGAGCAATATTTTGATCTCCATAATGTGCAAAACACACAAAAGGTACGCATTGCAACTATATATTTAGAACAAAATACATTTGTCTGGTATCGATGGCTTTGCTCTAGTAAAAAAATTGTCACTTGGTCAATTTTTACGGAGGAAATGATAGGACATTATGAGGACACAAAGAGCAACACCTTCTTTAGCCAATTGATAAATCTCAAACAAAAGGGTTCAACGGTGGAGCACATTGAGGACATCCAAAAATTGAATATAAGGGTAATTGATATTCCAGAGGAACACAGGATTGATGTCTTCATAGGGACTTTAAAGGATAACATCCAACATGATGTTCGCCTCTGGGAACCTGATTCATTGGAGAAGGCATTCAAGTTGGCAAGAAAAATTGAAAGTAAAATTATGGCGACGAGGAACCCTACCACTCACATCTATAAAGATGGAAGTGATGCTACTCCTAGACTTCCACAACCTACAAGGTTGACACCACAAAAATTGGAAGAAAAAAGAGCAAAAGGGCTTTGCTACAGTTGTGATAGCAAATACACTAAAGGTCATAAGTGTGCTGAGAATAAATTATTTTACATAGATTGTGAAGAGGAGGAAGAAAATGAACAAAAACTTCAAAAGAAGAGGATATACACCATGAACCAACCCTAGAGAAAGAAGAAATGAGTCTGACCATATCCTGTAATGCATTGGCAAGAATTACCACTCCTCAAACTCTCAAGTTTGAAGGACATATCAAGAAGAAAAATGTAATAGTGTTGATTGATTCGGGTAGTACCCATAATTTTATTCATTGTAAGCAACCAAGGAATTGAATTGCTTCCTATACCCAGCACTAGAGTGTCAAGTGATGGTTGCAAATGGAGGAACTATAAATTCCTCTGGAAAATGCCATAATATCAAGCTAACCACGAGGGAATATGTATTGAATAGTCCAATGCTTTCCATTCATGCCATAATATCAAGCTAACCATCGGGGAATATGTATTGAATAGTCCAATGCTGTCCATTCCAATGGGAGGTGTTGATGTTGTACTAGGAGTACAATGGTTACAATCTTTGGGGAAGGTAGCATTTAATTTTCAAGAAATTTTCTTGAAAAAAAATTCAGAAGAAAAGGAAGTTGAATTACGAGGTATCGCAGGGAATTCGGGAAAGATGATAAGCTCTGATGTCATGACAAAGCTTCTGAAGAAAGAACAACAAAGCGTAATTGCACAATTATGCTCATTAGAAGTTCCAACATCAAAATCATCGATTTCTCCAAATCTCCAAAAAGTCTTGGATAATCATTCCAAGGTGTTTGAAACTCCCAAAGGACTCCCACGTATTTGTGATCATGATCATGCTATTCATATGATTCCAGGAAGTGTTCCTCCAAACATCAGGCCTTACAGATATCCTTATGTCCAAAAGAGCGAAATTGAGCGTATGATTGCAGAAATGTTAGAGGCTGGTATAATTCAACCTAGTCAAAGTTCTTTCTCTGCTCCAGTAGTATTGGTGCACAAGAACGATGGATCATGGCGCATGTCTCTGGATTATAGGGAGCTCAATAAGTTCACTATTAAAGGTAAATTTCCCATTCCTGTGATTGATGAATTATTGGATGAATTACATGGAGCAATATATTTTACCAAGTTGAATCTTCATTCAAGATATCATCAAATTAGAATGAAGACTGAAGATATTCCGAAAACAGCGTTTCGAACTCATGAGGGTCATTATGAATTTTGGTCATGCCTTCTAGCCTTACCAATGCACCTTCTACATTTCAAGGGTTGATGAATTCCATTTTCAAACCCTCCCTTAGAAAATTTGTGCTAGTATTTTTTGATGATATACTAATCTACAGCAGGTCTTGGAAGGATCATGTTCAACATGTTGACAAGGTGCTCAAACTATTGGAGGAGAAACAATTATATGCAAAAACCTCCAAATGTTTCTTTGGAGTACAAGAGGTGGAATATCTGGGTCATATTGTATCTCAGGAGGGTGTTAAGGTATACCCTAACAAAATTAAAGCTATTAAGGAATGGAAAGTTGTTAAAATTGGACAACTAGGTCCAAACTCCATGTTGTGATGCTCAGATGAAGATACCGATATTTTTATTGGATTCCTCTTTCGGAGAGGTGTAAGATCCATATAAAATTTATCTAAATCCGATGAGCAGAACATTTATTTTGAATTTATTATTTATAATAAATTATATGTGCAGGTCGGCCTTAAGGTTTTACACCCCCAGCAGATGTGTCACACACCTCAATGATGTATATAAATACATTGAAAGTTGGAGAGCATTTCACACTCACTCAACACACATCTTCTTCTCTTCTCTGATTTAATACGAGCTCCTTGGAGGACGAATTCAGCTCACACGTGGGAAAAAGGACAAGTTTGTACAGCCAAGAAGAAGGACGCAGATTGCTGCAGCTAGGGTTTCCAAGGAAGTTTGACCAGCGTTGACTTTGGTCAACGCATGGTCCAAAGAGGCTGAAATTTATTGGAGACTTCAATTTTGGGAGGCCGTACACATTGGCACAAGAACCGAGGTCAAAAGGTTGACCGAAGTTGGAGCTGCATTGGCTTTTATGTTGCTGCCCTGCATTGACTTTTCTGGACATCGTTGACTTTTCTGCAGTTGACTTGTGTTGACTTGGTGACTAATTTGAGGATTGTTGTGACACATTCTGGGTTGGCTGATCAAGGAGACTTTGCTGGTTGAAGCATCCTGTTGACCGCCGTAATGCACCATCACATTTTTCCTGTTTCTGGTTTGTCTTCCATAGATCCACTCGTATGTTCTATCAGCATTTTACTTAACTGTTTGGGTGATTTCTGTAATAAAATTAAAGTTGCATCAAGCATAGAACATCTACAAAAATTTACATGGTATCAGAGGCGAGGTGAAGACAAGCCTTAACTTATAGAAATTACCATCTAAGAAAAATGGGTTCCACAAGTTATGACTTCAAGGAGAATGACAAGCTCACTGGAAGGGATGACTTCCATGCCTGGAAGATGATATTAGATCTCAAATTGGAAGACCATGATCTCATGGACCATGTACTGAGTAAGATACAAGAACCTCCATCCAATGCTACTGCTGCTACTAAAACCAAGTATAAGAAGGGAGAGATCAAAGCAAAGTTGATGATCAAGGAATCCATTCATAAAAGCCTGGTGGCCTACATCTCTAAGTTGGGTACATCTAAAGAGATGTATGATAAATTGATCCTAGTGTTCAAGGTAAACAATGTAAACCAAGTGCTATTCTTCAAGAATCAATTGAAGAATTTGAAGAAAGGTAGGGATGAGTTTGTCCAAACATTCTTTTTGAAATTGACCGAGATTAGGAACAATCTGCTGGCTATTGGGGAGACAATAGCCGATCGTGAGATGGTACTCATCGAACTTGGAGGACTCCCATATGAATGGCAAGTATTCACCACTACCATTCTCAATAATATTACTATTCCTAACTTTGACGAGCTACTGTCCAGATGCATGCAAGAAGAAACAAGAATGAAGGAATATGAAAATGACAGAAACGTTGCCTATGTTGCTCATTCTAGAAAGAAGAACTCTAGTGGTCCTAAGAAAAAAGGAAGAACAAGGGCCCAAGGAAAGAAGGGTAAGTGTTTCACTTGTCATAGGCCTGGTCACTATGCTAGAGAATGTCCCTTCAAGAATGATTCTCCCGATAGTGATGATAACAACAACAACCGAAGGAATGGAAATCAAAGAAACGACAGATCCAAAGGAAAGAGGAAGGCTCCCTCTGGCGGAAACAATCAACCTTCTAAAAGGTCTAGAAACTCCAGGTATGAGGAGTCAAATGTTGTTGATAAAAGAAATGAATATATTCTTGTATCTTCTCTCTCTGCTGCATCCCCGCCCGACACTATGGATGTCTGGCTGATAGATAATGGTGCCTCAAGACACATCACTGGGTTCAAGGAAGAACTCTCTGACATGGTTGAGAAGGATACTAGTCTGGAAATTATCCTTGGAGATAATGCCACATATCCCGTGAAAGGGACAGGGACTGTGACCCTCCACTTGTCTCAAGGACAAGTCCTACATTTGCAGGATGTACTCTATGTACCAAAATTGAAGAAGAACCTTCTGTCTATATCAACGATTGAAGACAAAGGCTTCAATGTGGCATTCATTGATGGAAAGGTGTGCATGTGGAAGAAGAACCTCAAGGAAGCTATCGTGATTGGTTTTAGAGTTGGAACACTCTACCAGGTTGAAGGAAGTCCACTAGGAGCTATGACATGTGATACTATCCGACAAACTGAACTATGGCACCGAAGGTTTGGACACCTTCATTACAAGGACCTTCCCGAAGCAAGGAAGGTGGTGACAGGGATGCCCGACTTTGGAAATAATCATGAAGGTGTATGTAAGGGTTGTGCCGAAGGAAAGCATACAAGGGGACCTTTCCCCTCAAGTGTCACAAAGACATTTGATATTTTGCAACTGGTCCATTATGATCTATCTGGTATGCTGCTCGTGACATCCCTGGGAGGATGTTCTTACTATATGACATTTACTGATGACTTCTCCCGCAAAACCTGGATATACTTCTTGAAGAAGAAGGATGAGGCTTTCATGTCGTTCCGTACCTTCAAAGCCTTGGTGGAAAACATGACAGGGAAGAAGATCAAGATTTTGAGGACCGACAATGGAACTGAATATGAGTCAAATCAGTTCAAGGACTTTTGCAGAGAAGCTGGCATTAAGAGGGAGACTACTACTGCCTATACTCCTGAGCAGAATGGCGTTGTTGAATGAAATAACAGGACCATTGTGGAAGCTTCCTGTGCCATGCTATGTGACCAAGGTTTACCAAAGTTTCTGTGGGGAGAAGCTGCAAATACTGTTGTATAAATTCAAAACTGATGCCCTCATTCCGCCCTGGACTCCAAAACTCACGAAGAGGTTTTCATCGGTAAGAAACCTGATGTCTCACATTTTAGAATTTTTGAATGTCCTGTTTATTTTCATGTGCGAAAAGAAAAGAGAAGTAAGCTGGATGCTTCTGGGAAGAAAGGAATGTTTGTGGGCTACAACAAAACTTCTAAGGCCTATAGAGTCTATGTACCTGGTCAAATGGAAGTAGAGATATGCCATGATGTCACTTTTGACGAAGATGCTTCCCTGAAGAAAGTAGTAGATCTTCCAAGATCTGAGGAAAATCATGAAGCAAGGCCTGGAAATCAAGAAGAACCGTAGGATGAGACATTGTCCGATGTTGAAGGACCAATGGATCCTATTGATCCACCTCCTTCTGACTGAAAAGAGACTATCATGGCTCGCCGACACCTCGAAGATGATGAGGGAACCCCGAAGGCCGCCCAAGGGGGATATTCCGGAAAGAATAATGGTGCGTATAGAAAACAATCTCGGCTGCCATGAGTACCACTGCACAACCGAACCTCGGATCTTTTAAGGAAGCCGCAAAGCATCAAGTCTGGAAGGATGCTATGAACAAAGAGTATGGGCCTATAATGAAGAATGATGTATGGGATGTGGTTCCAAGACAGGAGGACAAAGAATTTATCATCTCGAAATGGCTCTACAAGATCAAGCATGGATCTCATGGAAGTGTTGAAAAGTTCAAGGCAAGATTTGTTTCCCGTGGCTTCTCTCAAAAGGAAAGCATAGATTATGATGACATATTTGCACCTGTGGCCCAATATACCACCATTCGATCTATCATAGCCCTTGTTGCTACGCAAGGATGGAGTCTTCATCAAATGCATGTCAAGATCGCCTTTCTGCATGGTACAATAAAAGAAGAGGTGTATGTAGAACAACCTCTCGGATTTGAAGTTCAGGATCGGGACACTCATGTCTACAAGTTGAAGAAAGCCCTCTTAAGGGTGTGGGGAAGCAAGCACCCGCAGCTTAATAGAGACAGATAGTTACTTCTTGATGAAGCTGGCTTCACTCGAAGTAATGCTCATCCGAACCTTTACCAAGGTTTAAGGTTGTCCAGGGAAGCCTCTCATTCCAAAAGTCGTATGTGGACGACTCTTCCCCGACAAGTGCCGAATTCTTTCATTCATCAATGCAAGAGGGAGCTCTCACACAAGTTCAAGATGAAGGACCTAGGACTGATGCACTATTTCCTAGGCTCCGAGGTCTGGCAAAGGGTAAGACTGGAGAGATTTTCTCTCAAGGAAAATACATTGTGAAACTTCTGGAAAGATTTGGAAGTGGTGGACTCGTAAAGACCGTGTCAATATCAGCAATGGAACTCAACTTCAAGAAGTTGAGTGGCGCCATTTCCCGGGTCTCTCAGATAATAATCCCATCGAGTATCGTCAACTCATAGGAGCACTGATGTTCTTAGTGAACACCCGTCCAAATATATGTTTTGCAGTGAACACTTTGAGTCAACAGATGGTTGAGCCTCATCACTTTCACTGGGTTGGTGCCAAGAATCTTCTGAGATATCTTAGGGGCACGATAAACCATGGGCTGAGATACACTACTGGGAGTGTGACACTCTGTGGATATACTGATGCCGATTGGGCTGGCAGTGCGGTGGATCGTAAGAGCACATCGAGATGCTGCTTCAATCTTGGTTCTGCTTTGATTTCATGGATGTGCAGGAAGCAGAAGTCGGTGGCTTTGAGCATCGCTGAGGCCGAATACATTGCAGCGAGTATGGCCTGTTGTGAAGCAGTTATGTTGCGAAAGCTCTTTAGTGAGATGTTTGGACATGTGCTAGATACCACCGTGATACTCTGTGATAACCAGAGTGGGATTCGCATGACTGAGAATCCTGTGTTCCACGACCGATCCAAGCATATTGATATCAGGTACCACCTTATCCGGGATATGGTATAGCAAGGTGCCGTAAGGCTCGATCATATTGGAATTGATGAGCAGGTCGCGGATATTCTCACAAAACCCCTGGGGAAGGTCAAGTTCCTAACCTTCCGTGAGAATCTTGGTATCGTGGAACGACCCTATGATGTGGGTCCTGTTGGACGATGAGTTCTGGGAGCTCTGGGGGGCTTTGGGGACAACTTCTTGGAGCTATGAGCAACCACAAGGCTAGGCTCGCCGACCTTGGTGGTGTGCTTGGACCCCACTGTTGTGATTTTGAGTTGGTACACCTCTCATTTTCTGTGCCCCGTATGCATCCTACCCATTGAGTTCAGGGCTCATGGGAAGTACCTCTCATTTGGCCAATGAGGTGGGAAAAGCTAGAGACTAGTAGCAAATACTGATGGACACATCAGAGATTGCCGTACTCTCTATCTAGGATGGCACGATCCAACCACTTGATCTGGGATCAAGTATAGTGAGGTTTTGGACCTCCGCCTGACTTCGGGTCAGAGGAACCAACTTCGGGTTGGTTGGAGACTCTTTGTGAGTCTGATAGAGGTTTCGGACTTCTGGGCTGAATTTGTCAGCCGGGGGATGATGTCTTTGTGACTGACCCACTTCTATTCTGAAATAAAGAGGCTAGCAAAGCAAGTTACAGCGGGATGACGCACGATGTTTGATTGCACTGATGGATGGAGTTCTCCCTAGTTGAGAGAGAGTGTTAAAATTGGACAACTAGGTCCAAACTCCATGTTGTGATGCTCAGATGAAGATACCGATATTTTTATTGGATTCCTCTCTCGGAGAGGTGTAAGATCCATATAAAATTTATCTAAATCCGATGAGCAGAACATTTATTTTGAATTTATTATTTATAATAAATTATATGTGCAGGTTGGCCTTAAGGTTTTACACCCCCAGCAGATGTGTCACACACCTCAATGATGTATATAAATACAGTCAAAGTTGGAGAGCATTTCACACTCACTCATCACACATCTTCTTCTCTTCTTTGATTTAGTACGAGCTCCTTGGAGGACGAATTCAGCTCACATGTGGGAAAAAGGACGAGTTTGTATAACCAAGAAGAAGGACGCAGATTGCTGCAGCTAGGGTTTCCAAGGAAGTTTGACCAGCGTTGAATTTGGTCAACGCATGGTCCAAAGAGGCTGAAATTTATTGGAGACTTCGATTTTGGGAGGCCGTACACATTGGCACAAGAACCAAGGTCAAAAGGTTGACCGAAGTTGGAGCTGCGTTGACTTTTATGTTGTTGCCCTGCATTGACATTTCTGGACATCGTTGACTTTTCTGCAGTTGACTTGTGTTGACTTGGTGACTGATTTGAGGATTGTTGTGACACATTCTAGGTTGGTTGATCAAGGAGACTTTGCTGGTTGAAGCATCCTGTTGACTGCCGTAATGCACCATCACATTTTTCCTGTTTCTGGTTTGTCTTCCATAGATCCACTGGTATGTTCTATCAGCATTTTACTTAACTGTTTGGGTGATTGCTGTAATAAAAGTAAAGTTGCATCAAGCATAGAACATCTACAAAAATTTATAGGATGCTTCAACTTCTTCTTATGCTTTCTTAACTTGTATTGTAGTGATATGGGTAGAGAGAGTGTTAAGGAGGTTGGTTTTAAAATCCTCAAATAGATTCTTGATCTCTGGTCTGGTCACTCCTCCACTCGTGGACTTGTGTATTTGGACTAAAGGGTCCCGAACTGAAATTTTACCTTTAACCGATCCTCTTGAGCTGCGCCGGAAAATCTTGATAATTTCTTCAAGCGGTTCTTGTGATATGTCCCCTTTTCCCCATAGGTTCAGATGCTCTAGAAAATCATCTCTTATACCTCTTAAGAATATTGGCTTTAGGATTTCTGGGTTTAAGTTACTGAAATTATACCTTTGTAAATTGTAATGAAATCACTCCATATAGTCTTCCAGGCTTTCCTCCTCCTTTTGTGAAATTCTAAAAATCTCATCCTTCAAATCCCTAGTTTGATAGTAATCCTGATACTTAAATAGGAAGGCCTCCCTCATGTCATTCCAGGTTCGAATCATGCCAACACCCAGTCTGATGAACCATCTTAATTCTGATCCTTTTAGAGTAGCGACGAATAATTTCAGCTTTTGGGCATCTGAAGTGTAGTCATAACCTCTACATAGCACATCGAATTCACACAGAAAGGTGTTAGGGTCTTCAACGGCCTTCCCCTAAAGGGATGGTAGGGATGATAAAGGAATATTCTTCAAAGGAGCCTCATCCTGTGTTACTACTATTGGGAATTCAGAAGTAACAAACCTATCTATCTTGGCATTCTCATCTCCCATGGTTGATTCTTTCTGATGGGATGAACTGACCTCAGAGTGTGCTGGAGATTGATAAATATAAGGATCAGGTTGTTCCAGGACCAACTATTTAACAGCGCTACCAGTGTCCAAATGATGATCAATTAAATGTTGTTCCTCAGGCCCCTGATGCTCCTCACTGGTCTCTCCGTGTCCTTCAATTCTCAAATCCTGATCAATGATTTTCCACTATTCTTTTGAATCTGGAGTCTTGACATCAGGAGTGGATATTCTGTTTGAAGGGAGGTGAGGTCCAGACACCAAAGAAACCGATGACCCAGGCCTTCATATGGTAGCTTCTTTCTGTGGTCATGTCTTCCTATTATCTCTGTATGACGTGGACTGTTCCTTTTCTTCCCTTGAGATTAGATCTCTAAATAATTTCTTTCTTCCCAAATATGCACTCTTCTTTTCCATCTTACAACTATCTTTCCTGTAGTCAGTAGAGTGGGGGGTGTTTGTAGATGTTGATATTGTCCTACACGCACACATGGGAACTATGTGTATCAATTCATCCTATAAGTGCTTCAGTTTCTATAGAAGTGAGCCTGCTCAAGTTAGTTAGAGTGATGCGCAGGTTCTTACCTCTTGTCTTACCACCCAAAAACTGTATATTTGAAGACACCCTAAAAAAAAACCCAAAAAATCAAACTTCTAAGTGTCCCAGAAAGAAATTGGTGAGACCGCTCAAGCTTGTTAGAGCATTGCGCAGGTTCTTACCTCTCGTCTTACTGGCCAGCAATTGTGTCACTGGAGACACTCTAAAAAAAACAAAATGCATAAAAATTCACGCTCCTCAGTGTCCCAGCAAGACATTAGTGAGCCTGCTCAAGTTCGTTAGAGCGTTGCACAAGTTGTTACCTCTCGTCTTACTACCCGGCAATTGTATCGTTGGAGACACTCTAAAAAAAATAAAATGCCCAAAAATTCACACTCGTAAGTTTCCCAGCAAGACATTGGTGAGCCCGCTCAAGTTCATTAGAGCGCTGAGCAAGTTCTTACATCTTGTCTTACTGCTCGTCAATTGTGTCGTTGGAGACACTCTAAAAACACAAGGATATTACACCTCTGATCAAGAGATCATGTTCATTGTTCAAAAATGCTAAAAAGTGAAAGTGCTCGAAACATGTCCGAACCTGAGCGACCAGAAATTTCTAGTCATTGCAATTCTGGCACCATGAATGGTTCAAAAAATAGAGGTCGTATGCATAATTTATGAAGGTTTGAAAAGCCTAGTAAACTCCAAAAAATGACATTTTGACTAAATTTGACTTAGCATAAAATTTTTTCAAAAAAAAAAAATTATTTAAAAATTATTTTTATTATAGATTTTATTGGGCCAATCATCGGGTGCCATGTGGCTAGCCCAAAGGCTGCTATGTGACCCCAGGCCAGAGGTTGAATGGTCATGTAAAATCTTTTTGGAGACTATGGGGTTCAAACACGGGACCTCCCGCACGACAGTGTACATTCCAGACTGCTCGGGATACCAGTGGTTCTTAACCTTATGGTTTACCACACCTATTTGAATGCTCAGGTTTTATGTGGCAGAGGTTGGGGAGGCCATCCCCTAAGGACAAACTCCCCACCATGTGTCTATGCATCTAGAACTGTGACCTTGTGCAAACCGATGGCAGTTAGTTCGGTGGTTAATCCGCAACACGATCACATACAGAGCGCAACATTAAATATGAATGTCATGTCATCTGGATATTCTGCTAATGAACCCACAAATTCGGTGGGATTTCTATTTTTTCGGACTTATCTGGAGCTCGACCATTTTTAGTGGAGTTTTCTAAGGGACATTGGGAAAATTACAATTTGGGTCATAACTCTTGGGATATTCGACCATGTTTTTTGAATGAATAGTATTTTTTGGCTAATTTTAACATTATAAACACATTGGCAGAGGTTTCAGAGCCATTAGAGGTCATCTTGTGCAAGTTCTTCTTCAAGAGAGGTCAAGGAGCCACTAGGGCCACTAGGTTGTTTTCAGTGTATTGAGCATCCATTCTCTGTTTTCTGCAAATGAATAGTCATTCTTGACTAATTCAAGCATTCTGAAGCTATTTTTATAGAGAGAACATCATTTTGGAGCTTTTTATCGCATGTACTTACCATTTTTTAGAAATAAGAGATGAGGGACATGTCATTGGGATTTGGACTAGTAAATGTAGCCCAAGAGGGGTGAAATCCTTCATCAAATTGTTGAGTATTGTCATATGTGATGCATTATTCTCTATTATTTAATACTACACAGTGTTATACAAGCTAATTTACATGCTTTAGTCTCACATAAAAATTTGTTTAAATAAGTTAAAACCATTTGTTTCACCTGCAAACTTCAGTGAACCTTATGCACAAAATTTAATTACTATTTGGATACTTAGCATAGTAAAACTAATACATTCCATACAGATCAAACTCTAAGAAACAAATCTGATTGATTGGATCATCAATGCCACCCCCGACAACAGCGCCAAAATTTTGGGTTGTATTAATCATTATTGAATGACTAAAACAGTACACATAAATTATCAATCCAGTGACGCCTTTTATTTGAATGACAGTTGCACTATCTGTGCTGATACACCCAACCAAAAGAAATTCCAATTAAAAGAAATTTTTGTTGAAGTAAATGTTGGAAGTAAAAAACTCATGCAGAAAAAAAATGATCCACAAGACTATAATCACACTTCAATTAATCTGTTCTAGCGCACCACACAACAATTATCCACTTGGTGTCTCTAATCTCATATGTGTAACAACATATGAACTATTTAAATTGAAGTAGATATTTTCACAGCTGAAACAATAGCAAAAACACCTCTACTACTACATAAAAAAAATACAAACACATATACACAACTACCTTAATCACTGGAATCCCTCCTAAAGAGGAGGGTCCTTCCTCCCTAGCAGGGCACAAGTAGAGAAAGAACTTAATGGAAACTAAATCAAATAACACATGTAACAGCAATAACAGGATAATCTGTATTAATATGAGAAAAAATACAGAGCCAAAATAATGTTGTTCTCCACTAAGATTTCAACCTCAAGGTCCGAGAAATATATAGTGGTTACATCTCAGAAAAACAAGGGATAGATCGGTCATGAGAATCTTATGATTCTCATGATGATCGAAATAGAATACATATGGTTATAACCAATTCTTAATAAAATTATGACTAGAAAATTATAGATTACAATCAAAACCACCCAGAGGTTGTTATCCAAAAACACAATGCTTAATAACTTCTACAACTATCATGATAGACCACAACTTAGCATAATAGCTAGAGGACAGGCTAGAACCAGGATTTGACGAGATCCAGTCAGCGGTACAACTATAACAATAGTTCTCCAGCGAGTCTGCAATAGAAAAGTGTAATAGCATCATGGTGTAAAAACCCCACTGTAACAACACACCCTTACCTACTCCTGTATCCCTCATGCTCAGGATCTTTTGTGCTAAAAATGACATCTGGAAATACAACACAAAGACCATATATCTTCTCCAAAGATTCATCCTCAATTAGTCATAAAAAAGGCATGATATATCATAATAATTGATGAAATGGAAGAGTAATGAAAATAAGGTGAAACAACAGAAGCTAAGATTGAAAGGTAGGAAAAAGAGGAAAATATTGTCCCATTGGTTATAGTCATGAGGAAAAATAGGGAAAAAAAATGTAGGAAAAGTGTGCAAAAATGGCACCCAATAGCTTCCTATCAAGATTTTATAATGTTTCAATGGAAAAATAGTTTGTCGCAACATAAGGCACAACACCTATCAAACTTGGTGTAAGACCCCTAGAAATTTCTTTGGTACCTTCTTCCTAAATGATTTAAGAAATACATCTACAAAATTATCACAGAAGACTCTTTGAATGGTCATTCAAGTATTTAATAATTCCATAGGATATGTACATAATGTAGAGCACACTCCTGCAGCTGCTCCAACAACAGGGAAGATAGAAAAAGGAATATGAGGTCTTCAATAATTCCATAGGATATGTACATAATGTAGAGCACACTCCTGCAACGGATCAAACAACAGGGAAGACAAAAAAAGGAATATGAGGTGGTTCCCCTGGTTAAGGGGTCGAGAACTTCTTTACTATGTCATATGCAAAAAACTCAATGGATTTGCTAGGGGAAACTTTGATGACATTAACACCATTTTGTCATGAAAAAACCCTACCAACCCTTGTTCTGCATGATATGATTAAATACCTTGATCATTGATTTCCCATTGCTGACCACCATCAAATGGGTTTTTATAGTCTCAAGAGGAGCAACTATAGTTCTAGAAATGATCTCTGCAATGACACTTCTAAGAAGCCTCTTCAAGGAAGCATTTCCCACCCTCAGATTCAAGCCCCATCTCTGAACCTTATTCTTTAGCCTATGACCCTCTTCCTCGATCTCCATGGATATAATATCCACCTGTAGAAACATGGTCTTGAAGCGAAATTCCCCCCGATGGATGGTAAATACTTTGCGCAAAGGCCGAAGCCCAAGTCCTTTGTCTCTTGGGCATTGGAAGAGAGATTTATCACGATGACCAACGCTCGAATATCTAGTTTCCCATTATTGCCCGAATTGGGAGGGGGAGGGATTCTGACCCCAATTCCCATCTGTCCCATGCTCGCAACAATCCAATGGAAATCACGCCCAAGGGAAACAACTTCCATTGCACCCTCGCTGTCTTAGCGGTTCAATTACTGTCACCTACTGTTAGCGCCCCTTTCATGTTCCTATCCTCGCACTTACCCATATGCCTTTAGCAAATACTCATGGAATACCTCTAAACCTGTGACCTGTGTCGCAGGATAATAATGCAATATAGGGAGCTCCAGAAATCGAACCCAGGGCAAATCTGAGACTCCCCGCGGCTCCTACTTGTGGCTATCTCTGGTGGTGTGGTGTTCTCAGTCGTAATCGGTTCCCAGACTATGTAGGAAGTTGTTCACAGACTGTGCAGGAATTTGTGCTAGAAGTTGAGGAAAAATAGGAAGTATTTTAGAATTTGTGGAAAAATTTCAAGCGAAATATCAAGGAGTGCCATAAAAAAATGTCACTGAAACTCGTCGTAACACTTGCTCAAACGTGTCGGTCAAAATGTAAAGTGAAATAGAGTTCTTTTGAGCGTAATTATAGGTACAAATATCATCTAGACAGTGTGATTTCTATGGTGTTTAGATTAAAATATGGGTATAGTAAGGTTTAATATAAACTTAACTATGGAATTCAATTAAAAATCCCTATGAGGATATTAATTTAGAGTTATCCACCAATATATATCATCTATGGAAAGATCATATAGACAGTATGGTAGCTATAGTGTTTAGGACTCAAATATGGGTATAGTAAGGTTTAATATAAAATTAATATAAGGTTTAATATAAACTTAATCATGTAATTGCCTCGTAGTCTAAGGGACTACTCAATATTACTTAATTTATATTCAGTGTTGTTTTAATGATAATTACGTTGTTATGTATTTTGAGTGAGAAATTTTTTATTTTGTGAAGTCTTGTCTCCTCAAAAAGCTCATTGAGATTTTTCACCTTTATGTTGTTATCAAGTCGATGATGAATGACTTCATACATTGCACATTATTTTATAAATTCAATTATGTTTCTACCACTCCTTTGCTGCAAAAAATGCAAGTTCATTCTTCCCAACCTTCTTTAGGGAACACCCATATACCAATTTCACATATTAAATGATAGGAGCTAGTCCTCAGTTGTGCAATTAAAATTTTATCTTTTCCTTTGGTTTAGGAACTCAAATACTCTTTTTCATCATGTTTCAACATTGGGTAAAATTATTTGACATAATATGTTTTTTTTTCCTACCAGCTTTGTCCACATGGAAGTCCTAATTTTTTCTAACACCCACTTTTTTATCTCCTCCTTAGCATGAGGACAATCATGAAAATCTATATCTCATTTTCCCAATGAAAAATGAAGAAATGCTTCGAGCCTGGATCCCAAATTACATTTTTTATTACCAATGGAGTCCACACTCTTCCATGTTGCCTCTCTCCACCCTCGACTGAGCACACCCAAAGATCAAGGTACAATATTGGCTCTCCTATGAGGCCTCCTGTGACTCCTGTGTAGGAAATCCCCCCTACAGGATAGAACCTCATCTCCCAATGCCATAAAATGAAAACAAGTGGCATTACCACCTTTGTTATAATACAAGTCACATTGAGAAGGTTCAATTTCAGAGCACAAAGCTTTAATTTTTCAACACGCGTATATTTCATGGATGTCGCATGGAGGGGCTTTCAATTCCTCTATCCTGAGCCTCACTGCGAATGGTATCCACCCCCAAAATGGAAGATTTATCATTACTTATGATTATTGATAATGTATCCAAGTACTATGGGTCTATAGTAGGAGGCTAATGAGAGGAGAATTTTGTTGGGAAAAATACTGAGAGGGGGGGGTGAATCAGTATTTTGGGCGGAGCATTTTTTCTTTTTATTTATTTTCAAATCATATGTTACAGTACTTCATCCAACATGTATGTCCTGATATCTTATTATGTCTTTACTTAGAGCATTGTATCAGAAAAGCATTAATCATGAACAAAAATAACAGAACAAACCATCAAACATAAACAACACATATGAACACCATGATTTAAGGTGGAAACCCAATTCGGGAGAAAACCACCGCTGCTGAAACCTTAGTCTTTAATATTTATTATACAGAAAACTTCTTACAATTTTATGCTGGGGTATACTTATACCAACACACAGGCACCCACCTGCAGAAGGCTACGACCTTCTTTCATTTACCAGCCTTTCCTGGAAGGGAGCTACAACCCCTTGCTCTTGTTTCATCAATTTTCACACGATATATCATGAAAACCACTAGATTTATTCAATTTCTTTAGAGGTGCATCTTTAATTCAGCAATCTATTTCCCATTCCATACAGATATACTTCACAATGAAGTATTCATTCACAACCCTTATACGTTCTTCACGATTACTTCAGTTGATTGAACCAGGAATTAATCATCATCTGATTTGATCAATATTTATATTCACAGGTGTGCAATAGATTCAGATATATCAGATTTTATTCATACAGATATCTCTAAAGAGATTCGTTTATTATCAACCCTTTCATACGCACACCCTCCTTCATAATTCTCATCACCTTATATAGTTTTCGCCTTCATTAAAACCTTGGGTCAAAACCATTTGATTGCTAATGGTATTCATGGATGGTATTCCTTTTAGTTTATCCCAAGGGGCTCTTTAATTCCTTTTTAATTTATTTATCAATTTTAAAGAAATTGACAAATAATTATATTTACAACTTTTTGAATTCCCCAACTTTATATCTAAAGTTTAACCCTTTTGACTTTATATAAACATCCAATGCTTTCAAATAAATTATTCTTGTGATAAACCTTTGACCCTGGGCCCACATACATAGTTAATAGCCAATCCAACACACCCATCGTACCATAGTAAACCTTGCACAAGACCAGCATCCGATCACCATTAGATTAGCAAGCTTCTAGATCAATGGCGTATATGCATATCGCTCAACCTCCGATGCCGAACGTTAACGGGCGATGGCCTGTCGTACCTCTGTTAATCTTCGCACACCTTCAATAAATGATGATTGTCCGATGACCCCTTCCCAGATCAACAATGCACAACAATATTGCTGGCCATCCTGGGTCGATCGTTAACGTGCGATGGCACGCAGTGATGGCAGTTTTGCAAGGACGCGTGTCAATACCTGTATCGAATCGCTCCCCATCCAGGAAATACCACCTATCATCGAAAGGTGGTGCGATGAAACTCGGAAACCACCTTCACTATTCATTCGCAGTTTTTAAACAATGATCAACCATCCAATCAAATTCCTACTCCGTACTCCAAGTTTCGTTTGCATATATATATGAATTCTTCCCTTTATGTGTAATAAATTAACCAAGGTTCCGCTTATCTACTCTATTAATCTGCGCCATCTCTAAAGCATAACTTTGTTTTAAGTATTCTTCCTCAGGTTATATATATATATATATATAATGTGCCCTGTACATACAAAACCCATCCATGGCTCACTGTACTGTGACCTTAGCAACCTGATATCGTATATAACTTCACGAATCTCCTCCTTCCACTGAATCTAGATGTTTGGAGCAACATACTCATGCTTTTCACAATTCAAGCTGTCTATACGGGCATAATCCCATCTGTTAGTAACACATGATTTCACAAATGTCCGTAGGGACTCAAATATTCTGCTCGATATATAAGTCATGGAGATTTGAGAACCAATCCCTCATCACCATATACGAATGAATAAGAGTTTCACTTATGCTTCTCAATTTACGAGGTTTTCTATTCCTCTGTCTCTGGACAAATCTGCTTCAATTCACTGCTTGTCTCTGTTTCTTGACCGATACGACTCTCTGTAGCTCAAACTGTAGATGCATTCTTTCTCTGTTCTTCTCTGCTACATTTAGATGCCAATTCCTTTGCCACATCCTTTGCCATCAATGACAATATTTCCAACAATCTCCCCCTTTGGCATTGATGGCAATACTCGTCCTCTGAAAATCTTATAGAAACCCTTTGTTTCTTTTCCTCCCCCTTTGACATCAATGGCAAAGAGTTGACAATACCATGCTCCCCCTGAGATCATGCTGTATCTTCATAAAATAACAATATGACTTATAAATTCCAACAATGCATCCTTTTCATATGACTAATGCTCCCCCTTCGCCTGTGCATTCAGTGATTCCCAACAACACCTTACAACCAATTTAGTCTTCTGAATTTAAATAGACCTGGTCCTCTGCATGGAAGAGAATACTCCCAGTTTCTGTTTGAGATATTCGAATGCTTCCCTGGGTAGAGATTTGGTAAATATATCAACAACTTGTTCTTTGGAGGAAACATACTCCAATTTTACCTTTTGTTCAAGCACTTGTTCACGTAAGAAGTGATACTTGATGGGAATGTGCTTGGTCTTGGAATGCATAACAGGATTCTTTGAGATACTGATGGCACTGGTATTATCACACATAATGGAGATAGGGGGTGAACATTTGATTTGAAAGTCTTGTAGGGTTTGCATCATCCAGAAAAGTTGAGTGCAACATGCTGCTGCTGCCACATATTCTGCTTCTGCTATAGATAAGGCAATGGAGCTTTGCTTCTTGCTGAACCAAGATAGTAACCGGGGCCCCATATAGAATGCACCACCACTAGTGCTTTTTCGATCATCAACACTTCCAGCCCAATCTGCATCAGTGTATGCATGAAGAGTAAGATCAACATTCTTTGGATACCATAGTCCAAAATCTTGAGTTCCTTGTAAATATTTTAATATTCTTTTCACAGCCTGAAGGTGAGACTCTTTTTGATTGGCTTGAAATCGTCCAACAATCCCAACTGCATGCATAATGTCTGGTCTTGTCCCAGTGCGATAAAGTAGACTTCCTATCATAGATCTGTATTCCGGTTGATTCACCATGGGGGAATCATCACTAGAACTGAGATTACATCTAGTTATCATTGGTGTACTTACAGGTTTGCAATCTTCCATGCCATACTTCTTCAAGATTTGCTTGAGGTATTTTGCTTGTGATAAGAAAATGCCATCTGTTGCTTGTTTCACTTGCAATCCAAGAAAGAATGTTAGCTCCCCAAGTAAAGACATTTCAAATTCTTGATGCATATCAGAAGAAAATTTCTGACTCATAGACTATTCATTACTTCCAAAAATTATAACATCAATGTATACTACCAAAATAAATAGTTTGTCATTCTCATTTTTTGTGTATAAGTTGCTATCAGTAGACCCTTTTGAAAATCCTTGTTGATGAAGATATTTGTCAAGACGATAGTACCATGCCCTTGGAGCTTGTTTGAGACCATATAGAGCCTTTTTAAGTCTACAAAAACGTTTTTCATCATTTCCCAAAATGAATCCTTCTGGTTATTCTATATACACTTCTTCTTCTAGATCACCATTGAGAAAAGCAAATTTAACATCCATTTGATAAACTTTGATTTGTTGGAAGCTTGAAAATGCAAGAAACATTCTTATGGCTTCGATTCTGGCTACAGGAGCAAAAGTTTCTTCAATGTCTATACCTTCTTGTTGAGCATACCTTTTGCATACAAGTCTAGCTTTATTTCTTATAACATCCCCATTCTCATTTAACTTGTTTTTGAATATCCATTTAGTTCCAATGAAATTTTTGTCATGAGGTCTTGGTACTAATTCCCAAGTGTTATTCTTCTCAATTTGATCAAGCTCTTCATTCATGGCTTGAATCCAACAATCATCTTTGCACGCTTGACTGACATTGTGTGGTTCAATAGTGGACAAAAATGCCAAATTGCTAGAAGATCCCACAACAGTCCTTCTTGTTTGTACACCTGATCCCTTTTCTCCCAAAATTTGAGATTCTGGATGATTCTTTTGAACATATCTAGATGGAGAATTTTCAGATAAATCATCTTCAGGTTCTTCATTGGGTTCACTGTCTATAACATTCTTATTTGATGTAGAAGGATATGTGTCATAATCATCTTCATCTGTTGTTTTCTTTTCTTCTTTTGGAACTGCAAGAGACTCATCAATAACAACATCAATGCATTCAACAATCTTCCAAAGTTTTTTATTGTAACATTTATATGCCCTACTCCTAGAGGAGTAACCAAGAAATATTCCTTCATCTGCTCTGGGTTCAAACTTGCCAAGTTTTTCATCATTATTCTTGATAAATCATTTGCTTCCAAAAATTCTAAAATGTTTTATAGTGGGAGGTTTACCATACTAGAGTTCATATGGAGTTTTATCACTATTTACATGAACATGTGCCTTGTTGAGAATTTTTACTGTTTTATGTGTTGCTTCTCCCCAAAATGTGTCAGGTGTTTCGGAATCATTGAGCATAGCTCTAGCCATTTGTTGAATAGTTCTATTCATTCTTTCTGCAACACCATTTTGTTGTCGAGTGTCAGCTACAGAAATTTTTTTTTTTATGCCATGTTGTTCAAAAAATTCAAAGAATTCATATCATGTATATTCTCCTCCTCGATCAAATTTGAGACACTTGATTTTTAGATCTAATTCATTCTCAACTAGTGCTTTGAAGATCTGAAATTTCTCAAATGCTTCATCTTTTTGTTTAAGCAGCCCAATCCAACACATTGTAGAGAAATCATCATTGAATAAGATATAGTATTCTTCACCACGTGGTGAATTTTTCCTCATAGGTCCACATATGTTAGTATGAATGAGTTCAAGAGGCTTACTTGATGATCCTTCCTTGGCATTAAATTGTACTCTAGTTTTTTTACCGAATTGGGAAGATTTGCATATGATATTTTCAGGTGGAGTGATATTGGGAAGATCACGAACAACTTTAAGTCTGCTTGATTTGTTGATTTGAGAAAAGCTCAGATGCCCCAACCTTCTATGCCACAGCCAGTTTTTTGAAGATTTACTTAAATAACATTGTTCTTTGCAGTTCTTCAATATATACAGGTTGTTTGGAATCCTTTTTCCTCTTATAATTGCTTTACCTGTATCAATATCACGTACCACACATTCTTTTGAACTAAAGACAACTTCAGTTCCTTGATCACACATTTGACTTACACTTAACAGGTTATGCTTTAATCCATCCACATACATGGCTTCATTAGCTTTCACCTTTTCTTTTAGAAAAATAGACTCTTTTCCCTTAATGATCACAGGAGTATCATTTCCAAATGTAACATTCTTTTCCTTTTCTAGAGCACTATATGCAAGAATTTTATCGTTATCACCTGCCATGTGTCTTGAGCATCCATTATCAATGTACCATTGGTTTTCTTCATCTTCTGCAAATAACGCTATGCCACAATTTTCAACCTGTAATTCCTTCTTTTTCCATACTTTGGAGCTTGAGGGAACATGTTCTTTTGGCTGAACTTTGCTCCTGCATTCAAATTCTTCATGGCCAAAGTTATTGCAATAAGCACATTCAACTTCATTTTGAAGAGGAGAAAAGTTGTTATAGGTAATTTTTCTTTGTTTCAATATCAATCCATTTCTTTCTTTCTTCTCTTGTCATGATAGTTTTATATGCTACACATTGAACAACTTTATGACCAAAATTGTTACATGAGAAACATTGTCCATTGAAGAAGAAATTTCTGCGATCATAAGATATTCTATATGAATCTACGTATTGATTGATGTTTCTTTGAAAGACATTCCTGTTAGTGTTACTTGAATTGAGATGATCATGCTTTACCTGTAAAGATTCTTTATTCCCTTGCTGAGTGGCAGCATGTTGTAAACCAGCTGTAACTGCTTTTAGATAATTTGGTGCTGAAGCCTGAGAAGATTCTCCAATATATCCAAGACCTGTCTTTATAAGAGGAGAACATTGTACCTTGATAATCTCATCTAAGGTTTCATACCCTTTAGCAAATCTAAGATTCAAAGTCTTTGCTTTCTCAATTTCTTTTCTTAGATCTACTAATTCACACTCCAATTTCTCATTGTGTCTCTCTTTTTCTTCAAGCTGAATTTTCAGAGTTTCTATGGTTATTTTACTCTCTTCTAAGAGAATTTTGAGTTTATTGTTTTTGACAAGAAAATCACTATCTTCTAGAGCATCCTCAAAAGTATCCTTTTCTTCTCTAGATTCGTTTTCAAATTCCATGAGAAGTCTAAGATCTTGTTCACATTCTTCCTCACTATCAGATAACCCATCACTGTCTTCATGAGTATAGTAACTCTTTCTAGTGCTAAAACGATTCTTATTCCTTCTTTCTACTTCCTTCCCCTTTTTATGTGTTTCTTTATAAGGACATTTAGCAGCATAATGTGTTGGAAAAATACTGAGAGGGGGGGAAAACATTTGAAAGGAAGATTACCTCTAAACTGTCCTGTGCCAAGTTGAAGTTTCTTTACAAAGTTTATCTCATCTTGTTCTGAGATATATCCTGATCCTTCTGTTTTTTGTACTTCCTTCCGTTTTGTAGAAGTTCTAAAGACTGCTTCTTTGACTTCAGATGGTCCTCCTCTTCTCATTTCATATGCAGTTAGTATGCCATGATGTTGTACCACGTAAGATTTTGAAGATCCTGCTTTTCTTCAAGAGCAGAAACTTTTGACTCAAATTTCGCCGTTAGTGATCTTAAAATTTTCTCAACCAGAGTAGATTCGGTTATTGTTTCTCCCAGATTTCTCATACAATTTACAATATCATCAAGATGTAAAAATAAATTTGCAATGCTTTCCTCATTATCCATTTTTAGATTCTCATATTGAATTCTGAGAGTTTGAAGTTTAGCACTTTTTACCTTTGCATCACCTTCATAACTTAGAAGGATTTTGTCCCATATTGCCTTTGTTGTATTCAGCTGCATGACTTTGACAAATTCTTATTTTCTTACACTTCTTGTTAGGTCCCTATATTACTAGTATAGTCCCTTATTGTTAGTGTAACCCCCTTATTGTTATTATTGTACCCTTGTAACCCCCATTTTGTTATTATTGTGCCCTTAAATTATTATTGTTAGGTCGGCTAGGATTACATTGTGGCCCACTAGGATTACATTATGGCCCCATGGACTCCTATATATATGAAAGGAGGTTTTGTAAATTGTATCATCCAAGAATTGTTCATTTATGTAATGTATTGGAGGTTTCCCCCTTGAAGTGGCTTATTTCTAAGGTGTTCATATCTCTTTTCTTCTATTTTTTGGAGCTGGTTACACAACATTTGGTATCAGAGCTTGGGATTCTAGGGTTTCGTTGCTCCAAACAGGTCATCGTGGCATTTTCGCTATAACTTTTTTTCTATGAAGTTTCAGAAGCTAAAATTTTTAGGGTGCGAAGCTGAAATTTTGAGGAAGATTGTATAAAAATTTTGGAGCTTAGTTTGCAATATTTTCGGAGATATCATCTGTGGAAGTTAGGTCTTTTTTCAAGCTCCTAAACCGGTCATCGTGGAATTTTCGCTATAAATTTGTTTCTACGAAGGTTCAGAATCTGAAATTCATATGGTGCGAAGCTGAAATCCTGGGGAAATTCGTCAAAAAATTTCAGAGCTTGGTTCGCAATATTTTTGGAGATATGATCTGTGGAAGGTAGTGCTTTTTCAAACTTCTGAATTGCATCTCAAAGAGGTGATCGTGGGAAAAGTTCAATAAATCTCTTTCTGGGCAGTGGATTTGAGTGCCGTAAAAAGTGTTCACAAGCACACGGACTGTAGTTTCTTTTCTATCAATTTCAGAGACAAAGAACGAAACAGTGACACGTGGCAAGTCCTACAAGTGTGCTCTACTGAACCAGTCCAGAATTAGGTCATTGTGGGAGATTGGACACAAATTTGTCTTGGGGAATCCAAATTAGATCAGACCTGTGGAATTTGAAAGAAGCTTCAGAGGGCTACTACAGAGCTGAATTTCAGATATTTAAGATTTTCAATTACAGAGATAATTCAATTTCAATATCGAGCTCCTCAAAGCAAGTAAAAGGTATCGATATTGGATTCTAAAATGGCGCCTAAAAAGAATTCAACACCCATTAAGCCTTTAGAAGGCTCTACCATGACTCATGAAGATGAAGAATTGCAACATGATCTATCAAAATTACAAGAGCAAGTGCAACAACAAATTTCACTCTCGCAAAGAACAACAAAAAATGAAATGGAAGTTTTGAAGAAAGGCATGGAAACTAAGATGGATGGTTTGAAGAAAGGCGTGAAAGCTAAGATGAATGGTTTGGAAGCTAAGATGGATGGCATGGAAGTGGGCATGGAAGCTAATATTGATGACATGGAAGCTAAGATCGATGATAAAATGGAAAACATGAAGAATTTTCTAAAAGCAGACATGGAAGGTTTGACAAAGTTTATACAAGAAAGGTTTCCTAATGGTGAAAAGATAGTAGAAGAACCTCATGATGAGAACAAAATAAATGTTAATTGTGATTTCATAAACTCTAATTTTGGCGGGAAGAACCACCATATTCCAAAAATGGATATGAGGAAGTTTGATGGAAAGGATCCTGTAACATGGATACTACAGATGGAGCAATATTTTGATCTCCATAACGTGCAAAACACACAAAGGTATGCATTGCAAATTTACATTTAGAACAAAATACATTTGTATGGTATCGATGGCTTTGCTCCCATGAAATTTTTTTCACTTGGTCAATTTTTACGGAGGAAATGATAGCACATTATGAGGATACAAAGAGCAACACCTTCTTTAGCCAATTGATAAATCTCAAACAAAAGGGTTTAGTGGGGCAGCACATTGAGGACTTCCAAAATTGAATATAAGGGTAACTGATATTCCAGAGGAACACAGGATTGATCTCTTCATAGGCACTTTAAAGGATAACATCCAACATGAAGTTCGCGTTTTGGAACTGGATTCATTGGAGAAGGCATTCAGGTTGGCAAGAAAAGTTGAATGTAAAATTATGGCGACAAGGAAGCCTACCACTCAATTCTATAAAGAAGGAAGTGTTGCTACGCCTAGATTTCCACAACCTACAAGGTTGACACCACAACAATTAGAAGAAAAAAGAGCAAAAGGGCTTTGCTACAGTTGTGATAGCAAATACACTAAAGGTCATAAGTGTGTTGAAAAGAAATTATTTTACATAGATTGTGAAGAAGAAGAAGAAAATGAAAAAGAAGAGGATATACACCAAGAACTAGCCATAGAAGAGGAAGAAATGAATTCGACCA